>OY757926.1:18481050-18496050 GCA_963585895.1 Sepioteuthis lessoniana
GCCTGTACAAAAAATGTCTGGAAAATTATTCAATGCACTACGTTTATTAAAAATATGATTGATACACGTATATTAAATATTTAAATATTTAGTGGGTAGCATTTTAAAACAATCCTGATTTAATCTTTTTTTTTTTTTTTTGCTCAGTTACATTGTTTCACTTATTTAAGTCTAATTCACATAAGTCTTAATCGTTTGTTTGCGTAAAGTTTAATGTTTTCAAGTATTGCTATGTATCACTAAAAACTTCAATTAAACATCTGTCATTTGTTTACAAAGTTAAATTTGTTGTAACCGAACAAAAGATTACTGAATGAGAAATAACCAAAACAAAAATATTTTTTATCATAAAGGGTTTTCGGTTTATTGCCTTGATCGGTATTTTTATTTCCACATGATGTTTCATAGCCATATACACGAAAATGGCCATGTGCGAAATGGGTGAAATCAACATCGAATGTTGATAACGATAGAATATATAAATTCGAAATTACGTAACGACTTCTTGTTCAGGTACGAAACCTTTTTATTAACTTTGAGTTAAAGGTTTCCACATAAGGAGGAGAGACACACTCTTCTATGCTGTCTTATTCATTTGGCTCCCATCTCGAGCGGCACCCATAGGGCTCAAGTTCGCCTCGCGTCTGCGAGCTCCAAAAGTCAAACCTCCTCGTTTGGCGTCTAGTACTCAACTTTCTTACTTTCTTCAAATTCTCACACAAACCTCCGCGCGCTTCCGGTGCGTGACGTCACCCTCACCCTGTCAACCCGTTTCGTCTCGGACTATTGTGACATCTCTGAGTGACTTGTCCGCTCCATGCGCGCTCACACGTTACCACCTACATCAGGGTTGCACCTAACTAACCCATGTGCTGAGCCGAAAGGTTCTCAGCCTAACTAAACTCAAAGGCATGAACCGAAATCCCTCGGCTATTATATTACAATGAGTACAGGTGAAAAATCATATATAATAGTAGTAATCCTAGTCAAGTAAGAACGTTAAGTTTATAAGTACCAAAAATTCACTCTGAATTGTCCAGCAGGACACATAGCCTAACGGTTATAGACGTTGTTTCCCTTATCTTCTAAGGAGACAATCATCTGGAGGTTTCACGTTCATATTTAGTCAACGTAACTAGTAATTTACTGTGCATTTTTGCTTAGAAGTGGCTCGAGGCTTAGTGAATAGTGCACCCAATGAGACTTGAACTCACTCTTGCAGGTTTGCTTGTCAATCTTGCTAACTCTTACACTACCCGAGGTGCCCTCGTCAGCATAATTACGCTATTTATCAGGCGCCAAACCAACCGGGCTAGTAGCCCAGACACGCCCAGCGGTTCTAAAAATGCCTCGGCCCCCGTCGCCATTTCCCTAAAAATGGGCGCCTCAGGCGATAAACCTAGCCCCTCCGAGGAGGGTTAAAACCTGGAGGGACGGCCCCCTGTGGCTCGAGGAGGGTCGGCTTCGTGACTTGAATGCTGAGTTTCCCCAGCATCCACGTCAGGCCACCTCGACCGAGTAACCGCTGCTGTCAAAGACAGTCAGCATAATTATTCACCTCTCAATAGCGTCCAATGTGGAATGAGGCATACCCATTGTTGTCCTTAGGTAGGGTTTATAACAAATGTCAGACAGTTCGATTTGACCCAATGAAATGCTACCCCTCCGGGCCAGAGTGGACCTGGAAGCGATGGCAATGAAGAGATACACCACATTTCCAAAAATCCAATATCAGGTGGTTTAGTATCATATCAGGATATGTGATATGTAACATTGCTATATATATACGGATATGCGAAATGTACATAGAATGTTCATAACTCATATATAGATAACATAGGAATCCCGAAACACAAAAAACACTTACGACTTCTTAGTTCAGGTACGAAACTTTTTATTACCTTTCAGTTGAAAGGTTTTTCGACATAAGGAAGAGAGAGGCACAATTTTTCAATGACATCTTTTCAATCTGCCCCCAACCCACCACGCGCGGCACCCGACGCAAGGCCTCGGCGAGCAAGCGAAAGTCAACCTTCTTCTTCTGACGCTAAAACCCAACTCAATGACTTTTCTCAAATTTCGGCCCACGCTTCCGCTGCGTGACGTAACTCTCATCCTTTGTCTAATCCTCTATCTGGGATTTTTATTGTGACATTCTCTGAATGACACGTCCGCTCCGTGTGTGCGTGAACACCAGCACTCATGTTTGCACCTAACTAACCCATGCACTGAGCCGAAAGGTTCTCAGCCTAACTAAACCCAAAGGCAAGA
Organism: Sepioteuthis lessoniana; assembly: GCA_963585895.1. Lineage (NCBI taxonomy): Eukaryota > Metazoa > Mollusca > Cephalopoda > Myopsida > Loliginidae > Sepioteuthis > Sepioteuthis lessoniana. The sequence goes on from OY757926.1 coordinate 18,483,322, forward strand.
TATATAAAACGAAATTCCTTCGCCATTATATTACAGATAGAGGTGTCTTAACTATCTGCAAAGATGCAGTCAGTGTATTCAGCTGCCCCATCTGATTCGGCCATCAACTTTTCTGGGTTACGTAACTCTAAAGCCCTCCTTATTGGACAGTGGTGTTTCTATTTAACCCATAGCTAATAGGATAAGGAGTTCAAAACTATCCTTTGAGTAGAAGTCCGAAAAAGACGGACGAGCACGACTACAGTTCGAACTCACCTACTAGGATAACATAGTCTAGCAAGTTAACCACTGCACTACAGGTGTAATATTACGGGCGGGCGCTGTCGTTGAGTTGTGGCAATCTCAAGGTTGGAGAACGCGCGAGCACATCAGCTGTCATCAATCATTGGGTACAGGGGTCTGACGATCAAAAATGTCACGAACCTCGCTCGTGCAGGCAGAATGACCTTTAGAGTTCAAGCGTGATTTTAATATAATCACGCGTGAAATTTCACGTGCTTCACTATTGTTTTCACTGGTGATCTTCGAGCCTTATGGAACCTTCGAATTGAACCGTCAAATCGCTATATAAGAAATCAAGTAAGGATATTTTGGCAGTTCAAGGCAGGTTTCTAAACAGGTTCAACAGAGGTCCATGACGCCCCGACCCATGTCATCCCCAACCTGTCAACAATTCGACTGATATGAAAGTATCAACAAGCCAACGATAAAAACGCCGCCGTCATCGCCAAGAAGAGGGGGAAGAAGAACGCTATCGAACAAACTTTTTTTTTAAAACTACAGTACGCTGTAGTCCCCAAGAATAAAAGTGACTACTATTTTCTTCCTTAAAATTCAAGTTTTAAGTGTTTCTTTTCTGCGAACTCCTTTCTTTCAGACACAACGTATTTTGGTCCTATGCTACACAGGGAAATCGCCACTGAATCGTATCGGAGAGCCAGGCACCTGCAGATGACAAATAGCATAAGGAAAATAGGATTGATTGATCTCTTCAGTCTTATTTAGGCAACCAGTCTAGGTCAGCTGTACGTCACTAAAAATTTATCTTATGTCATATCCAACCCAGCAGTACTTCACTAATTTTTTTTCTCATGTCATCATATTTACCAACCCCTCCGCTCGGGCAGGATGTGACACAAGGTCAATTTTTTTAAAGCGCAGTTTTACAGGTTTGAATTCAGTTTTCCTTCTCCTAGACTAGTTGCCTCACGAAGGGTGAAGAACCTAGTCTGCCCTGCTATTTACCCATAGCTGGAGGGAGAATAATTGGATTCATACCTTTCCCAAGGGTATTAGTGCTATGTGAAATGCAATTAGCCTGGTCCAGGATTTGAACTCGTGTCGCCGTGTATAATTCCTACGACGATAACCATTACTCCACGGGCACCTCTACCTCCTTCTCATGTCATATCCAGCCCATTGCTTAGTTATAGTTATATATTATTTTTTAAGTTATAAGTTCAATTTTCAGTGAGTGGTAAAGATTATTCAGCTCTGTGCTCAGTCTAAACTACTCAGTCGACCTTTTACCCGTTGACCAGACCAAGCAAAGGATAATAAATAACAATGATACGAGTGCATTAATTCGAAGAAATCTTGCTCAATCGGCTGCGGCTGTAGAATACACTGACTGCATTTCTGCGGGGGGGGGGTAAGACCCCCCACCACCACCAAATGAGTGTCCTGTTATGACACTAAACAGACAGAGGATGAGGCTTCAGTAATTCTGGGAATGCAGAGTACCCCTTTATTGCTATCACTCTCAGGTTCACTCTGACCTGGAGGGGCAGCACTGAATAGGGTCCTATCTGTGGATCATATAGAAATAAACTGTAATTAAACTGAATTGTTTGAAATTAACTATTTTTCCATATTAATGTGTATAAAAATAAGATGTACTTATGCAAAACTGAATTGTTTGAAATAGAACTGTTTTGAAATAGAATTGTGTGAAAATAAAACTGTACTCATACTAAACTGAATTGTTTGAGATTTATATAAATGATTTAATTTGGCGTTAATGGACTAGAAAATTATTTTTGTAATATTACGTACGGGCGCTGTCGTTGAGTTGCAGCGGTCTCAAGGTTGGAGAACGCGCGAGCACATCAGCTGTCATCAATCATTGGGTACAGGGGTCTGACGATCAAAAATGTCACGAACCTCACTCATGCAGGCAAATGACCTGTAGAGTTCAAGCGTGATTTTAATATAATCACGCGTGAACTTTCACGTGCTACACTATTGTTTTCACAGGTGATCATCGAGCCTTCCGAAACCTTCGAATTGATCCATCAAATCGCTATATAAGAAATCAAGTAAGGATATTTTGGCAGTTCAAGGCAGGTTTCTAAACAGGTTCAACAGAGGTCCATAATACCCCAACCCATGCCATACCCAGCCTGTCGGCAATACGACTGATATGAAAGTATCAACAAGCCAGCTACAACGACGCCGCCGTCATCGCCAAGAAAAGGAGGAAGGAAAAACGCTATCGAACAAACTTTTTTTTTAACTACAGCCCGCTGTAGTCCCCATGAATAAAAGCGACTACTTTTACCATAAGACCAACGTTTTGTGCTGTAAAGAAAGAGATCCACAGAAAAAGAAATACTCGAAGGTAAGGGGAAAAATATAGCAGTCGTTTTTATTCAGCTATGATCACTGCAACTTGAAAAGATCGTTTTTGTTGCGTCCTTCTCCTCCCTTCCGCTCGATGGTAATGCGGTGTGGGTGAGAGCTGGCTGTTTGACACACGCCTGTCACAGCAGATCGGTCGTAGCAGACTGGGGTATGACGGGTCGGGGCCTCCGGAACCTTTAACGCACTCATTTTGACAACTTCCTTCAACTCTGCCAAAATCTCATTACTTGTTTCTTATATAAAGATTTTGGAGAACAAATCGAAGATCCGCGAATGTTGGATGTCACTGGTGAAACATGATATTGCATCTGTGATTATTTTAAAATCACGTCTAACTTTGCAGGTCATTCCATCCGCACTCGCTAGTTTCGTGACACCTTCACGGATTGACGACAGCGCCCGTCCGTAATATTACATACTATTTTCTTCCTTAAATTTCGAGTCTTGAGTATTTCTTTTCTGCGAACTTCTTTCTTTCAGACACAGCGTATTTTGGTCCTCTACTATATTTTGAACTATATTTCTACCGAAATTTAGAGTAATGGAATAATGGCTAAAGGACTAAACTGCCTCCTCAAATTCAAATAGTTCTAACTCGAGTTATGTAATTACGTTAACTTTTGGATTAATATCCTTGAGAAAGCCAAGAACCTCTTTATCTCTCAGTTTTGAGTGAAATAGTATCACTGCTGTTCTACAACATTTACTCTGGCATTAAATAACCCTCACTAGTGGCTATGGCATTAAAGAAACCATTGATATTTCAACTAAATATTAAGGGTTTACTTATTAAAACGATGGTGAAGATAAATTTTGCGTATAATAAGGAAAATTTATTCTTAAAAATGACTTTATAATATTAATGTTAGAACGATATCTGTATGGTAGAATACTAAATTTGATGTTTTTATATGCATAATTTAGTATGGCATAGGGAAAATTTATTCGTGAACAAAAAAATCTTGTACTCACTTCACTGATAATTGTCTTCAAGATCAGCTTGTTATCTCTGGTTTAACTTCGGGCTTCTCCTTTTCTTTTGGTCTCCTGCTTGAATATGCTAAATGACAGACAATTTGCCAAGATTTTCACCTTTTCCTAATATATTCGGGTTTAGGGTAAGACTGGCTTTTAAATTCAGTCAACCAAAAAATTACATCGCATTTATCTCAAAGAGTGGGATATCAATATTTTGATAAAATATATTTTTCATCAGATTTTGCTAGTTCTAGAGACATTTAATACATAACAATTTGGAATAGATTCATGCTCAACATTTGTAAGAGTGAAGATGATATTGCATTGATTCTTTTTTCCTCGCTCTTTATTTAGGCCAGAGATTTTTCTTTTCCTGGTTGATTTTTTTTATTCGATATAGTTTTACTTAAAAAAGATATTGTCTGAAGTCGGTATTATCTTATAAAAAGAATTATTACATATTTTTTTTTTTTTAGTCATTTTCCTTCCTTTTGTTATCTGGATCTAACTGTTTACCTAACATACAAGGGTCATTCATTATATAAGTCTACTGATTTATTTATGTATTTTTTTTATTCTTTACAAAAATCATTTTTTTCCGATTTTTTTTCCATAACTATAAATTCTGAATATTTTGGAATTGGTTTCAATGAAAAACAATTTAAATCTCGCCAAAGCAGTTTCTTCCAGGCAGCGGTCACATCGATACTGCTATATGGATGCACTACATGGACGCTAACAAAACGGCTGGAGAAGAAGCTAGATGGCAATTACACAAGAATGCTGCGTGCAATCCTGAACAAGTCCTGGCAGCAACACCCCACAAGACACCAACTGTACGGCCACCTGCCCCCTATCACGAAAACTATTCAAGTTAGACGAACCAGACATGCAGGACACTGCTGGAGAAGCAGAGATGAACTCATAAGATATGTACTCTTATGGATCCCCACACATGGCCGCGCAAAAGCAGGACGACCAGCACGAACGTACATTCAGCAGCTATGTGAGGATACGGGATGTTGTCCTGAAGACCTACCTAGGGCGATGAATGATAGGGAGGAGTGGCGAGAGAGGGTCAGCGATATCCGTGCTACCAGCGCGATATGATGATGGTGAATGCTATTCAAAATGGTGGCCAATCAAGAAAATGACCCCAGAGCTGAACAGAGATGTCTGTTATCATATTGTTGGTGGCTGAGAAACTTTGGGAAATTTTCTAAACAATGCGGGATAAGTTCCGAGTAGTTTTTAGTAAAGAAATATTCATAAATGGTCTAAACATGAGCTTACCTCAAAGTGCCTAAGTCGAAAATGTAGCAGATTGAACAAAAACACACTGATCTCCGGCAAAGAAAAAGTTCTGGGCACAGCAGCCATTAAAGAAAGTAACGCTGATAGTCTTCTAGAACATGATAGGACCTAACACTATTGATTACTCGAAAAAGGTGCCTCAGTCAACATTATTTCCTACTGACAACTACTTAGGCAAAATTCAAATTATCTATTCAATGTCCCTGGTATATAGGAGTATTCACTGGGAGTATGCTGAACTTACTTGCTTTTAAGGGTCACTCTTTTAAGTTATTCAACTTTTTATCTCCTCAACAAAAACAGCTCAGTTGGCTGCCGTGGTAGAATTTACCGTCTGTATCACTGCCGACTGGTAAGACCCCACCTGATTAATAAGTGTCCCGGATATGACATCAAACCATCTGAGAATATGGAGAACCTCTTCATTGGTATAACTCCCAGGTCTACTTTAACTCGCAGTGTTGGCACCTGATAGCGTCCCCTTTATGAGTCAAATTAAACTGTTCCAATTTACGCTGTGTGTAAGCAAATGACTGACTAATTGAATTGTTCGTGATACATAACAAATCTTGCAATCATTTAATGGTGTGTAATGTTGAATAGAATTATTAGCGTTAAATAGCAATACTTGAAACAATTTATCTGTGTGCCTAAATTGAATCATTGGTATAACAGAGCAAAACTTGGAACCATTAACTATTATGTTAATAGTGTTGAAATAGAATAATTAGTCTTGAATTATAAAACTTGTAATATTGAACAGAATTATTAGCGTTAAATAGCAATAATTAAAACCGTTTAACTGTGGGTAAACAATAGCACAACAAATGTGCAAAGAAATCATTTCAATTCTAAAAATCATATATGAATATACATTTAAACGATGAATGAATGACTTATGTTAAATTGTATAGGACTTACACTCCTATATTTTAAAATGGTCGTTATGCCACTTGTTCCCGAAAAAAGATGGCGGACGCACGTAAACTAATCAGTCTCGGGAACCTATAGGTCAGGAAAACCACTTGATTAGTGCTCGCAACTACGTCAATTTTATCCCGCGTTTTTGGAGCCTACTGCATGACAAGGATTGTCTATAAATACTCTCAACTTCCAACATTCATCCTCTTTCAAATTTTCACTTACAGGGTCAACAAACTCTTTCCAGTGTGACTTCCAGAAAGAACACTCTCACTCTCTTAATTTCGACTAATAGAGTCAACACACCCTTCCTCTTTTTGCATTTGACTTCCAACAGTCAACCGCCATGAAAATGTATACTCCCTGCAACCATTCTCTTCCTTGCTATACTTTTTCTGTGACACTTTTTCCAGCCTCGAACACAGAAATTTCGTCAAACCACAGAAAGAAACAAACAGTAGAAATATTTAGTCAACACGCATAGGACACTTTTGTTATTTAGACTTTATGTTGTAGTATTCATGTTAGTCACACACACACACACACACACACACGCAGGAATATTTAACGTATAGTATTAGAATGCTAGTAAAGTAAAAAGTAAGTTGGTGACTATAATCTAGGGTGACAAAAAGGCTCTCTTTTTAAGAGATACTACACCAAGGTGTAGGGGGGCGCTACTCTTTTCCCTGGATTGCTCCACATTACCCTTGACAGTATCTTATATCGCTGAGTGTTAAGTAAGGAAGTATCAAGTACCATTTTTAAAGTCTTTGGTATGACGAAACCTGGGATTGAACACAGGTCTCCCGGACCATTGGTGAACACTCTACCCTCTTGGCCAATGTAAAATATTTCATTAAATTTATTGTTGATGTTTAAATTTGAGATTGTTTGTACTGCTTTGTCTTGTATGTTCTTTTTGTTTGTGTAATTCACACATTTTACTTTGACTTTTCAAATATACTAACATAAACGGTGGGGGACCAAATATATCCACTAAACAAACAAATTACATGACCCCTGCAATTGTTACTGTTACATAGCAACACTTGAAACACCTAACTGCATCCAAACAAATGATTAATACTAAATAACATTAGTCGTATTTGACAGAAATATTTGAAATTATTTAACTGTACAAAAATATGAGATCAGGCTCGTTTAGAAATATTATCAACAAAATGTGTTCATAAATTATATATATATATATATATATATATATATATATATATATATATATGTGTGTGTGTGTGTGTGTGTGTGTGTGTATGAAGAGGATTTGCCAGGAAATAACCTAAGATGGTTAATATGCCAAAAAAGACGACCAAACCAAATTATATATATCAATTATATATGTATAAAAAAATTTGGGATTAAATAACCTTCAATAATTGATATGACATTAAACCCAACCAAACCAAATCCAATATATTTGATATATATGTATGAATAGGATTTGACATAAATATCATACAATGGCTAGAGTTAGATAACAATACTTGAAACCATTTAACTGTGTGAAAACAAATGACTAATAGAAAAAAGATTAATTCGTCTTTGATTGGAATGCTTGAAACCATTTAACCGTGTATAAAACAGAGCTCAAGCTCGTTTAAGAATATTATGAACAAAATGTTTTCACAAAACATATATCTAATATATATGTATCAAGAGGATTTGGCATTAAATGACCTACAATGGTTGATATGCCATAAAAACCAACCAAACCAAATCATATATATTTAATATATATGTATAAAGAGGATTTGGCATGAAATGACCGACAATGGTTGATATGCCATAAAACCCAATCAAACCAAATAATATATAATATATATGTATAAAGAAGATTTGGCATTAAATAACCTACAATAGTTATATATATCACAAAACCTAACCAAACATAATCATATATATTTAATAAATATGATAAAAGAGGATTTGGTATTAAATAAAATACAGTGTTTGATACCCAACAAAACCAAACTAACCCAACCCTTAACGAAAAGGTGAAAATGCAACTATATCAAGTTCTAAATGTGAAAAGAGAAGAAACTAGCAATACAACAATATATTTGTAGTAAACATAAGATAATGTTAAAACACTGACCCAATTTGAAATTGGCTACGTGAAACTCTGAGACATGAGTTTGTATCTTGTTTTTTTATTATCTTATATCATACTTGAAAATTTATATATATATATATATATATATATAATTACAAATTGGGTTTGTTGAAACTAAATCGATTATATTATAGATATGCGTGTGTGTATGTTTGCGTATTTAGCCAACACCTCTGCACGATTACGCTGTGACACAAGGTCAATTTTTGGACGGAGTGTAACATGTTTGGATTCAGCGTTTTCCTTCGAGATTGAGTGCCATGCCAAAGTTAAGGGCCTACTCTACTCTACTATTTGCTCAGAACCAGAAGGAGTATAATGGGATGCATACCTTTCATAAGTGTATTAGAATCATGTGAAAAGCAGACAGCCTCGATTCGCCATGTCTACTTCCAATGACAATAACCATTTCACCTCGAACACCTTCATATATATATATATATATATATAGAGAGAGAGAGAGTGTGTGTGTGTGTGTGTGTGTGTGTGCTCCCGTGTCTGTGTTCGCGAGTAGCCCGGGGGAGCTTTAAAAATACTTTAAGACTTTAAAAATAGTACTTGATACCACCTTGCTCAACACTCAGCATTGCAAAGTACGGATCACGGGTAAGTGAAGCAATCTAGGGAAAGGAGTAGCGCTCTCCTCTACACCTATGTGTAGTAGCTATTGAAAAGGAAACCTTCAGATCATCTTCGACTATGGGCGCCAACTTTACTATATATATATATGTGTGTGTGTGTGGTGTGTGGTGTGTGTGTGTGTTTGTGTTTCTGATGAATAGTTTTACGTTTCAACTAGTAACATTTTAAAAAACAAATACATTTTGCATGCCAAGGCATTAATAGAATGATATATATATATATATATATATATATGTGTGTGTGTGTGTGTGTGTGTTTGTGTGTGTGTGTTTGTAATGTCTCTTAATGCAATCTTATTTGCTTTTCTAATTTCACGCGCCACCAAAATCATCTCTTTATTCTATCGTAGCCCATACCTCATTGCCAAATAAAACAGAATAAAAAGAGCTCTTATGCGCCGATGGCATTTTTGGCGCGTTTTTTTTGTTTTTTTGTTTTGTTTTTTTTTACTCTTCCCTTTCTGCCTTCTTCTCTTGTTCTTCCTCGTTGTACCAAACTAAAACGAAGATGTCGGGTCTGTCGTTGACATTTTTCATTCGGCTGAGATATTCGTCGCCGATAATGTACGTTCATCTTCAGAATGCAATAGATAAATATTGAAAATAAGTAGATTATGACCGGCATGAAAAGCGGTTGAATCAAAGAGAATGGCGTGAGGAAAGCATTGTGCAGAGGTAAGAGAGAGAGATTGAGTGTGTAGGAGGAAGGAGAGAGACGAAAATCATGATAGAGAGAAGGTAAGTGATTGCGGGAGAGTGAGTTGGAGTAAAAAAGGCTTGGCAAGAGAGACAGACAGACAGAGGCGATAGAGTGAGGGAAGTAAGGGGTTATGGAGGGAGATCGGAGGGAGATAACCGGAGAGAGGAGTAAAGGATAGGAAGAGGGAGAAAGTACAGAGATTGAAAGAGAGGTGAAAATGAGTAGTTTGGAGAACAGTGTTAGGAATAAGAGAGAATGAAAGAAAGATATAGAGAGAAACGGCGTGAAGAAAGGGCTGGAGGAGAGGAGGAGGGACATAGGGGATATAGAGTGGGAGAAGGAGAAGTTCTTGGGCAGGAAGAAGAGAGGGAGTGGTTTGGGAAAGAAATGTTGAGGAGAGAAGCAAAGCAAAGAAGAGAGGGAAGAGGAGTGGGGAGATTGAGTCGGGAAAAGGAGGAGGAGGAGAAGAAGGAGGTAGAAAGAGAGTGGGGGAAGAAAGGGTTAGCTTGAAGGAAAGAGAAAGGAGAAAACGGTAGTGAATTTGTAGAAAGGAAGGACGGAAGAAAGGAAGGAAGGAAGGTGGAAGAAAATGTAGAGTAATAAGAGGGAGAGGGAGAGAGATGTAATTACACGATTCATCTTTGAAATTTCCATTTTCTAAATCTTGTCCTGGTTGGAAATTATGGATAATTCCATGGCATTGATAATTGTGTTTTTTTTTTTACAAAAACCTCGAAGACATGTAAAGTGTTTTTTCCCTCATCAGTATTCAGCTAATAAACAGTGTGTATCTGAAGCAGGTGTCTTAATGATTTTACTGCACTCTTCTTCCGCCCAATCGGTATGGGGTATCGCCTGTTGAGGGGTGAGGCCCGCTCCCCACCCCATAAGAAGTGATATCTTTGGCATAACATAAATTGCCTCAGATGATAAGGCTCCATGCAGTGAGATCTAAGAAGTTTTTTTGTTTGCTTTTTTAGGTGGTTGGTTTTTATGGCATATCAACCTTGTGGGTTATCTAATGCCAAATCCATTTTTATACAAATAAACAGTTCTATTTCAAGCAATTCTGTTTAGTCAAACAGTTCTATTTCAAACAAATCAGTTTAGCATTCAAACAAGTTCCATTTCAAACAATTCAGTTTAGCATAATTACACAGTGTGGTTCTATTTGACCCACAGATAGGACCCAGTCAGGTACTAACAATCCGGGCCCGAGTGGACCTGGGAGCGATGGCAATGAAGAGAGGATCTGCATTCCCCAAAACTCCAATATTACTTGAACTTCACCATCAGATTGTTTAGTGTCATATCTGGTACATTTATTGGGTGTCTTACCCCTCTACAGAGAAGCAGTCGGTGTATTCTACAGCCCCAGCAAGATTGGACAAGATCTAGGAAGTTTTGAGTATACTTTCGCTGCAATTACTCCCTGGCTCATTCGGACTCGGCATGGTAGTTCTTGTAATGACATAATCGATGATTCAAATAAATGTTTGTAATTATATATATTTGATAGGAATACTTCATGATACCAGCTTACTGTAAATCATTTGCATAAAGCGTAGTTTTTTGTCGCTTGTTTGTTTTGTTGGCATATCAACCTTCTTGGGGTATTTCATGATTAATACATCCTTCTAGAAGAACAGTACAGGTAGTATTGTACCCATAGCTGGGAAGATAAGAGGGTTCAAATATTTCTGTTGTACTCCGAACATAATTGACTCACCCTCTTCCATAAATACACGTCAACGAGAGCGTCAGAGGGAGTTCACGAATCAGCGTGACACAAGCTCGTGTGATATCATCTGCGTAGTGGACGGATTGTCACTTCTCCACTGGACTCTCAGCCTCCTATCAAGTAACTACTGTTTAACAAAGTTCACTTGTATCTTGTTTCTGTTACTTGAATATATATGTTTTTCTATCAACCTTTTTGTGTTCCCCTCGTCTTTCTTTTGTCAGCATCACAGCACTTTCCCAAGAGTATTTCTCGGAAAATGAAAGTAATAGTGTGACTGGGGTTCGAACTTGCTTGCTACGATTCCGCAGTCCAGCACTTTAACCATTAAGCCACGAGGACATCTCCTATTTGTCACTAAAATTATGTATGAAAGATTATTATTGGTTCCTTCAATATATATATATATATATATATATATATATATATATATATATATATATATATATATATATATATATATATATATATATATATATATATATATATATATATATATATATATATATATATATATATATATATATATATATATATATATATATATATATATATATATATATATATATATATATATATATATATATATATATATATATATATATATATATATATATATATATATATATATAAGGCCAGTTTTATGTGGAGGTTAAGTATTTTCCATTCAGTTTTCCTTCTCCTAAACTGGTTGCCATAATAAGATTAAAAAAAAGCAATTCTACGATTTACCCACGGTTGAAAAGAGATTATTTGGATTGACACCTTTCGCAATGATGTTAGCGCCATTTTAAAATGCAAACAGCCTTGTTTAAGATTTGTTGATAAATTAGTTATGCATGTGTTAAATTTGTATGGAAGATTGTTAATGTGTGTGTGTGTGTGTGTGTGTGATGGTACATCTGTCTTGCATGTATTTATCTATTCATTATTATTATCATTATTATTATTATTATTTTCCTTTTATAATAGCTCTATCGCAGATATTGAGCACTCTATAAATTATACCGCAATTGGTATGCCACGAACCCTCCAAGTCAGATAGTGACAACCATACACTGTTATAATATTATATATATATATATATATATATATATATATTATCATTATGCCATGCCGCTTGTACGGATTTATCTGACTCTGTCTCTCACCAGTCGCGTCTATCGTCCATTGCATTCGGCAGGACTTGAAGACTACATCCTGCGTTCATACAGAGCTGTTGTAGCTGGTCGTCGAACACCTGCTCGTCCGTGTGATGTGAGTCCATTGGGAAACCTCGCTTATGGGTTCGTTCTTACTTCTCTAGCAGTGTCCCGCATGTCTTGTTTTTCTGAATTGGATGGTTTACAGCTGCTCTTTTGCGGAATATTGCTTCCAGGTTTTTTTCAATATAGCTCGTAGATTCTTGCACAATAGCCGTCAAGCTTTTCTCTATACGCTTAGTCATCGTTTCTGTAGTGCATCCATATAGTAGTATGGACATCATCGATGGCTGGAAAAAATTACGTTTTATTTTATCGGATAAGTCTGACTTCGATATGACCAACAACCTATCTATAGCAGACAATGACTTCGCTCGTCGCGTATTAATGTCATTTTCTGTAAATGAGACGCTGCTTCCGAGGTAGATGAATGTGTCCACTAGTTTCAGGGAACAACG
>OY757926.1:18501050-18541050 GCA_963585895.1 Sepioteuthis lessoniana
GATAAAATCTCGAGGACCATCATATCAATAAAAATGGAACCTTGTGAACCGCCATAGAGATCAGAATAAGATTTATTTTAAAAAAGTCAATGAATATCACATCCAATATTTCCGGAAGTAACCAGTTTTTGTGAGCGTGATGTACTTGTTTTCTTGTCAACTTATGGTGATATTTTCCAATTTCTATTACGCAACAAGTCTAGATATGTATTTGGTCATCATACTTTTAAGTGCTGAAAGTGCTGTTTCGCATAAATATGTTGTTGCAAAAGAGAACAGAATTGTGACCACCTTTTGAGACAACAATGGATTCTCAGAGGCCACGCTAAGCACAAATTTTATGAGTGTGGGCTGTTTTGGCTAGAATTTTATAGGTGTGTACCAATAACTAGAAATATGAATTTTCGGTACTATTTCTAATCGGATAAATCAAATTTTCCAGACACCCTCGAAGCGTCTGCCAAACCCTGCTTTTCATGCTGCAGACCCTTTTGTGGTCTCCGGGTCACAGTTTGAAAACCATAATACTAAAGTGAAAGCCGCTATATAAATGTTTATTTTCGTTTATGCGTGAAGAGATATGTATTAAGACACACACACACACACACACACACACACATATATATATATATATATATATATATATATATATATATATATATATATATATATATATATGTTGTTGATAATTACCGACAAGGAATTGCTGCGGAACTTTTATTCGTTGTTAATTTTTAACAGGATTCCATTAAATCCAATAGGAGAATAAAATGCATTACAACCAGATTGGAGGGGTAGTCTGGTTATTGTGTATTTCATTCTCCTATCGGATCTGATGAAGTCATGTTAAAAATATTTTAGAGTCTTTTATTCATATCAATGCTCTTAAGAGGATGGAAATAAATGTATTATCCTAATGTGACCGAATATATATATATTTTTAAATAATATTATTTGCTCTGTGAATTTATTTACATCGAGCTCTTTGCAAGGGATATTTAAATATTCCAAATTTGAATAATTTATTTGTTCTGACTGAATTGTTTCCTACTCCGGATTTACTGGATTGAAGAATACCTTATATATATATATATATATATACATATATATATATATATATATATATATATATGGGGGATGTAAATAGTAATAAATTTGAAGTGTGATGTTTGAAACATACCAAAATAAGTTGACTCTTATTACTGCTTGATTTGGATTGAGTTAGGTTTATGTGGACGAAATACGTTTTTTTTTTTTTTGTTTTTTGTTGTTTTTTTTTTTGTTTTTTTGTCTAGTCTGGTTTTGAAAATGGAATAAGTTATTTTCATCCATTTTCGTGTTTGATCTGAAGAAGTCTTGTTAATTTTTTAGAGCATTTATTTATATCAATGTTTTTAACAGGATGGAAATAAATTTGTAATCTAAATTTGACCGATTTTTGGTTTTTATTTTGAAAAAAGAAAAAAGTAGAGAAATATATATATTCCCATTGACTACTTTAAAATAAAAATGCCACAAATAATCAAAATAATGAAAATTTGTTGTATAGCCACGTAATATATATGCATATACAGATGCATGCATGCAGAATCATAACGACAATAAAGACGAGCGACACAGTATTCCATAGCCAGATACGAATATGTGAAATAGACATATTCATACCGGTACGCAAAACATTCATAATGTTCATAACATATATACATAGAACATAGGAATCTTGAAACACTAAAAAAAAAACTTACGACTCCTTAGTTCAGGTACGAAACTTTTTATTACCTTTGAGTTTAAAGGTTCTTCGACATAAGGAGAGATATACACATTCTTTTTATTCAGGCTTTTTCACATCCCCCCCCCCATCCGTGCGGCGCCCGTAGCGCGAGAATTCGTCTGGCCTCGGTGAGGTCTGAATCTCAACCGTCTTCTTCAGAGGCCAGCACTCAATTTAACTAACTGACTTTTTTAAAATCCCCAAAATCCTCCGCGCGATTCCGGTGCGTGACGTCACCAGCACTCTGTAGCCCCGTTTTCCATCTCGGATATTGTGACATCTCTGAGTGACACGTCTGCACCGCGCACGTGCGAACACCTGTGTTAATGCTGCACCCAACTAACCCATGCACTGAGCCTAACTAAACCCAAAGGCATAAAAGGAAATCCCTCGGCCATTATATTACAATAGTTCTTTAATATATATATATATATATATATTTGAAAGGGCTCGAAAGGGTTACTAAAGGTTTTAATGTGAGAGGGAGTTGGAGACTGAACAGAACTGCAACATATTGACCCTCACTCTATTGGCCATAACAGCGTGCCCGTGGTGTAATTGTTATCATCGTAGGAAATGAACAGGGCGACACGAGTTCATGGACGAAACTCATTGCATTTCACATAGCACTAATACCCTTGGGAAAGGTATGAATCCAATTATTCTCCCTCCAGCTATGGGTAAATAGTAGGATAGACTAGGTTCTTCAGCCTTGGTGAGGCAACTAGTCTAGGAGAAGGAAAACTCTGAATTCAAACCTGTTAAACTCCGCTTAAAAATTGACCTTGTGTCATATCCTGCCCGAGCGGAGGGGTTGGTAAATAGGATAACAGCGTTTCTTTCCCGTTCTCCTGGGCTGCTCAACCGGGGGCTTAGGGACCACACTCTGCTGGGTGCTTGTTTTCTCTACCGCATCTTATCTCCAACTCATCTGATCTTCAATTGACTGGCTTCCTGTCTTCACCCGGTATATATAGCAATTTGACGCCCACTCTTCTTCCTACAAGCATCACAATTTCGCACTCATTCAACCTGTCAACGGTCAAGGTTATAATATCCTGATATTCCTCGACCGGATGTACCTGTTTTTTTACACCGGTGGATTTCCTATTTTGACAGCTCGGTCGGGTCGGAGGTCAATATACAACAAATTGAACTAAACTGTCAACTACACGACCCTCTATGATTACTAAAAGTATAGTCGAAAGTGCTTGGGCAGAAGATATGGGATAATACTTTTGCCATCTAGATCCGTACACAAGAAAAATAAAGAGACTTGGAAAATTACAATTAGAAATATAATCAGTTTTCTATCGTCTTTAATAAAACTTGCCTTAATAACAATTTGCTGCATAAATATATACTCTTCAATATATATATATATATATATATATATATATATATCTGTTACATAAAGACAAAAGAAAAAAATTCACTTTCTTGGAATAAATTTACTTCAGGTTCCTATAAATTCTTTAAGTCCAATTTATAAGCTTTAAAAAAACATCTTCAGAAGAAATATTTAAATTTATAATTAGATTTTATCATATTATTTCCACCGAGAACGAAATTTGAAAATTTGTAATGATATCAAGAAAGTGGATATTTTTTTGTCTTTATGTAAAAGATTTTTTTTACTCAACAAATTAAGTGTTGATATATCGTTAATCCCAAATTCATTATACGTCAATAGCCGTTAGTACTGATCACTCATATTAGATTCTCCAACACTTTGGATTTCCTCCTTAGATCATATAAAGAAAAATATATTTGCATATCTATAAATATATATATATTTCATGATAATGTCTAAGACCCTGGGTTTCATGCATGCTTTTCGCGTTCATCAGGTAGAGGGAACATTTTTCAAAAAAAGGACCGAATAATAATTTTTTTGTTTTCATGATGTTTGAAAGGGGGATTTTGTGTGTGTTTATGTGTGTCTCAGTTTGTGTGTGTTTATACAAAAATTCACAAACATTTGTTATACAATTCCGGAATGATTTTTTATATTAATCATTTTTCGTTAATTATGTTTTATCATTCAGTTTCGTTGGGCTTTGAACTATTCGGCTCTTAGTTCAGGTGTGCAGACATTGAGTATAGTTTTGCACTCGTACGCAAAGGATATGACATCACCATTGTCATAATAAACCCAAGATAGGAAATGGAGCGGGAGTGGGAATGATTTCATGCCCGAAAACGATGGGCTGAGAATTTGGGCATTTTGAAAAGACGTCAGCATGGATTTGATTGTAGACAAGGTGGGCAGACAATTTTTGTCTCTGCCATTAGGGGCATAGAGAATTGACTTCTCTGCCATGGAGCCGAGGAGTTTGGAGTTGACTGTAGACCAGGCAGGGAGACAATTTTTGTCTCTGTCATGGGGGCATAGAGAATTGACTTCTCTGCCATGGAGCCGAGGAGTTTGGAGTTGACTGTAGACCAGGCAGGCAGACAATTTTTGTCTCTGTCATGGGGGCATAGAGAATTGACTTTTCAGCCATGGAGTGGAGGGGTTTGGATTTGATAGTAGACCAAGCAGGCAGACAATTTTTGTCTCTGCCATAAGGGGCATAGAGAATTGACTTCTCTACCATGGAGTCGAGGAGTTTGGATTTGATTGTAGACAAGGTGGGCAGACAATTTTTGTCTCTGACATTAGGGGCATAGAGAATTGACTTCTCTGCCATAGAGCCGAGGAGTTTGGAGTTGACTGTAGACCAGGCAGGGAGACAGTTTTTGTCTCTGTCATGGGGGCATAGAGAATTGACTTCTCTACCATGGAGTCGAGGAGTTTGGATTTGATTGTAGACAAGGTGGGCAGACAATTTTTGTCTCTGCCATTAGGGGCATAGAGAATTGACTTCTCTGCCATGGAGCCGAGGAGTTTGGAGTTGACTGTAGACCAGGCAGGGAGGCAATTTTTGTCTCTGTCATGGGGGCATAGAGAATTGACTTCTCTACCATGGAGTCGAGGAGTTTGGATTTGATTGTAGACCAGGCAGGCAGACAATTTTTGTCTCTGCCATTAGGGGCATAGAGAATTGACTTCTCTGCCATGGAGCCAAGGAGTTTGGAGTTGACTGTAGACCAGGCAGGGAGGCAACTGAATTAGATGAATTCGAGCTGTTTGACTATACTGAATAGCTTGAAATAGAAATGCTTTCCTCAATTAAACTGTGCTTACATTTAAACTGCGCGCTTATGTTAAACTGAATTGCTTGAAATTGAACTGTTTTCATATTGAAACTACTTACACTAAACGGAATTGTTTAATATAGAACTGTTTTGACATTTAACTGTGTGTAAACAAAATCAGTACTTATACTAAACTGAATTAGCTGAATTAGAACTGTTTGAATAAACTGAATAGCTTGAAATAGAAATGTTTTTGACAATAAATCCGTCTACTCATACTAAACTATTTTTTTAAAAATAAAACTGACTATTTGCATAAAAATAGATTAGGCGTTAAATAACCTACAAAGGTTGATATGCCATAAAGCCCAAAAAACCAAGCAACATTAAAAACAAAATATGGACCCCCATATAAATAGAAATTAAACCTCGTACATTCACATACAAATGAAAATAAAATCATGTGGACCTGCATATGATTAAAAATAAGACCTCGATAAACTGCGTATAAAAGAAAATGAAATCTTGTGGCCGACTATTTAAAAAATTAAATAACGTGGACCCTATATAAGTAAAAATGAAATTCCATGGACCCCCCCACCCAAAAATGAAAGTGAAATCTCTTGTAACTTCATAAAAAGGAAAATTAAATATCATGGACCCCCATATGAATAAAAATGAAACCTTATAGACCCCCATAAAAATGATAAACAAATTTCGTGAATTCCCATGAAATAAAAGATAAAAATCGTGGACCCTAATATGAAAAAAAAGGAAACCTGGTGAACCCCATATACATGAAAATGAAACCTCACAAACAATCTTATGCATAAAGATAAAATCTCGAGGACCATCATATCAATAAAAATGGAACCTTGTGAACCGCCATAGAGATCAGAATAAGATTTATTTTAAAAAAGTCAATGAATATCACATCCAATATTTCCGGAAGTAACCAGTTTTTGTGAGCGTGATGTACTTGTTTTTCTTGTCAACTTATGGTGATATTTTCCAATTTCTATTACGCAACAAGTCTAGATATGTATTTGGTCATCATACTTTTAAGTGCTGAAAGTGCTGTTTCGCATAAATATGTTGTTGCAAAAGAGAACAGAATTGTGACCACCTTTTGAGACAACAATGGATTCTCAGAGGCCACGCTAAGCACAAATTTTATGAGTGTGGGCTGTTTTGGCTAGAATTTTATAGGTGTGTACCAATAACTAGAAATATGAATTTTCGGTACTATTTCTAATCGGATAAATCAAATTTTCCAGACACCCTCGAAGCGTCTGCCAAACCCTGCTTTTCATGCTGCAGACCCTTTTGTGGTCTCCGGGTCACAGTTTGAAAACCATAATACTAAAGTGAAAGCCGCTATATAAATGTTTATTTTCGTTTATGCGTGAAGAGATATGTATTAAGACACACACACACACACACACACACACACATATATATATATATATATATATATATATATATATATATATATGTTGTTGATAATTACCGACAAGGAATTGCTGCGGAACTTTTATTCGTTGTTAATTTTTAACAGGATTCCATTAAATCCAATAGGAGAATAAAATGCATTACAACCAGATTGGAGGGGTAGTCTGGTTATTGTGTATTTCATTCTCCTATCGGATCTGATGAAGTCATGTTAAAAATATTTTAGAGTCTTTTATTCATATCAATGCTCTTAAGAGGATGGAAATAAATGTATTATCCTAATGTGACCGAATATATATATATTTTTAAATAATATTATTTGCTCTGTGAATTTATTTACATCGAGCTCTTTGCAAGGGATATTTAAATATTCCAAATTTGAATAATTTATTTGTTCTGACTGAATTGTTTCCTACTCCGGATTTACTGGATTGAAGAATACCTTATATATATATATATATATATACATATATATATATATATATATATATATATATGGGGGATGTAAATAGTAATAAATTTGAAGTGTGATGTTTGAAACATACCAAAATAAGTTGACTCTTATTACTGCTTGATTTGGATTGAGTTAGGTTTATGTGGACGAAATACGTTTTTTTTTTTTTGTTTTTTGTTGTTTTTTTTTTGTTTTTTTGTCTAGTCTGGTTTTGAAAATGGAATAAGTTATTTTCATCCATTTTCGTGTTTGATCTGAAGAAGTCTTGTTAATTTTTTAGAGCATTTATTTATATCAATGTTTTTAACAGGATGGAAATAAATTTGTAATCTAAATTTGACCGATTTTTGGTTTTTATTTTGAAAAAAGAAAAAAGTAGAGAAATATATATATTCCCATTGACTACTTTAAAATAAAAATGCCACAAATAATCAAAATAATGAAAATTTGTTGTATAGCCACGTAATATATATGCATATACAGATGCATGCATGCAGAATCATAACGACAATAAAGACGAGCGACACAGTATTCCATAGCCAGATACGAATATGTGAAATAGACATATTCATACCGGTACGCAAAACGTTCTTAATGTTCATAACATATGTACATAGAACATAGGAATCTTGAAACACTAAAAAAAAAACTTACGACATCTTAGTTCAGGTACGAAACTTTTTATTACCTTTGAGTTTAAAGGTTCTTCGACATAAGGAGAGATATACACATTCTTTTTATTCTGGCTTTTTCATCTCCCCCCCATCCGTGCCGCGCCCGTAGCGCGAGAATTCGTCTGGCCTCGGTGATGTCTGAATCTCAACCGTCTTCTTCAGGGGCCGGCACTCAATTTAACTAACTGACTTTTTCAAAATCCCCAAAATCCTCCGCGCGATTCCGGTGCGTGACGTCACCAGCACTCTGTAGCCCCGTTTCCCATCTCGGATATTGTGACATCTCTGAGTGACACGTCTGCACCGCGCACGTGCGAACACCTGTGTTAATGCTGCACCCAACTAACCCATGCACTGAGCCCGGGGGATGCACTGTCATGGGGGCATAGAGAATTGACTTCTCTACCATGGATTCGAGGAGTTTGGATTTGATTGTAGACCAGGCAGGCAGACAATTTTTGTCTCTGCCATTAGGGGCATAGATAATTGACTTCTCTGCCATGGAGCCAAGGAGTTTGGAGTTGACTATAGACCAGGCAGGGAGGCAATTTTTGTCTCTGTCATGGGGGCATAGAGAATTGACTTCTCTACCATGGAGTCGAGGAGTTTGGATTTGATTGTAGACCAGGCAGGCAGACAATTTTTGTCTCTGCCATTAGGGGCATAGAGAATTGACTTCTCTGCCATGGAGCCGAGGAGTTTGGAGTTGACTGTAGACCAGGCAGGGAGGCAATTTTTGTCTCTGTCATGGGGGCATAGAGAATTGACTTCTCTACCATGGAGTCGAGGAGTTTGGATTTGATTGTAGACCAGGCAGGCAGACAATTTTTGTCTCTGCCATTAGGGGCATAGAGAATTGACTTCTCTGCCATGGAGCCGAGGAGTTTGGAGTTGACTGTAGACCAGGCAGGGAGGCAATTTTTGTCTCTGTCATAGGGGCATAGAGAATTGACTTCTCTACCATGGAGTCGAGGAGTTTGGATTTGATTGTAGACCAGGCAGGCAGACAATTTTTGTCTCTGCCATTAGGGGCATAGAGAATTGACTTCTCTGCCATGGAGCCGGGGAGTTTGGAGTTGACTGTAGACCAGGCAGGGAGGCAATTTTTGTCTCTGTCATGGGGGCATAGAGAATTGACTTCTCTACCATGGGGTCGAAGAGTTTGGATTTGATTGTAGACCAGGCAGGCAGACAATTTTTGTCTCTTCCATTGGGGCATAGATAATTGACTTCTCTGCCATGGAGTCGAGTATTGTGGAGTTGACTGCAGGCCTGGCAGGCATACAATTTTTATCTCTGCCACTGGGGCATAGAGAATTGAGTTCTCTGCCATGGAGTCGAGTAGTTGGAGTTTCGACCGTTGAAGCATACTGTTAACTTTTTCGGGTCCCGAACAGCGATGATGAATTGAGATCTAAAACTCCACGAGATGTGCCGTGCCTTCGGGTTTTGTTAGCATAGTATAATACGAAAGACTTTTAAGAATTGTGTCTCTCTCCTCGTGTCGAAGAAAGTCCAGAAGTTAATAAACGTTCCTACCGGAACAACGGAGTCGCCAGTGTATTTGTATCGGCATGCATTTGTTAATATGTTGTATCGGAGTTGTGATTGAAACGTTTATGGATATATAACACATTCAAACACATGGAAATTTAGTCACGCATATACACCAACAAAACCTCCCTTCCAACACCACTAAGACAAAAAAAAAACAACATTTTAATCATTTTTTAAATCCTTTCACTCAGATAAACGTGTAAAGCATGAAACCCAAGGTCAAAGACCCCACGATGTAGTATATATATATATATATATATAAATTAAATTAAATCGTGAGTCGGGACTATCCTACTACAGTTTCGCCTAAAACGGTTCCTCAGGGTACCTAGCACCGACTCGATGCTAAGTAACTTGAGGAGCCGTTTAGGCGAAACTGTAGTAGGATAGTCCCGAATCGCGATTTAATTTGATTTTCGTATTTGGCTCTATTTAGTATTGAGCACTTTTTGTAATTGTAGCATTGCAGCATTTTGCGGTGGGTTTTTGGTCTTTTGACTACTGATTGCATAATTCTTGATTTTTTTCAAATGGTGTGATGAAGTTGGCCTTTTCTTTTTTTCCTTCCGATAATCTTTTACTTTTTTCCCTAGGCAGTGATTCGAGATTTGTTATCTGAAGTTTTGCAGGTTTTTTTTTCTTTGTCACCGTGAATGCTGGTAGATAGTAAATTAGTAAGTTTATATATATATATATATATATATATATATATATATATATATAATGCAGAGCCTTTCAAACAAATTTTGTAGACCGGTATTCGGTAACGCAAAATGTAAACAAACAAAAGTTTATACGTAATGCGTTATAATTCTCAGGCTGACTTTGGTCGCCTAAAGGCTGAACGGTAAGATAGTACTTCTACCGTAAAGTTAGTTGAGTTTCGATCTCAGCTTGAAACGTCCTGCGTGTCTAACGACAGTGAAGAGTGGTGATACAACGAAACATTGTCTGTGGATGACAATATATATATATATATATATATATATATTCATATATACATAAGCGCTATCATTAATATTGAGCACCATTTAATAATACAGTACAGTTTTGACCTCCATTAACTCACCAAGTGAGCTAGAGATAACCATAAACCATTAAAATATATATATATATACATATATATATATATATATATATACATATATATATAGGAACAAATCGTTTGAAAAAGTTTTTCTTTAATGAAGACAATGGTCAAATACTCGGGAGTTGAGCAATATAAAACGTTAATCAAACTGTTATCTTCAATCCAAATGTTTGCTCTATGCTGAATTGTAATACATAAAAACTAAATAATAACAATGATAATAATGATGAGATACATAAAACTAATAATGATGTAATAATGATGTAATACATAAAAACTAAATAATAACAATGATAATAATGATGTAATACATAAAAAACTAATAATGATGTAATAATGTTGTAATACATAAAAACTAAATAAAAACAATGATAATAATGATGTAATACATAAAAACTAATAATGATGTAATAATGTTGTAATACATAAAAACTAAATAAAAACAATGATAATAATGTTGTAATACATAAAAACTAAATTATAGCAATGATAATAATGATGTAATACATAAGAACTAATAATGATCTAATAATGATGTAATACATAAAAACTAATAATGATCTAATAATGATGTAATACATAAAAACTAAATAATAACAATGATAATAATGATGTAATACATAAAAAACTAATAATGATGTAATAATGTTGTAATACATAAAAACTAAATAAAAACAATGATAATAATGATGTAATACATAAAAACTAATAATGATGAAATAATGTTGTAATACATAAAAACTAAATAAAAACAATGATAATAATGTTGTAATACATAAAAACTAAATTATAGCAATGATAATAATGATGTAATACATAAAAACTAATAATGATCTAATAATGATGTAATACATAAAAACTAAATAATAACAATGATAATAATGATGTAATACATAAAAAACTAATAATGATGTAATAATGTTGTAATACATAAAAACTAAATAATAACAATGATAATAATGATAAAAACAAAAGAAAAATGCTAATGAGCGCGCATGAGGCCTTACATCCAAGAGATGACGTTGACAGATTATATGTGTCAAGAGAAGTAAGAGGAATAGGAATTACCAGCATTAGAGACAGCGTTGTCGCATCGATACAATGACTCGGAGACTCTAAGAAAAGCGCGGAGGAAGACTGATCACAGCTATCAGAAACAATACTGACGACACGAGGACCCACAGAACGGAAATAACCAGAAAACAAAAATGGGAAGAAAATCAACTCGATTTATATTTTAAATGACTAACACGAGAATACGGGAACATGGCTAAAAAAGGGGAATTATAAGAGAGAAGCAGAATCTGTCCTAGTAGCAGAACAAAACAACGCCGTAAGAACTATTAACATCAA
Organism: Sepioteuthis lessoniana; assembly: GCA_963585895.1. Lineage (NCBI taxonomy): Eukaryota > Metazoa > Mollusca > Cephalopoda > Myopsida > Loliginidae > Sepioteuthis > Sepioteuthis lessoniana. The sequence continues at coordinate 18,512,543 of OY757926.1, forward strand.
ACCGAGAATAGATAAGACGCAACCAAATAGCAAATGTAGGTTTTGTGGTGATAGAGTCGAAATTTCAATCACATTATAAGGGGATGCAGCAAATTAGCACCGTAAAAATGTAAGATTAGACATGACTAGGTGGGCAAGGTGATCCACTGGGAATTGTGCTAGAAATTGAAATTTGAGTATACGAACAAATGGTATATGCACAACCAGCAGCTGTCCTTGAGAATGAGACACTTAAATTCCGATGGGATTTTAACATACAAACGGATCACCTAATCTCGACCAGACGACCTGACCTAGTAATAAACAAGAAAAAAAAAAAGAACTTGCTGAATTGTGGACTTTGCAGTCCTGGCTGACCTCAGAGTAAAATTGAAAGAAAGTGAAAAGAGGGATAAGTACCCAGACCTTGCAAGAGAATTGAAAAAACTGTAGAACATGAAAATGACGGATATACCAATTGTAATTGGTACTCTTGGTGCAGTCACAAAAGCATCAGTACTAGGACCAGAGGAGTTGGAAATAAGGAGACGAGTGGTGACCATCCAAACTACAGACTTGTTGAGATCAGCCAGAATACTGAGAAGATTCCTGGAGACTAGATGAGACAGGCTGTCACTGAAACTCCACCGAGAAACCACTGACTAAAGCTGGTATGGAAAACACGAATAGGAATAACAATAATAATAAATAAATGTTAGACAGTAGTATTTTACCCATTGATAGGGCCCTATTAGGTGCAACCACTTCAGGCAAGAATGGACCGGGGAGCGATGGGAATGAAAGGGGACTCCACATTCCGAAAAGCTCAAGCGTCATTGGGGCTCCACCATCAGATTGTTTAATGTATAGGAGATTCGTGGGAGGGTTTTAACCCCTCTAGAGAGATGTAGTCATTTTGATTTGGTTTGGTTTCTTTGTTTAAATGGCATTTCAACCTTGTAGGTTATTAAATGCCAACGCCATCCTTCTAGAAGAACAATAGTGGTACTATTTAACCCATAGATGGGATAATAAGGTTCCTACCTTTCCCAAGGGTATTTGTCCGAAAGTAAACGTAATAGCGCGACTGGAGTTCGAACTCGCTTACTATTATTCCGCAGTCTATCACTTTAACCATTACGCAACGTGCACCCCCCCCGATGCAGACAGTGTATTCTCCAGCGCCAGCCAACTGGGCTACCGAAATCATTGAAGGGAAGATGTGATGAGTTAACTCAACATTTAGATGGGTGATCGCTTAGTAGTAGCAATATCGATATTTGATTAATTGATTGATTGACTGATTTTTTTTACATTATGTCACGTGTTTTTTTACAAGAAGTTAGGGAATTGCTTCCGTTGAATATTTATATTTATATTTTTGTGTTATTGTTCTTTGGTTTGGTTTGTTTTGGTTTTATGACACATCAACCATTGTTGGTTATTTAATGCCAAATCCGTTTATATATATATACATATATATATATATATATATATATATATATATATAAACAGTTCAATTTCAAACAATCCAGTTTGGCATAAGTAGACTGTTCAGGTCTATTCGACCCATAGAGAGGACCCTATCAGGGGATACTACTCCGAGTCAGAGTGGACCAGGGAACGATGGCAATAAAGGGGTACTCCTCCAGAATTACTGAGCCTTACCATTAGATTATTTGATGCCATATCAAGGACACTCATTGGGGGGGAGTATTACCGCTCTGCAGATATGCAGTCAGTGTTTCTACTGCCCCAATCGACTGGGCAGGCCTCTATTAGGTGCTACCACTCCAAGTGAGAGTGTATATGGGAGCGGTAACAATGAAGGGGTACAACGCATTCCCCAAAGCTCCTGGATTACTGGGCCTCACCATCAGATTGTTTAGTGTCATATCTTACCCCTCAGCATAGATGCTGTCGGTGTATTCTGCAGTCCCTGCCGACTGGGCCATTTTATTGTACCTGCTATTGCACATAGATGTATGATATAAAGTGTTCCTTTGAAATATAAATAATTTGTAGATAGGCGTATGTATCAATGTATTCCTGCCTAATATCAATAACTATAAGGGTTCAAGAAATTATTTCTATCAAATAATTGTCATTTGTTAGCACATAGTAATATGGTTTCACGTAATCATTAACATTGATCCTATGTAAACAATTATATCTTCTAGTGACTATATTAAATGCAAACAATTTACTGTAATATGGTATTTAGTTTTCCTATCGAATACCAATGAGTTTTAAACAGATATATTTTACACCTAGATGAAACCGCACTTGTTACTTGTTACTTCATAGCATTGAAGGTGTATTCCACACTCCTCACATATGTAGAATTCAATCCTATGAAGCCTTCTGTCGTACATAGGAATCCTCTATTTCCATGTGTCTTTTTCTCACTGTAAGGGACACGGTCCGTGTGTTCAAAGCCTTATCCTGTACCGTAAGAAATCTGATGCCAGAGGAGTAAAAGCTCATTAAATTCCTTACAAACTTATTTCAAGAAAATTTTATTTCTATATATTTTATGGTATATTTTTCTATTCTTTCCGGCTTCATATGACGAAGGAGGTTGAGCAAAATGACAACGTTGCCAAACAAAAAACAACAGTTATAAGTGTTTTCCTCAGCACAATTGATAGGATTATGTTTTTGTAGATTATAATATCAGATATGGAATAGCAAAAACTGTCCATCCATTTCCCTAATCTGATACGATAACTATGTTTTGAACTGTGTTGAAAACTGTGTTACGATCTATGCTAAGAACTGTTTTAACAACTGTGTTACGAACTGTTATAAAAACAATGTTATGTGCTATCTTAAGGGCTGTGTTAGGAATAGTGCGAAGAACTGAGTTAAAAACTATATTAAGATCTCTTTAAAACTATATGAAGAACTGGTTTAAGAACTGTGTAAAGAACTGTGTTATGAACTGTTAAGAACTGTGCTAAAAACTACGTTAAGAACTGTGTTAACGACTGTGTTAGGAACTATAACGAACTTGATTAAGAAGTGTTCTTAAAGCTATGTCATGAACTGAATTAAAAACTGTTGACCTGTGTGAAGAACTGTGTTAAAAACTCTGATATGAATTGTGTTAACAATTCCGAAAGAGAAAAATGAAAGATTTCGATACGCTTTTTGACCGTTGAAGACATGGCACAGCATCTTTATCTCTGATACACGTTTTATATTTCGATCATTTGCCGACAGAATGTTTTCATTCATTTAGGATGAGAGTAGTTCCTCTAGCTTAGTGGCTTACTTGCTGGACGGTGATACCATTTTCAGTGTATTCGAACTGCGGTTGCGTTATTACACTCCCTTTCAGATCAGTATCCTTGAGAAAAGTATGAAGCCCCAGCCCTTACCCCAGTTACAGCTTATTTTTTCTCCGCTTCCCATCTCTCAAACCATCCAAATAAGATTACTAAGACATGCAGCATCCTGCTTAAGACAAACTCATACGCGCCATACTCTTATGGATTCCGACGTGTGGATCAGTAAAGATTTACGTAATGAAGTTCTGTGTGGACACAGGATACCTTCAAGATAACCTCCTGGAGCGATAGGTGATAGGGACTATGGACAGGTGGAGAGAGAGTGAGAGAGATTAAGAGAGAGAGAGAGAGAGAGAGAGTCTCTTCAACATTCAACAAGGATAGCTTGAGCATTTAATAACCAACGAAAATTTATTAGCTATTAAATAAGGAACGCAAAACAAACCAAAAACATTTAAATTTGTTTAGTTTAACGTAGGACTAGAGATATGGAGCTCTCATTCCCTCTCAGTGAGAAAGAAAACCCATTATAAACATTCCAAAAATCTTACTTTGCGTTTCACGTTGCATGGCATTTGGGAGTCTTTGGTTTTAACAGAATTTTAAAAATAAATCGCTTTTGATTGTACTGTAAATTCAGCAATACTATAGTCGAATTTTTGTATGTAAATGTATGGCGTAGTTTTTTGTGTATTAATAGAAGAAAAAAAAGGTAAGTTTTAAGTTGTTGTCTACATTTAAGAAAGGTAAAAATCGAAAACAATGGCTAAAAATGCGGGAGTTTTATTTAAAAAAAAAGCTGTAATGCAAATATTTAAGCAGTGAAATGTACTGAGCATGTCTTTTTAAATGGATATCAAAACTTATTTATTACCAAATTCTATTTCATTGAAATCACACACACACACACACACACAAAGACACACATATACACACACAAATTTAAATGAATAATGCTTTTCGGTTATTTATATTCTTCTATACGTATTTCTGACCTTTCAAGTCCACTTCAGGAAGTCAATGGCTAATTTGAGCGGTCCCTTGGTTTTTTTTTCATAGTGAATTTTTTTAATTCGCGGATTTGTATTAGTGAATGTACCGTTTGAGTTAATTGTCCGTGACAAATATTAGTCCCTGCAGATTTTTTAAAAACTTTACATGAGTGAATTATTCGGTGTTTTTGTGTATATGCATGAGTATTCATATCAATGTTGACAAATATACTTTTTTTCCTTTATTACTCTTTCCTATTAGAGTAGATATGCCATAAGTCCAACTGACTACCAAACTTTCACCCTGGGCGATTCGGTTTATGTATGTGTGTGCACGCGGCTGTTTGTGTATGGTTAAGTTCTGTTGAATGTTGATTTGAATTTATCTATGAAGATTCAATTTTATTTTAAGCAATATTTAGTCTTTTGTTTGATATATTGGCATTATTTGAAACATTTCGTAACTGCATTCGTAAATGTATTCTGAAAGAGAGTTTTCTCTTTTCTGGCCGTTTAATATTACTTTCGTTTAAGGATACCCTGTTCTTTAGAGTCTGTGTTGATCTTATGTATACTTTTTTACACTTGCAACATTCGATTAGGTAGAGCCCGTTTTTAGAATTACAGCTGAATTTTTATCTATTGTGAATATGGTTTTGCGGTTTTTGAAGATATAAAATTTTCCTTCTATGATCATATTACATACTCTACATCTTTAATTCATAAATTTTGTGACTCCATGAGTTGTGTGCTCCACAAATATATATGGCATGAGTATTTTAAAAAGCTTCTGGATTGTGTCTGGTTTTGAAAAATGTTTGTTCTGTCTAGTATTTCTATTTCATTCTGTCATTGTTTTTTTTTTATTATTTCTGTAAAGAAACAATAAAGTGAAACTACGTTCACCGGATGGAGACTCAGAATACTTCGACATTGTAGCAAGAGAACTGCAAGGGGACACGCTAACCCCATACCTCTTTATCATCTGTCCAGATTACGTGCTTAGAACATCGATTGATAAAATCAAAGAAAAAGGCTTCGAGCTGATAAAAAAAAAAGAAGCAGAAGGCACCCCGCAAAACGCAATTTCTTCCAAGCAGCGGTCGTATCGATACTGCTATAGTGATGCAATATTTGGACGCTAACAAAATGGCTGGATAAAAAGCTGGACGGCAATTACACAAAAATGCTGCGAGCAATATTGAACAAGTCCTGGAGGCAACACCCCACAAAGCACGTGCCCGTGGTGTAGTGGTTATCGTCGTAGGAAATGGACACGGTTACACGAGTTCAAATCCTGGACGAGACTGATTGCATTTCACATAGCACTAATACCCTTGGGGAAGGTATGAATCCAATTATTCTCCCTCCAGCTATGGGTAAATAGTAGGACAGACTAGGTTCTTCAGCCTTGGTTAGGCAACTAGTCTAGGAGAAGGAAAACTCTGAATTCAAACCTGTTAAACTCCGCTTAAAAATTGACCTTGTGTCATATCCTGCCCGAGCGGAGGGGTTGGTAAATAGTAACACCCCACAAAGCACCAACAATACGGTCACCTACCTCCCATCACAATAACTATCCAAGTTAGACGAACCAGACATGCAGGACACTGCTGGAGAAGCAGGCACGAGCTCATAAGTGATGTACTCCTATGGACCTCCACATATGGCCGAGTAAAAGCAGGACGACCAGCTCGAACATACATACATACAGCATCTCTGTGAGGATTCGGAATGTAGCCCTGAAAACCTGCCAGGGCGATGAACGATAGGGAGAAGTGGCGAGAGAGGGTCAGAGATATCGGTGTTGGCGGCAAGACATGATGATGATGATGATGATGTAAATAGTTCTGGTTTGTTTTTGTTGTATGCTGGTGTGTATACTAAAGGTGCTTCGTTGCTATCTTTGGTGGGGTTCCAAGTTCTTTTAAGGGTATTTTTTCTGTTAATTCGAATCACTTCTTTACTGCGCGTAACTCTCCACCACGGAGGATACCCAACTACACTAACAAATAAGGGATTCGCATTTTCAGAAAAATACCATGATATTTGGTTCGGTTTATCAGGCAAACCTTTTTACTTTTCGCTTTACTTATTCCCTTTTTCAAAAACAGTTAAGTTTGACAACGTAAATTATCAAAATATCTCAATCAAGGACTGAAAAGCATGTGTACTACTGTTTTTTTTTTTTCTGAGAAAAAGATCTTATTTTTGAAAGAAATTATGAAATACGCTGAAAATTTATCATGAAGGGTTTTCAGACTATTGTCTTCGTCTTCATTGCTATTTCCACAACATTTCGGTCGATATGCCCTCCGGCCTTCTTCAGGTGTTTGTCGAACTCGGGAACCTTCACGGAACTTTGAACTACGTCCTTTATTGAATCCACGGGGGTTGTCTGTTCCGATTCCGTTAGCCATAACTGGGTACAAGTGTTAAGTATTCCCGTATTGTTACTCGCCTGCAGTCAGGATTGAACCTGCCACCTTCAGATGATTGTCTCCTTAGAACCATAACAGTAAAGTCCGAAAACCCTTAATGATAAAAATCATCAAGCTTCGTCTCAGAAATTTAGACAACTAATGCATTGAAAATATTACGTTTTACGAAAATCTTAATAGCACGGAACGGAGAAAATAATCAGAATTCATTCAAAGATTGAACTTTATCCAACGATGATGCTGGTTAATTGATTGATTTTAACGGCATGCAAAACCGTTAGGATAAGTACACAGTTTAAATGGCAAAACAGTTCTATTTCAAATAGTTTAGTTTAGCATTAGTACAATTTTGTGTTTACACAGTTAAATATAAAAACAGTTCTATTTCAAACAATTCAATTTAGCACACATATGCAGTTCAAATCTAAAAAAAAGTTCTGTTTCATGCAGTTCAGTTTAGTATAGATACGCAGTTTAGGTCTGTTTAACTCATAGATAGGACTCTTTCAGGTGCCCGTGGTGTAATTGTTATCGTCGTAGGTAATGGACACGGCGACACGAGTTCAAATCCTGGACGAGACTGATTGCATTTCACATAGCACTAATAGCCTTGGGAAAGGTATGAATCCAATTATTCTCCCTCCAGCTATGGGTAAATAGTAGCAGAGAGTGGCTTCTTCAGCCTTGGTGAGACAACTAGTCTAGGAGAAGGGAAACTGTGAACTCAAACCTGTTAAACTCCGCTGAAAAATTGACCTTGTGTCATATCCTACCCGAGCGGAGGGGTTGGTAAATAGGATAAGGTGCTAACACTCCGTGCCGGAGTGGCGCAGAGAACGGTGACAATAAAGGAGTCTTCCGCGTTCCACAAAGCTCCAGCGTTACCGGAGTCTTACCATCAGATTTTTTTGTATAATATCCGGGACACTCGTGGTGGGAGTTTTAACCCTATTCAGAGTTGCAGTCGGTGTATTCTACATTCCCAGCCTAGACCATTAGGGGTAGTGACTAATATGTTAGACTCAGACATTGTGATAAACAAGTTCAAACTCCAGGCGTGGCATCACATGCACTTTAGGACAAATAAACTAGAATAAGTTATGAGCCCTTCTTGGCCTCCAAACCCAGCTATGAGTACCACTACTGTTCTTCAGTACCCTAGCCAGATACGGCCATGTGTGAAATGGACATATAATGTTCCTATATATATAACATAAAACATAGGAATCTCAAAACACGAAAAACACTTACGACTTCTTAGTTCAGGTACGAAACTTTTTATTACCTTTGAGTTTAAAGGTTTTTCGACATAAGGTGAGAATCGCACAATCTTTCTATTCTGGCCTTTTCATCAGCCCCCAATCTCGTGCGACACCTGCTCAAGGCCTTCGCGAACAAACGAAAGTCAACCCTTCTCGTCCGGAGTCTAGTTTTCAACTCTACTAACTTTCTTCAAATTACCAAAATCCTTCGTCCGCTTCCGGTGCATGACGTCATTCGCACTTGCTAGCCCCGTTTCCCATGTCGGGCTATTGTGACATCTCTGAGGGACACGTCCACTCTTCCCGAGTGCGCCCGTGAACACCTGCGTTAATGTTGCTCCTAAGTAAACCATGCACTGAGCCGAAAGGTTCTCAGCCTAACTAAACCCAAAAGCATAAAACGAAATCCCTCTGCCATTTTATTACACTTCGACATTAAGTAACCCACAAAGACTGATTTGCTATAAAACAAAGTTACGATTATAATAAACGAATAGATTTTTAACATATCTATATGTCAAGTCGGGTGGAGCCTACAGCACCTCTGCGGAGGGGTAAGACTTCCTCCACCAGTAGGATGTGTGTGGAAATCCGTTATGCTTGACAACGGGATTCTGGTTGACCAGGACATCGAAGTGGTCAAGTGCCTTTCCACCTTGGCAATTAATGAGCTAGACAGTAGAGTCAGAGTGGCTGGAACATTTCAATCGGCTGGCCATATCAAATCATAGCACCTATATAATTTTCCCAACCGTATTCACCAGGTTGTTCTGGTTGCAAACAAGTACCCAATCCTATTTTATCAGAAAGTTGTTTGAAATGGGTGGCTGATGTCAGTTGCATCATCATCATCATCATGTCGTGCCTCCACCACGGATATCCCTGACCCTCTATCGCCACTTCTCCCTATTGTTCATCACCTCTGGCAGATCTTCGGAGCTACATCCCGTACCCTCACAGAGCTGCTGTATGTATGTTCGAGCTGGTTCTCCTGCTTTTGCTCGGCCATATGTGGGGGTCCATAGGAGTACATCACTTATGAGCTCGTCCCTGCTTCTCCAGCAGTATCCTGCGTGTCTGGTTTGTCTAACTTGGATAGTTTTCGTGATAGGAGGCAGGTGGCCGTATAGTTGGTGCTTTATAGGGTGTTGCCGCCAAGACTTGTTCAATATTGCTCGCAGCATTTTTGTGTAATTGCCGTCTAGCTTCTTCTCCAGCCGTTTTGTTAGCGTCCAAGTAGTGCATCCATATAACAGTACCGAAACGACCGCTGCTTGAAACATATTACACTGTGTGCAAACAAATAATTATTATTCAGTAGAATTAATAGTGTTTGTTGGAAATACTTGAAACAACTTTTACTGTGTGCAAACAAATGATTAATATCAAATAGAATTATTAGCGTTTGATAGCTATACTTGAGTCTATTTGACTTTGTGCAAACAATTAATCTCTAACACGTTTACCTAGAAATTCTTTTCATAGAACTTATATATATATATATATATACCCGATCATTGCTACAGTGGACAGTGTGTTCCCAAAATTGTCCAGGAGACCGGAATTCGATCCTAGGTCGAGTCATACCAAAGACTCAGAAAATGGTACTTGATGTCTCTTTGCCTAACACTCAGCATTATAAGGTACGTATCAAGAGTAAAGTGGAGCAATCCTGGGAAAGGGACAGTGCCGTCCCCAATAGTAGCTATAGAAAAAGGAGCCTTCGGGTCACCTTCGACTACAGCCGGCCAACTTATACATATAATCCTAGGATTTAGCATTAAATAAACAACAAGGTTTGATATGCCATTAAACCAAATTAGCAAACCAAACTGATATATTTTACCGATAGATGGAACCCTAACAAATACTCAGGGTTAGATTGGATCTTTGAGTAAAGAGGGAATGGATTTCGTAAAAAGGATATTGAGCCTGAGTCTTTGGATAAACAAGGGAACAGCGGAAATGAATCATATGAATTGAGCTAGAAGGAAAAATGTGTCGGTGTCAGGAAAATATATAATGCGGAAGTTTTTTGACTACAAGAGAGTCGGGCGGTCAGTCAATTGGGGAGCAGACAATGAGTAGACAGGTTAGCCCGTTGGAAGTGGTAGATGCCCCCCTGGCAGAGAATCAGCTCTATATCAAAGCTCCGGTCAAAGAAGCAAAAAGTAGGACTCTAAATATGTCCGTCTTGATGTGGTATCAAACATTGTAATCCTTTGTCTTTCTCTCTCTCTCTCTCCCATTCAACAAGCCATTACGACGTTTCGAATAATAGGGGTTTATGCTTACACAAACAAGTTTTATGGCTTCTTGCTTATTATTGATATGTAACAGAAGTGTTCCACATATAATTTGATCTACTGAACTAGAAGCTTACCATCAGATGCAGATTCGCGTCATACTCAGGAAAATGTTTAAGGAAGGCGGAAGGGGCTTATCTCAATGCAGGAGAGGTACTCACTCTCTTCCAAATCCCAATGAAAGAGCAGCCATTCAAATATGATGTGGTGAATCTATCAGAGAATCAGAACTGAATCTTGAAAATGCTTTCAAAGAACCAAATGGTTTATTCTGAAAAACATTTGATACAAATCCATTTGAAGACAGTGATTGGCGAAAAGAAGGAGTAATTAGAAGATGCTCAATATTTCGTGATAGCCCCCATGTTTCTTCGTTGAGAAGGAAGAAACCATTTCTCTTTGGCTTTGTAAGACTTTCACTCATACATCGTATTTACCAAATATTCAATCTTCGGATTATCGTGTACCACCGTTGCCTTTTTTTTTTTTTTTTTTTTTTTTTTTTTACAGTAGAATTTTCTTCCTGAAAAAACATCCATTCACGAGAAGACTGCAAAAGAAAATATAAAACAGATGTTTGCTGAAAGTGGGGAAAGTTCTTGGAGGATGCAATTTGCATGAAATGTGGCAGAAGTTAATGGAACCAAATGGTTAATATGATGTGCAATAATGCTGAAAAAAGAAATTGTCTTTTTACGTCACCATTTATCGCAGCTTATTTCTCTCTATCAACCTATCTAAGTTTATTCTGATCTATCTATCTATCTATCTTAGTTTTTAAATTTCTGTATTTTTATCTATCTATCCAAAATTTACATGCCTGTCTTTTTCAATTTTTCTATCTATCTATCTATCTATCGTTATATTTAATATCTATCTGTATAGCTATCAATCGGTCGATTTATCAATCACTCTCAGTTTATTTATTTCTGTATTTTTATCTATCTATTGGAAGTTTTTCATGCCTATCTCCTTCAAATCTATCTATCTATCGTTATATTTGATATCTATCTGTATAGCTATCAATCGGTCGATTCATCAATCACTCTCAGTTTATTTATTTCTGTATTTTTATCTATCTATTCTAATTTTTTCATGTCTATCTCCTTCAAATCTATCAATATATCTATCTATCGTTATGTTTAATATTTAATATCTATCTGTATACCTATTTATCGATTGATTAATCGATCTGTCTCAGTTAATTCATTTCTCTATTTTTATCCGTGTATTTATCTGAGTCTGGAAATCAGACCTAACCGATAAAATTAAACGCAGTTTCTTCCAGGCAGCGGTTGTATCGATACTGCTATATGGATGCACTACATGGACTCGAACAAAACGGCTGGAGAAGAAGCTAGACGGCAATTACACAAGAATGCTGCAAGCAATATTGAGCAAGTCCTGGCGGCAATACCCCACAAGACACCAACTGTACGACCACCTGCCTCCTATCACAAAATCTATTCAAGTTAGACGAACCAGACACTGCTGGAGAAGCAGGGATGAGCTCATAAGTTATGTACTCTTATGGACCCCCACACATGGCCGTGAAAAAGCAAGACGAACAGCACGAACATACATTCAGCAACTATGTGAGGATACGGGATATTGTCTAGAAGACCTGCCTGAGGCGATGAACGATTGGGAAAAGGGGTGAGAGAGGGTCAGGGATATCCGTGCTACCAGCACGACATGATGATGATGATGATGATTGATATCTATCTATCTATCTATCTACATAGATAGATAGATAGATAGATAGATCTAGACAAAATGGCTAGATAAATAGAAAGATGATTAGATTATTTCTATGTATCTATCAACCTATCTATCTAGCTATCTAATAAATAGAGATAGATAGATAGATAGAATCTACTTATCTTTCTATCGATCTAGCCATTTTGTCCAAATCTATCTATCTATCTAGATAGATAGATAGATATCTTACATTTTGGTGCTCAGCAAGGTTGTTCCTTAACCTCAGACAACCAAAAAGAAAGTGCTAAATTCGTGGTCTCTAAATCTCACTCACGTGTATTACGCTGCAAAAATTCAATGGGCCTATTTAAAAAAGGAATACCTGGTGTGTGGATGTTAATGAGGCATAGATTCGTTCGTTCATCTATTAGATTTTCCACATTGACATTCAGAGTCCATTACACTAAAGCCCGTGGTGTAATGGTTATCGTCGTAGGAATTGGACACGGCGACACGAGTTCAAATCCTGGACGAGACTGATTGCATTTCACATAGCACTAATACCCTTGGGAAAGGTATGAATCAAATTATTCTCCCTCCAGCTATAGGCTAATAGAAGGGCAGACTAGGTTCTTCAGCCTTGGTGAGGCAACTAGTCTAGAAGAAGGAAAACTCTGAATTCAAACCTGTTAAACTCTGCTTAAAAATTGACCTTGTGTCATATCCTGCCCGAGAAGAGGGGTTGGTAAATAGGATTACACTAAAGCTCTAAATCAGTCGTCTGCTAACCTTTGCCCCTGAAACTCCAACAAAAATTTCTTGTTTTTAATGACCGTCTCAAAGTGATGAACGAACGCACACGTGATTTCTGCTTTCTAAGGCTTGTTCGAAATTGCATTAAACCATGACCTATGACATGTCAATCAGGCATAATCTCTTCCATGGTGGGAGCCATTACATATCTATCAATCTATCTTTGCTAATATATATATATATATGTAATATAATTGCGAAGAGATTTCGTTTTATATATCTTGCCTTTCAGTTTAGTTAGGCTGAGAACCTTTCGCTTAGTGCATGGGTTAGTTAGGTGCAACAATAACGCAGATGTTCACGCGCGTGCGGAGAGGATGTGTCATTCAGAGATGTCAAAATAAAGATCGCAGATAGGAATTGGGGCCAGGGTATGTGGATGACGTCATGCACCGGAAGCGTGGGCTGAGATTTGAGAAAAGTAGTTAGTTGTGTTTCTGCCTCCGAACGAGAGAGTCGAAATTCAGACCTGGGCGAGGCCAGACGACTTTGTGCGCTACGGGTTGAGAGCTGACGATGTAAAAGCAGTCAGCATAGAAAGATTGTGTCTCTCTCTCCTCATGTTGAATAACCTTTAACTCGAAGGTAATAAAGTTTCGTATCTGAACCAATTTCGTGAATGTCGTGTATTTCGGATTCCCTATATTTATTTCACACATCCGTATGTGTTACATATATATCTTTTTGAGCCTATATAAAAAAAAACAAAGTACGCCAGGTAAGTATACTATATAGAAGTGCAAGTAGGATGAAATGAGTTCTACTTACTGTTCTTTTCTTCTACTTAACTCTAGCCCAATCGTCTGAATATATACCAAGCAGGGTGGTAATAAACTTCCCCTTTCCTAAAAGAAAAGATTCCCTGGGTATGAAACTAAATTGCATCTGAATATGCAGCTTCAGCTCCGAAGATCTGGGGAGGGAGTTGTATAACATCACTGGCATTACTTAGAAGTCAAATTTGACCAGGGAAGGGAGTGCCTTTTAGGATCCCTTCAAATGATCAAACCCAACTGTTTAGAATTATTCTTATTCGACAGAACCATACGTAAAAAAAACCCTCAAGAAACAACCACTACAAAAAGTAAATAGTAGAAACGTAATCCCATAATCTCTTAGCATAAAATAACCCTTATGTCATCCTGTTTCATATTGACCTTTAACCTAGCCGTCATGTTCCAACAGTGTAAGCAGGAATATAGCGATTTGTGGGTGTAAGCAGCTAACGTGGGTTTACAACTAGAAGCGGCTCACATGGGTTGACAACCGAAAGAACGTATAGGCATTATGAAATTACATACACAGGAACCCACATAAGGCGAGCAGTGATGAGAGAGGACAGCGAGAGACTTGAGGGTGACAGTGGTCTCATTCTGACCGAAAGGAGAAGTTGCCAAGTTGGGTCCTGAATATGGCACCGCATGACTAAGAAGATGAATGTCAATATAGCAGTCCTCCACCAGTCTGTGTCCACGTCCTTCGTCTCTCTGTCTCTCTTTCTCGCACTTTGATTCAATTTCAGGCCTTTTCTAGAAGGTTTGGTTTGGTTTGGTTTTATGGCATATCAACCTTTGTAGGTTATTTAACGCCAAAACCATTTTTTATGTAAATAATCAGTTCTATTTCAAATAATTCGGTTAAGCATGAGTACACAGTTTGTCAAAAACATTTCTATTTCAAACTATTCAGTTTCTTTAAGCAGTTATATATAACAATTCGGTTTAGTGTAAGAACAGTTTCAATGTCAAAAACGGTTCAATTTCAAATAATTCAGTTTAGCATAAACACGCGGTTTAAATGAAAGTACAGTTTAATTGTCAAAAACATTTCTATTTTAAGCTATTCCGTTTAATCAAACAATTCAGTTTAGCATAAGTATGCCATTAGTTCTATTTAACCCATAGATAGGGCCCTATCAGGTACTATCCCGCTGGGCCAGAGAGGAACGTGGAGCAATGACGATGAAGGGGTGCACCGTATTCCCCAAGGTCCCAGCATTACTGGGACCTCACCATCAGATTGTTTAGTGTCATTACCAGGACACTCACTGGGGGTTTACCCTCTGCAGTGGTACAGTCGGTGTATTCTACAGCCCCAGCCGACTAGGCAACCTTTTCGAGGAATAAAATTCCGAGATCTATATCTTTATAATAAAGTCTCAGGGTCGATCATTCCTTCATCATGGTATGTAACAATCCAAATGAAACAAGCAAGCAATCCGTTTATTTTCATGACGTGTCAATGAATGAACTGTTTCCGTGTCTCTTTCTCTCTCAAAAGCTTCAGTAGCAAAATAATTGTTCTCGACTCGAATTCTTTATTCTGGTTTCTTTAAGCCACTAAAAATCGGCGCTGCTAATAGTGTCATTATCTATTGATCAATCGACCTGTCAGACCTTTGAGTTGACTCGTACAAGTTTCCACTGTTGATTTTCTTCACATTAAATAAATGCTTCAAATTGTCGAGTCGTTCATTAAATCCCCATTATTTGCTCATGTCATGTAAAATACGTTCCAACGCTTGTGGCTTCTATCGAATAAGTGCAGTTACAATGCGCAACAGTGCAATGCATCAATTTTACCCCTCGGTGTTCATCCTCAGAAGAAATAGTTCAGGTTTGAAACACGCGCAATTCTATAAACACTGAAGTCATTCATTCACAAATGTCAGATTCGGTTTGTCAAAAGTTGGATAATACAAGAAGTCAGTTGTAACCGGAAATGACGTTTAGTCTTGCTTGGCCTTTACGTAAATTTATAGGCAAGAGACATGTGACTCTCTGGCGCCAAACCCCTAGAGATATTTCTTTTTTTCCCTTGTTACTTCTTTCTTTGGCTTGAATTGAAATTATTTATTTTTTCATTTATTCATTTGTTAGCTTTCATGTTCGTTTTTTTTTTTTAGCTTCTTTTTTATCGTTTTCTTCTTTCTTAATTTTTCGTTCGATTTTCTTTACTATTTTTAGAAAATATTTTTTTATTTACACTTTCTTTCTGTACACTTTTCTTCCATTTAATTTTTTGTTTCTTTTTTTTTTCTTTTTTTAATTTTTTTTATTGCATTCTTTCTTATTATCCTCTTTTATACTCTCATAGCTTTTTTCTCTTTTTTGTATATATCCGTTCTTTCTTTATTTTTTTTTTTCTTTCTTTCTTTATGTATTCTTTTCTTTTCCTTTTGATATTTGAATTTGACTCTATCTTATATTTAATTCTGTCTTATATTTAATATCATCATATATGTATGCTTAAAGCATGGATTCAGTTGACTCTTTCTCACCAAGCGTCCCTGTTGTCCATCGTTCTTGGCAAAATCTCTATACGTCACCCATGTCTTTAAAGAGATGATGATTGAACATTTTTACTTGTGGGTCAACTCTGAGATGTCCGTTTGTAGGTGTCTATAGAAAAAAATTTATAATAAGTTCGTCCTTGCTTCTCCGGCATTGCCCAGCACGTCTTGGATGGTCGTGTGATGGGATGTAAGTAGCCTTACAGCCGTCGTTTTACGGTAATGCTTCCAGGATTTGTTTAAATTAGCACTCAATTGTTTCTATCTCTTGTAATTTTAAGCAAAATCGATTCAGTTAGGCTTTTTTTTTTCCTTCTTTTCTTCTGTTCGGACTCCATTAACTTCTGCAAATCTTTCTTTATTTTTACTCAACCAGTTTTTCCCCGTTTTCTTCTCGTTTTCTTACACTTACATCAGTTTCATGTCACGGCACTTATTTACCTAAGTTAATAAAATTTTACATCCTCTTTTCTCCCAGTCTATAACTCATCCATTATTCGTGAACAAAAACCTTTTATTCTAAAATAATACAATATATATATATATATATATATATATATATATATATATATACAATTTTATCCATTGTCGTGAACATTCAATATTCATTTCTTCCATCTAATCCTTATACAGAGGACTTTCTTTAATTTCCCGCTCAAACGGGTGACACCATAACTAAATATGGCGTAAAAAGATATCCTGAAGCATAAAAAGACTCGATAATAAAAGCAGAAAAATAAGTCCATTAGACACTGAAATGTAAAACGGAAAAAAGACCAGTTCAACGATAAGATAGGAAAAAGAAATATTTCGTATTCTAACCATTTAAAAAAATTCGATTTCATTGCTTACTTAGCGTACAACTACATGGCACATTTCAGTAGTTTGCTACTGTCAGACATGCCACTATCACTTTTCCTCAAAATAATTTAATAGAATAAATAGAGTGAAAAGTAGATACTGATCTAGTCGGCTTGAGGCATTGGAACATGTTTATTAAGATGAAGAATAAACAGGAATGTGATCTGATGACATTTTCAAAATCATTCATTCGTTGTGAAGAATTTAAGCCAACGGCTTCAAGAGATCACAGATTCGCTTAGATCTAATTATGGAAACGGAAAATTATTTGTATTTTACGCGGGGCACGTAGACTGATAAATGCAGAAGCACCGGGATAGACAGGAATACGTAAGTATATATATATATATATATATATATATATATATATATATATATATATATATATATGCCAAAAAATATCTATAATATATATATTTAAAAAAAAAAAAATATATATATATATATATAGAGAGAGAGAGAGAAAGAGAAAGATTGATCGGTAGATAGATAAATCATTTATTTACACGCATCTACAAATATATATATATATATATATATATATATATATATATATGAACAAATACATGTGTTTTTGCCAATATACACTTGTGCATATCAGGCAACAAATTTATGTGTATGATATATGCATGCATGTAGGTATATATATATATATATATATGTGTGTGTGTGTGTGTGTGTGTGTGTGTGTGTGTGTGTGTGTGTGTGTGTGTGCATGTATATGAATGAATGCATGTATGTACATATTTGTGTGTGTGTGTGTGTGTAGAAACATACATATATACACGTATACATTTACATGCATATATACATATATACATGTACCTACTAATCTTTGATTTCTTTATTCATCTGTCTGTTCACATTTATATATATATAAATATATATATGTATATATATATTAATGTTTGTTCGTGAAATCGTATAAGCTCACGTATACATAGCAAATATATCAAGTAAAACCCTTTCTTAAAGATATATGTATATATATTTATGTGGGTGCGCATGGGTTCGGTTGTGTGTATAGGTGTGTTCGTTTGTGCGTGAGTGTAGGTGTGTGAATTTGTGTGTCTGTGATTTTATTAAACTGGCGTCAACTTGAGCTGCTTTTCCTTAATGGTGTGTACTGTCCCGAGATGGTTTTGAGTAAGAAAAAAAAATTGTATAGCTATTATTACAACTACACAGCTGCTGCTGTTGCATAGCCATATACACGAATATGGCCATGTGCGAAATAGACATATAATGTTCATTAACGATAGAATATATAAAGAACATAGGAATCTCAATATTCGAAAACACGTAACGACTTCTTGTTCAGGTACGAAACCTTTTTATTAACTTTGAGTTAAAGATTTCGACGTAAGGAGGAGAGACACAATCTTCTATGCTGTTTTATTCATTTGGCCCCCAACTCGAGCGACCCCCCCCCCATTAGGCGCACGTTCGCCTCGCGCCTGCGAGCTCCAAAATCGATCCTTCTCGTTTGGCGTCTAAAACCCGACTCTTATTTTCTTCAAATTCTCACACAAACTTCCGCGTGCTTCCGGTGCGTGACGTCACCCGCACCTTGTCACCAAGTATCGTCTCGGACTGTCGTGACATCTGAGTGACACCTCCATCCGCTCGCGCTCACCTGCGTTTACACCTGCTTCAATCTTACACCCAATCAACTCATGTGCTGAGCCGAAAGGTTCTCAGCCTAACTAAACTCAAAGGCATGAACCGAAATCCCTCGGCTATTTCATAACACTGCTAATAATAATAATAATAATAGTAGTAGTGATGATATTAAACTGCGTACTTTTGAAATGTACGGGGTGTGACAAACTTACATCATCACAGGAAAAGATGAATCACCTTATGTATACTGATGATATGAATGGATTTGCAGAAAATGATTTAAAAAAACAGGAGACCCGGAAGAAGCAAGAATAATACACAGACTGAATATGGGAATGGGATTTGGCACAGGAATATGTGCATGCTCGTAATATAAAGGAGGAAATGAGAAACAGAAGAAGTAATAGAACTGACAACTTAAGAAAGATACGGAACATTTGGGAAACGGTAGTTCTCTGAAACTCAAAGACAATTTCACCAACCTAGAAAGCAGTGACTCATCTACCGAGACTGACATCTACACGCGACTGACAAACATAGGGACAGCCACCGATAGACTATGGGTCATATGGAAGTCAGACCTGACCGATAGAATGAAACGCAGTTTTTTGCTTAGCAGTCGTATCGATACTGCTGTATAGATGCACTACGTGGACGCTAATTAAACGTATGGAGAAAAAGCTTGACGGCAACTACACAAGAATGCTACAAGCAATATTAAACATGTCCTGGAAACAGCACCCCCAAAGTAGCAGCTGTGCAGCCACTTACCCCCCATTACGAAAACTATCCAAGTTAGACGAACCAGGTATGCGGGACACTGCTGGAAAGGTAGGGACGAAATCATGAGTGAGATATTCCTGTGGACCCCTTCACATGGACGAGCAAAAGCAGTATGAACAGCTAGAATGTACATACAACAGCCGTGTGCCGATACTGGATGTAGCCTTGAATACATACCGGAAGCAATGCACGATAGAAAGGATGGTGTGAGTGGGTTAGGGAGATCTGCGCTGGTGGCGCGATATGATGATTATGATGACAATTATTTGGGAGTATATGAAGCAGACACCCTCAAACAAGAGGAGATAAAAGAAATTTTAAGAAAAACTACCTCAGACGAACGAGAGAACTTCTCGAAAGCAAGCTCTTCAGCAGAAATCTCAGTGAAGGGATGAACAGTTGGGTAATCACTATTGTATGATATTGGGGACTATTCTTGAAATGGATAAGGAAGGAACACAGAAATATACCGAAAGAAAAGAAAGATAATTGATGACTATGTACAAAGGCTATACATTCAAAAGCTGATTTAGATAGATTGTTTGTGTCAAGAAATAAAAAAGAAGAAAATGACATATATTCATTTATTTAAGTACATTTTGCGATTAATTTAACTAAGATAAATATTCTAGTTAAGGAAAAAGTATTTTATTGTTTATACGTTATCAAAGCTTTGACTAGTCTGGCACAGGGCTATATTTAAAAAGCCTTCTTTTAGAAATGAACTTGCAAGACGAAGTTTCAAATTAAGCAAATCATCAGGGACTCGATCAACAATTCATTTTTTTTATCGACCCTTAGAACTTTAACATTATTCTAAAGACAAACAGTTGACTGTATTTTGCGACTTATTTAACAAATCTCTCATCTTCACTGTGTTGTCGTATACTTGTAAAATCTGAAGCATCGAATATCAACTTGAATAAACAATTAAGTATTTTTCACAACTTTAACAAAATTTCGTGACAAAAAGTTATCAAAAATATATAAAATTTATCTCTTAGAAAAATCTAGCTGACCACGTGCGGCTCTTGGTTTGGCCGGAGTCGAGAAGGGAGAAGTTATCCCAGATAAAGAGCTACTTTTTTTTTTTTTTTTGTCGAGAACTACTATTGAACCGTTGGTACGAATTCGGGGACTTTTTCTTCAGTTTTTTAAATTAGTAGAATTTCATTAGTCGATTTTCATTTAATTTTACTTTTTATTCTTGGGAAGCTTCTTGTCTTCACAGTTTTTCGACGATTCAATAAGCGAATGACGAAACATTTCAGGTGCCTTCGGTTTTCGAGCCTTCCGTTTGGTCCCCGAATTCGTACTTTCGTTTGATTTTGCCTTTATTTCTTAGGAAGCCCCATTCAAGAAGCGAGTGACGAAACCCATCTTCTAGCTATTTTTTCCTGTCTGCAGTTCCGTTCTCGAATTCGTACTGAGTAGTAGTTCTCGACAAAAAAGAGGTAGTGCCGTATTGTCTAGGATTACTCCTCCCTTTTCCACTCTGGCCAAATCAAGAGCTGCACGTGGTCAGCATGATTTTTTTTCTTTGAAATACATTTTTATAAATAACGGTTTTTCTTCTTCTTCTTCTTTGGTGACATATAAAATCAAGTATAAAGCTTGTTAGTTTTCTTCATATAAAGATTTTTTGAAAAAAAGGGCACTGTTTGGACATAAGTTTCGTTTTAATTATGACATAAACTATTGTTTATACCAATTTCAAAAGTTTCCAGTGGTTAAAGTACACTTTTTTGAGAGCGATGAAATTTTCATTTACCTTACAAAACTATCAGAGTGATATTTTGGATATAAATTAAAATGAAAAATAAAGCAATTTGGAAAAAAAAGGATAAAACGACTCATCACATTGCGTTGTATGGCAGAGAAAAAGCACAACGTTGATGTATAAAAATATAATCAACTTCTTTTCTTTTCGTTTTTATCACACAAAATATACGGACAGATAAAGTAAGAGAGGGTCGAAGACGGATCAGCTGCACACACAGGGGCCGTACAGTGAATAATCGGTGAAATATCTTTTACTTTTTTCCTCATTGGGTCAAATTGTTCCTGGTTATTTAACATCTCGGACGACCATGAAATTCTCCTGGTCACACCTCTTTCAGCCTGCTGCCTAAGTAATGTGAGTGATCCTGTTTCCTTCCAGCATACCATCTACTGAAGTATAGGTAATTTTCAATGGGAAAACCAGCGTCCTGTTTATTTTAGGGACCAGGTTCGATTCTTGTTTTGTTTTTTTGTTTTTTGTTCCCAGTATCCGATTTCTGCCACTGAATCGAGAGATGTCAAAGGGATCTTAAAGTCAAAAGCCAACAATAGTATGTGACTGCGGCATAGTAACTCAAAAGGAGTACTAGAATTGAAATGGAATTTGAATTGGGCAAGAGAGTGAATAATTATTGAACTACCGAATTGTATATGTATAAATCAGAATCGGTTCAACAGAATAACACAGAATTCTCTACGATTTAGAGATAGCAACGGATCACTTAATGCCAGGCAAAAGATCAGACTTACTGCTAAGTAACTCTTGTATAGTGGCTCGTACCACCTGACTTCCTGTATCGCCCAGGTATAAAAGACGTCGCGTTTCTAAAGTACGAGGATTCTGAAAGATCTCGGTCAGTAGTAAGACCAACTTCGGTCGTAACGCCAACAGCGCGAGACTTATAATATTAGTTGCACTGTACGACTTAAGTTAATAAATAATTAACTCTTTATTTCACTGTGTATCTCTTCCTTACCCCGACACAACAGAAATAAAATTAAATAGTACTAGTGAAGCACACAATGAAAATAAAAGAAAGCGAAAAAGTCAAGTGCTTGTATTGTTTAGCAGAGAAAGACAACGCCACTGATGCATAAAGATATAATAAGCTTATTTCCTTTAAGATTTATGACCCCAAATGTACGAATAGGTAAATTAAGAGTGGGTTGAGGCTAGCTGAGCAACACATATAAGGGCCAATCTACGAATCATCAGTGAAACCTATTCTTTTTTTGATCTGGGTGGATATCTTACTGGTTATATAACATTCCGGACACCCATGCAGATTCACGTATTTACACCTCTTTCCACCTACCGCCTAGGCAATGCACGTTATCACCTTTCCTTCTGGTATGCCACTCACACAATTTACGCAGCATATCCGCCGAGAATACCTGTGTCCATTTTACTTTAGGATATAGGTGCATTTCCTCTTATTTTTGTTCCCAGTGTCCTATTTCCGCCGCTGCATAAAGAGAAGTCAATCGGGATCTTCAAGTCAATATTCAACACTTGGTCTAGACCTCGCCAATGAACTAAAAAAATGTGCAAAACCTGCTGGTGACGGAGATACCAGTTTTAGCCAGTGTACATATAACGGTCTCCAAAAACCTCGAAAAGAGATAGGAATAATCGACACCATTAACACTATAGAATTGCTGAGATCGGTCAGAATAATTACAAAGGTCCTTTAGACTTGAATAGTCTTGCTGTCACCCAGAGACTAGTGAAATCCCACCAACTAACGGTGGTGTGAAAAACTCGCATGAAGTGAAATAATAACATTACCAAATCTAGACCAGAAGACGAGATCTATATCTAATTAAAGTGAGAAAAAAAACTAGAGATAATCGGTTCCTGCCATGTGAGCGGACCACTGAATAAAAACTCTGTGGTCAGCACGAATGGCAAAATAAAGGAAAGCAAAAACTCAACAAATAACTGGATCTTGCTGAGGTGCTTAAAAGGCTACGGACCATGAATCTATCGATGATACTCATCTAAGTTTTTGTCCGTGGACGAGAGTCCAAGAATCTGGAATAGCGGCATGGTGAATTGGAGATAAAGCAAAGAATCGAATCGATATATTCTAGACCACAAAACTTTGAAAATCTTAAGAATATTTAGAAAAGCCCATTAGACTTGAAAAGACCGTCACTTAGACTACATTAAAAAAAAAAAAGAAAACCATTAAAACCGATTGGAAAAACTCGCTAGAAGAAAAAATATAACAATAATATAGACCATTGTGTATTAACAATATTTGCCGTGGTATTATGGCAATATTTTGTGCTGCTATAATTATAGAATCAGTACCTTTCTTTGAGTTTACATTCATTAACATTTGCATGTCTTTTCATGAGCAAAGGTCCAGTTGGCAGAGGCTGAAGAGTATATCGACTGCATCTTTGCAGAAAGACTTCCGCCGCAACAAGTGTCCTGGATATTACATTAAACAATCTTATAGCGAGGCTCCATTAATACTGAAGCTGTCGGGAATAGAATCTTTTTAAAAATTGAATTGGAGGTAATCATATACAGGGGCTCCCGGGGTCCCTTACAGGGCGAGGGTTAACGGATGCGCAGGGAGAAGGAGCCGTCCCGACAAAAGTGACCTGGTTCTCTTTCATCAGTGACCAGCAGAGGGACAACGCCGATGTCTTTCTTGTTGGCGATGGAGGGCGCCACGAGTTCGTCTCTGGAAGACAAGTCAGTTGAACTTTCCACTGGTAGCGGCCATCTCTTTTATCAACGATTACGACGGAAACACCAAATAGTGGACTTGTCAGGGTTACAGTTGGGACACAATACAACGGACTTGATGACTACAACTGAAGGCACCGAATTTGGACATACATTCCAAGAGCGTCTAACACGTTGTTAGAGCTTTGAATGCCACGTTTGGACACATATATACCTAAGAATGGCTAACACATTTTAACAGTTTGACTGGGAGATTCTACCATATGTATTCAGGGTGGGGTCCTCCCTCACTGCGTGGTGGTTGAGCCAGAAATAAAGGTAAAATATACAGGATATCTTCGTCTTCTATTTTTACTATCTTCTTTGTTCATAAAATTCCTTTGCAGCCTTCATGTCCAGGCAGTTAGGCCACCAGGATGGCGTGGGGTGCGAAGAGAATAAGCCAGCGTGGAGTCAGATAATAAACAATATCATGTTACATTTGAAACCCCCTAGAGCTTTGGGAATGGGGAATATTCCTTCATTCCCATAGCTCCCATATCCACTTTGACCCGGAGTGGTAGCACCTAGAAGGGTCCTATCCATGTGTCAACATTTACACTGTGTGCAAATAAACAATTTATGCTTAATTGAATAAATAGAAATTGAACTGTTTGATCTTTTAATTATATGCAAAAGACAGTCTTCTTGAATTGCTCCTGATACATGGCACATCTTGGAACCATTTGACCGTAAATGAATGACAAATACTGAAAAGAATTATTAGCGTTAGAAAGTAATACATGAAATCATTAAACTGTGCGCTTACAAATGATTAATAGTAAATATGATTAGTAAATAAAATTATTCGTGTTAAATAGAACTAATTGAAACCCTTTGAATGGGCTCATGTTTATTTTAAAATGTTACGTGGTACATTCAATAAGTTTCCAGCCTTTTTTTGTTGAGGCATTTAAAATTGACGTAGACTCTTGAAAATTCAATATGTTATTGCTGCACATTTTATAAGATGACTGGCTAATTTTTATGATTTCAAATTCAAATGAACAGCTACTGCAGCAATTAGAATACTCCCTAATAAAGCCTGATTGTCACAGCTGGTGAATTTCAAAAATGCAATCTGACACTTTAGAAGAACGATATGCAATAAAATTATGTTTTAAACTCGGAAAAAATGCCCCAAAAACGTATGGAATGATTCAGACTGCTTTTAGACCATCTTGCATGAATCGAACATCAGTTTTTGAGTGGCATATGAGATTCAAGGAAGGCAGGGAGTCTGTAATGGATGGTGAGAGGTATGAGAGGAGTAAGGAAGTTAATACACCAGAGTTGATTGGCCAAAGGGTTACGGTTACTATGTTGAGGTTTTAAGGGAGTTCAGGAAGAGATTCCTTGGGAAGAGGCCAGCACTCTTCAAATCGGGTCAGTCATTTATACTTAATACTGTTGTATCGTGGTAAGGAAATGATACACAGTGAAACAGAGTTAGTTATCTATTAACACAAGTGGTACAGTTCGACTTGTATTATAAGTCTCTCGCTATAGATATTAGGTCTGAAGTTGGTCTTCTACTAAACGAGGTATTTCAGAGCTCTTCTGTCTCTGCTGCTGCCTCTGTCTCTGTCTTAAGAGACACGCTGTCTTTTAAACTTCCACGATACCGGAAGGCATATGAATAAACAGCATGTGGCGTTAACTAACATACCAGAGTTGATACGCCTTAAAATCAAACAAACCAACCAATACTTTTTATCATAAAGGGTTTTCGGGCTATTGTTTCCGTTTTTATAGTTATTTCCACGACGTTTCGGCCGATATGTCCTCCAGCCTTCTTCAGGTGTTTTTCGAACTCGGGAACCTTTACGGAACTTCGATCTACGTCCTGTTGGATACATAGCGCAGCAGTTATAGGCGTTTGTCCCCTAAGCTTCTAAGGAGACAATCATTTGAAGGTTGCTGGTTCAATCCTGACTGCAGGTGAGTAACAATAAAGGAATACTTAACACTTGTACCCGGTTATGGCTAACGGAATCAGAACAGGCGACCCCATGGATTCAATGAAGGACGTAGTTAGAAGTTCTGTGAAGGTTCCGGAGTGCGACAAACATCTGATGAAGGCCGGGGGACATATCAGCAAACACTTTGTGGAAATAACAATAAAGACGAAGGCAATTGTCCGAAAACCCTTAATGATAAAAATCATCAAGTTTCGTCCCAGAAATTTTGACAACTAACAACCAATACTAGATAGGATAAAATAGCATAATTTCTATAATCTTTCGACAATAACATGTTTATGAAAGCCTGCCAGCTAAATACTTGATGACTTAGACATTTTTTTTCATATGTTTGAATTTTAATTTTAATTGCTTTATTTTTCCTTAATTTAAATGTGTGACTTTAGTGCTAGCTTAATATGCCCTAGATTAACGAAACACGAGCTGAACAATGTTTGGCCCCCAGGCAACAGCAAATACTTTTAAATATATATATATATATATATATATATATATATATATATATATATATATATATATATATATATATATCAAACGTACTCTTCAATCCTGTAAATCCTGAGTAGGGAACAATTTTATCAGGACAAATGAATTATTCAAATTTTGAATATTTAAATATTCCTGGTAAAGAGCTCAATGTAAATAAATTCACAGAGCAAATATTATCATTTCAAGAAAAAAACAATATTCGGTCACATTGTGATAATGAATTCATTTCCATCCTGTTAAGAGCGTTGATATAAATTAAAGACTCTAAAAAGATTTTTAACAGGACTTCATTAGATCCAATTATTTTAGTCTTTGATTCATATGAATGCTCTTAGCTGGATGGAAATAAGTTTATTATCCAGACATGACTGAATACCTATTTTCTTGAAATAATATATATATATATATATATATACATCATCATCATTGTGTGCCTCTAGCCCGAATTTCCCTGACCCTCTCCAGTCACTCGTACCTATCGTCCATCCTCTCGGTCTGTCTTCCAGGCTACATCCTGTATACGTACAAATCTGTTGTAGAGAGGTTCTAGGTGAGCACCCTACCCCTGCTTTTCCGTGTGAAGGGGTCTACTGGAGTAAATCGCTTATGAGCTCGCTCTTATTTCTCCAGCAGTGTTCCACATATCTTTGTCGTCTAATTTGGATGGTTATCGAGATCGGTGGTAGGTTCCGTACAGTTGCTGCATTGTGGGATGCTGCTTCCAGGAATTGTTCACAGCATTTTTTGTGCAACTGCCGTTAAGCTTTCTCTCCATAAACTTTGTCAGCGTCCATGTACTGCATCCAACAGTAGTATAGACACGACTTCTGATAGAAAAAAATACGCTTCATTTCATCTCATAGGTCTGACTTCCATCTGACCGATAGTCTATCGATAGCAGTCCAGTCGCATGTGCGTGATTATCACGACTCTCCCTCAAACTATATATATATATATATATATGGTTGTTGTAGATTCAAAGAAAGAATAAGGATATATTTTAAAATAGGAAAGTCCATGAAGAGATTTGTTTTTTCGAAATTTATTTTGTTCTTACAATACGTGTTATATATATATGTATGTTTCCAGCTTGTTGCTTTCATCAGAGAACATGTGTGGCACAAGGCTTTTTAATGGGGTACTCAATGAGACATGAACTCATTCTTGTATCCTGTATAATATATATATATATATATATATATATATATATATATCTTTCTCTCTTTGTGTGTGTGTGTGTATGTGTGTGTGTGTGTGTTTCACTGTTAAATACCAGTTAGATGTATACGGTGTGTGGAAAATAGTAGATTTGCATATCAATATAACTACCTGCTGAGTTTATTTGTTGAGTGATGCAAAGATAAAAAGAAAACGTTTCTCTTTTCTATCAAAACAATCACGCAAAGACAATCAACAATGTCTACTAAGGGAACCTGATTTATAGCAAAACCTAAACTCAGAACTGTTTATTTCGGAGTCAAGACGTTTTTAGCAGCACTTATCTCTCTTACACACTTAAAAACGTCTTGATATTTACTCTGCTTTTGTATTTTGGTGAATGATTGACAGTAGATATAACCGATCTTCATATCCTCGTTTTTCGTTTTGATGTTAATCAAAGATACATCACTTTTGTCGCACAGACAGTCATCTATTGATGCTTAACGAGATAGTCTCGAAGGTCACGAAAAGTGGGTATGGTTTTTGTAGTTACTTGGCATTTGGTGCTTCTCTGAATTCCAATTTTCGAATAGTGGTTTTCTATCAGAGCTAACGTACAAATACCGCTGTTATATGTTCAATCATCCGAACAATCTGAGTCGGATGATAGTTTGATTTTGTTTGTAAATACGTGGTACATTCAATAAGTTTCCACACGTTTTTGTATGGGCATTTAAAATTGACGTAGACTCTTGAAAATGCACTATGTTATTGCTATACATCTTATGAGATGACTGACCAATTTTTATGATTTCAGGTTCTAATGAACAGCTACAGCAGCAATTGGAATACACCCTACTAAAGCCTGATTATCACAGCTGGTGAACTTCAAAAATGCAATTACGACGTGAGGACACTTTAGAAGCACGATATGCGATAAAATTCTGTTTTAAACTTGGAAAAAAGGCCACAAAAATGTACGGGATGCTTCAGGCAGCTTTTCGA
>OY757926.1:18546050-18563550 GCA_963585895.1 Sepioteuthis lessoniana
GAATTAAACGAGCTAATTTATGCAGCAGCGAAACTAGTCTGCGATAAAATTGTTATTCCCCTAAACAAATCAAATAGAAATAAAAAAAAACCTGGATTTGAAATTAGTCACGTCGGAGAATAAATAAAGTGTGATGACAAGCAAAAGGGCTAAGAAAGTTGAAGCACACAAGGATATGTTCGGATTAAAAGACCAAAAGAAAACAGCAGACATGCCTAGCAAAATCTTGATCATATTAATTGAAAGATATTGTCGAAAGAAGGAAGATTCTAAAGATACCAAGACAGGGTCAAGCAATTAAAACAAAACAGGACCTTCCAAAATAACGAAAGAAAATTCAACCAAGAAGGTGAGAGAATGCACGAAGAAAAACCAACAACATTCAAAACAATTTTTTTAGTAAAATATTTGAACACAAATAACATAACAGAAAGGCTGAATGGGTAAATGATAAAAAACGAATTACATGAACTCGAATAAGGCCTTTAAGCGGACATATGCCTGAAATGGCTCTAAGCAATACTCAAGAAATTACTGAACTGGAAAAAGCCAGACTATAATGGTATACATGGATTATGCGTTTTAAAACTCACCTCCATCCATGACAGAGTAGTTTTTTTGACTGAGTAGCTATCTAAAAGAAGCAAGTATACCGAATGGATGACTAAGAAGAAAACTAACCTGATCGATAAAAACTAAAAAAAAAAACATCCCTAGTAACTATAGACCAATAACACATCTACTTACGATGTGGATAATCGTGAATGTATAGATTAAGGGTGAGATCTATTACTCACTTGTAGGCTGCGGACTGTTTACAGAAGAACAGAAAGGATATGGGAACAAAGATGAAACGATTAGTCTCATAACAAATAAATGTATCAAACTTGCCCAAGAAATGTTTAAGAATAGACACGGCTGGGTAGAGAAGATGATCAACAGAAAATTGTGTAAAGAAATAGAAATTTGACTATACTACCAAATGGTTGATAAGCAAGCAACAACTACCTCCAGGACTTTGAGACGCAGAAAATTAACTGGGATTTTTAGGCACAAATTGATGACTTAATCCTGGTCAGAAAACCAGACATTGAGCAAGTTAAAAAAAAAAAGAGAAAACTTGCCATCTAGTGGATTTTACCCTCTCAGCGGACAATAAGATGAAAACCAAAGAAAACGAAGCAAGAAACTAGTACTTTGACCTTACTCAAGAACTGAAAAAGCTATTGAACGTGAGGGAACGGTGTTATTTTTATTGTTTTGGGCTTGCCCGGAACGGTCTCGAAAGACATGTAAATGAGACCGGAAGAGGTGTAAATCACAGGAAGAATCGAGACCATCCAGACTACAGCATTGCTGCGATCGACCAGAATACTGAGAAACTTGCAGTCACTTAGACCCCGGTGAAAGGCCGTCAGCAAACACTGGTGTGAAAAAATCGCAAGAAGTATAATAATAATAATAATAATAATAATGACTTGTGATCATCAGGGAAACTAACAGTTGATTCTACACTATTTCTAAAATAAATTTACAATGCTCTATCAGCAGTTTCTATCACTCTTTTTCAACAAATACAAGAAAGTAAGTAAAGTTAGCGACTGTACTTGAGGGTGACCCGAAGTCTCCCTTTTCGATAGCTACTACACTAAGGTGTAGGGGAGGGCGCTACCCCTTTCCCTGGATTGCTACACTTTACCCATGATCTGTACCTTAAAGTGCTGAGTGTTAAGCAAGGAGGCATCAAATACCATTTTTGAGTATTTGGTATGACTCGACTTGGGATTGAATCCTGGTCTCCCGGGCCATTGGCGAACACTCTAACCATTATGCACCCGTCCTTGCAAACTATATTAGAATTACATGCATTTCATTGAAAGGAAGAGAGGAAAAGGAGAGAGTAGGCGTAAGAGAGAGAGAGAGAGAGAGAGAGAGAGAGAGAGAGAAAGCGAATTCAAGGGTATTAACATATGTTATTCGTACAATTGATTGATTGAATAAATAGAAAAAATTAAAAAGGTGATTTTTGATGTTTTCAATCCGTGAAAAAATATTTTTCGACAGAAAAAGTTTATCTGGAGATTGAATCTAAATAGACTGAATCCAATACTGACCGATCAATTGTTGACTGATCATTATTGCTGTTTTATTTATCCCACTGTTTTGGGTTTTAATTTTGGAAGAAACTTTCGATTTATATGGGCTAAAAAATAATTCCAAAATAGACACCAACAAAAATCCTTCAGAAATGAACGAATTTTACAGGCGTTAATACATACATATCAAGGCATTTTGTACTGAAGGCATTCTCCTATCGTTCTGTGCTAAATGCTTTCTCATAGCGTTCCATACAAAATGCATTCTCATAGCGTTCCATACAAAATGCTTTCACATAACGTTCTATACAAAATGCTTTCTCGTATCGTTCTTTACTAAACGCAGATAATAGTAATACATGTAAAGAAATAAGCATTTTCAAGCATAAAAAATACAGATTGAATATAAAAGTATATAGACATTTTCAAAGGAAGAGAATATAAGTACAATACGAAAAGATATAAGCATTTCCAAACTGAAAGAATATGAATTGAATATAAAAAGATAGACATTTTCAAATAGAGATAATATAAGTCGAACATGAAAAAATATCGGCATTATCAAAAAGAGGGAATATAAGAATAATAAAAAAAGATATTAGCATATTCAAAAGGAGAGAATATAAGTTGAATAAGAAAAAATATAGGCATTTCAATAAATCAGTTGAAAAAGTTGATTATTGGCATTTTCAAACAGAAAGAATATACGTTGAATATGAAAAGATATAGACAATTTAAAGCAGAGACAATATTAATTGAATATGAAAATATATTGATATTTTCAACCAAAAAGAATATGAGTTGAATATGAACAGATATAGATATTTTTAAAAGCAGAGGTTAAAGGTTGAATATGAAAAAATATAGATATTTTCAAAAGCAGAGGTTAAAAGTTGAATATGAAAAAAATATAGATATTTTCAAAAGCAGAGGTTAAAGGTTGAATAATAAAAAATAGAGATATTTTCAAAAGCAGATGTTAAAGGTTGAATATGAAAAAATAGAGATATTTTCAAAAGCAGAGGTTAAAGGTTGAATATGAAAAAAATATAGATATTTTCAAAAGCAGTGGTTAAAAGTTGAATATGAAAAAATATAGATATTTTCAAAAGCAGAGGTTAAAGGTGGAATATGAAAAAAATATAGATATTTTCAAAAGCAGAGGTTAAAAGTTGAATAATAAAAAATAGAGATATTTTCAAAAGCAGAGGTTAAAGGTTGAATATGAAAAAAATATAGATATTTTCAAAAGCAGTGGTTAAAAGTTGAATAATAAAAAATAGAGATATTTTCAAAAGCAGAGGTTAAAAGTTGAATAATAAAAAATAGAGATATTTTCAAAAGCAGAGGTTAAAGGTTGAATATGAAAAAAATATAGATATTTTCAAAAGCAGTGGTTAAAAGTTGAATATGAAAAAATATAGATATTTTCAAAAGCAGAGGTTAAAGGTGGAATATGAAAAAAATATAGATATTTTCAAAAGCAGAGGTTAAAAGTTGAATAATAAAAAATAGAGATATTTTCAAAAGCAGAGGTTAAAGGTTGAATATGAAAAAAATATAGATATTTTCAAAAGCAGTGGTTAAAGGTTGAATATGAAAAAAAAAAATTTCAAAAGCAGAGGTTAAAGGTTGAATAATAAAAAATATAGATATTTTCAAAAGCAGAGGTTAAAAGTTGAATATGAAAAAAATATAGATATTTTCAAAAGCAGTGGTTAAAAGTTGAATATGAAAAAAAAATTTTTTTCAAAAGCAGAGGTTAAAGGTTGAATATGAAAAAATATAGATATTTTCAAAAGCAGAGGTTAAAGGTTGAATAATAAAAAATAGAGATATTTTCAAAAGCAAAGGTTAAAGGTTGAATATGAAAAAATATAGATATTTTCAAAAGCAGAGGTTAAAGGTTGAATAATAAAAAATAGATATATTTTCAAAAGCAAAGGTTAAAGGTTGAATATGAAAAAATAGAGATATTTTCAAAAGCAGACTTTAAAGGTTGAATAATGAAAAATATATATATTTTCAAAAGAAGAGAAGATACGTTGAATAAGAAAAGATATAGATATTTCCAAAATGACAGTATATAAGTCGAATATGAAACGATTTGTACATTTCTGAGATCGAAAACTTTGAAATATTGAATCACCAAATTTATTGAATTGATTGGATTATGAATTTTATGTAACAATAATCGTAAATGACCTATTCCCTAATTTTATGATTTAAAAAATTAAATTTATTTCTATATTACATTTATAACGGTAAATTTCAAATTAATATCTAGCGTTCGTTTTCAAAAAACTTATAGAAAAATAGTAAGCACAAATTACTTATTAAAAATAATTTTTTTAAACATATTTGTTTTTGTAAATAACAATATCAGAATGAAAAATATGGAAAAAAACGTTGATAAAATGATGACATTTTTAATAAATCTCGTATTGTAACGATAAAAAAGACTCTTAAAAATTACAGCTATCAAAATATTGATAAAAATCTTTGTATGCATCTTTCTAAAATGCTATGTTTTTTAATTTTTTTATTTTAACCTGTAAAACGAAACATTTTGGAAACAGTAATACAAAACTTGGTAAATAAAAACCTTGTCAATAGCATTCTGTACTTTCACTAAACGTCAATCTCTAGTGTCCATACTATTATATGGATGTACCATATTGACACTTACAAAGCACAGAGAAAACAACTAGATGAGAACAGCACAAGAATACTGCGTGGTCTTGAACAAATCCTGGAAGCAGAACTCCACAGAATAGTTGCTGTACGGCCAACGGCTTTACATCTCGCAAAGCACAGGTAAAACGAACAAGACATGAAGGCCACGGATGGAGAAGCAAGGACGAACACATAAGCAATGTTCTCCTATAGGCTACTGGACATAGACGCATCAGTGTAGGCTGTCCAGGAAAGATTGACATCAACTGTGTGCGGATAAAATTTGCAAAATCAAGACTTGCCAAGAACGATAAGTGATAGGGAATCGTGGTGAGAGGATTTGAAACCGCTATCTTCTGACCATGCCCGTGGCGCAGCGGATAGAGACGTTGAGTCTCTACGGTTCCAGGTGAGCATTGTCAGAAGATAGCAGTTTCAAATCCTACCCAAGCCGGCCAGAGGTTTACTTGGTCAAAAACGTGGTGCGATAGACAACAACTATGGAAGGCAGTTATTACTGGGGATACGGTTACAAGACTCAGCATTCCTATCCGAGGTCGCGGTAAATCACCTGAAGAAGGCCAGAGGTGAAATTTGGCCGAAACTTAGTGAAAGAAGAAACAACACAAAAAAAAACTAGCAAGATGAGGAAATATGTCCGCAATAAATAAAAATTAATTCTAATAATTTAAAATCAGTCATTTATTAGCAAACATTTAAATATATAAACATAATACATAAGAGATTATATTCTCGGTAATTTTCCTTTTAAATCAGTTAGAACTAATTTGTTTGAAAACTAATATTGCTATTGTTTCAACAAAAATTGTTTCAAATATTGTTATCCATCATCATCATGCCACGCCACGACCACAGATCTCCCTGGGCCTCTCGCCACCCTTCTCTATCATCCATCACTCCTGGTAGGTCTTCAAAGCTACATCCTGTATCGGCACAGAGCTGTTGTTTATAGGTTCTAGCTGTTAATCATGCCTTTGCTCGTCCATGTGAAGGGGTCCACATGAGTATGTCGCTTATGAGTTTGTCCTTACTTCTCTAACAGTTTCCCGCATGTCTTTTTCGTCTAACTTGAATAATTTTTGTGATGAGTGGTAAGTGGCTGTACAGCAGCTGCTTCGTGGGGTGCTGCCACCAGGACTTGTTTAATATCGCTAGCAGCATTCTTGCGTAATTTCCGTCAAGTTTTTTCTCCATACGTTTTGTTAGCATCCATATAGTGCATCCATACAGCAGCATCGATACGACCGTTACTTGGAAAAATTACGTTTTATTTTATCGGTCACGTCTAACTTCTATATGACCGATAGTCTATCAAGAGTTGTCCATGCCTTTGCTAGTCGCGTGTTCAGGTTTGTCAGGGTTGATGAGACACTGATTCCAAAGTAGGTGAACATGTCTACTAGCTTCAGAGATCTACCGTTCAGTGAGAAGATGTCACCTCTTTGGTCAAAGCACATGTATTCTGTCTTGTCTGCGTTGACATGGAGGCCGATGCCACCTGCTGCTCGTTTCAGAATGTGTAGCAGGGTTTGGGCTTGGGCGGGTGTATTGCCAGAAGCACTATGTCATCGGCGTAGTCTGCGTCCGTAATTGTATATTGCTATTAAACATTTATAATTCTATTCAGCATTACCCATTCATTTTCTCACAGCTGAATGATCAAACAGTTCAATTTCTAACAATTCAATTTAGTATGTCTTCAATATTAAGTGGTTCAATTAATCATCAGTCATTTATTTACACATAGTTAAATGATTTAACAGTTCTATTTGAAATAATTCAATTTAGCATAAGTTATTTTTTTTGCAACAGTTTAAATATCAAATAGTTCTATTTAACCTGTAGATAGGACCCTATCACATGATACTACTCCGGCCAACAAGGGCAAATAATTTAATTATAAATAAAATCCTCATGCAAAATACAGCTTGGCTCACAATATGAGACAAGGTAAAAATTCTCACTGTGCCGTAAAAAAAGTGATGCGCCGGAAGAGATTGACCTATGAACTGCATGATAGTTATTTCCGCTCGATGATGATCACACCTGCAATTCCGAAGATAGCGGATGTGACACATCCCAATGGCCAATAATCGAAAGAAAGCGCGCAAGTGTGCTCGGCTGATGATATGGGACAAGGTGAAGGTCCCACTTCAATGATGCACCGGAAGAGAATGACCTGTGAACTGCATGACAGTTATTTCCGCTCGACGACGATCACACAGGCCATTCCAAATGAGCGGAAGTAACACATCCCAATCGCCTGAGATCGGGAAGATTGCAGAGGCGTAGAGGCGTGTCTTTATCTCTGCGTGGGAGTTTGAAGGTAATATAAGGCCGACGAATTGAACAGAAGAAGATAGAGAAAAAAGGATCCCGCTGTTCACGAAACCTCTCTCGTCGTCACGCAGTGTGCGTTGTCTCGGCCATCGTCTCCTGACATCGAAAAGTTCAAGCCTCATCGACGAACGATCCTAATTCCTCTCCTGACTGCTCCTACTTCACACAAGCTTCCGTCGAGAAAATAAATATATATTGTTATATACAAATTCCGTGTTGTCGTTTGTTTGACCAGAGGGCGGAACATAACACTCAGAATACATTGTTTTTAACACACACCTACGACATAACGCCTTATAATTCCTTACCTGATGTGGTTCACTTGTTAGCTGAGTGGTATGATACTCAGTCTAACGTAAAGTTGGGCGGGTTTCGATCCCAACTTCAAGCGTCTTACGTCTAAAGCAACATTGAAGAGTTGTGATACAACCAAACAGTCTTGTCTGTGGATGACAATATAAATACATATAAGTGTGTGTATGGTTTATTATTGCTTTATAGCATATAAAAATTTGCAGGTTATCGAATGCCATATCCATCTTTATTGAAGAGGAGGGAAGCTACAATTAACCCCATGCCTAAAGGCATATATAGAAAGCTCAAATATTTCCCAAAAGAAAATAAGTCTGAAAGTGAACGTAATATTGTGACGGGGGTTCGAATTCAGGTACGACTGTCACACTCGGCTCATTCGACATTCTGCAACTACCTCTGCCTATATGTGCGTGTTGCTTGTTTGGGTTTTATGACATACCAATCTTTGTAGGTTGTTTAGCGCCAAATCTATCTTTATACAAATAATCAGTTCTATTTCAAACAATTCAGTTTAGCATAAATACACAGTTTAATTGTCAAAAAATTCTATTCCAAGCTATTCCGTTTAATAAAACAGCTCTAATTCTAGGACTTCAGTTTGGTATAAGTACAATTTTTGTCCACGCAGTTAATTGTCAAAACACTTCTATTTCAAGTAATTCAGTTTAGCACAAATACACAGTTTAGTTCTATTTGATCCATAGATTGGACCCTATCTGGTGCTACCACTCCAGGCCACAGCAGAGCTGGAAGCGATGGCAGAGAAGGGGTACTCCGCATTCCCCAAAGCTCCAGCATTACTAAAACCTCACCATCAGATTGTTTTGCGTCATATGCAGGACACTCGTTGGGGTGGGGGTCGCACCCTTCTGCCGATGTGCAATCGGTGTATTCTACAGCCTTGGCTGACAGGGCAAATATGTGTGTGTGTGTGTGTGTGTGTGTGCCAAGACATTTTTCTGCTTGGGATCTCTCACTCTTCCTTGAATATTAGAAATTATTCGGTGGAAGTAAAAAGTCTCTACTTCTTTCAGTTCTTGAGCACCGTTAAACTTACGATGTATGTCTATGTAATGTAGGCACGTGTTTATAAGTGAGAGTCCTCGCAAGTGTATGTTTATTTACTTCACCAAAAAGAAATGACACAGAAATCATACTACATTATCGCAACCCAAATGATTGCAACGCCAAACAGTCTAAGCAAACGCAATTAATGCAAATAGTTCTACTTTATGTTGGAATCGAAGTTAAATCGCGAAGGCTTGTCAAATCAATATCACTCCATGAAAACTGGGTTGCTTAATTCGGGCCATTCTTTTTTCAAGCAGTCAGTTATTTGTCATTAAACAGTATAATATGCTAGTGAATACACAACACTTAGCGTGGTTCAGCGCGATGCACTGCAGACAGTTTGGTGTTTTCGTGACTGACTTACTACGTTCTCACCTTTGACAGCCAAGTGAAGGGCTCGTTGCGCAAGCATTCTCGCTTTACCGTATTTAAATTTTCACCATGTATTATTATAGAAGTTGTTTTCTCACAAGATGTTGATAGGTATGCCTAGTTTTATCTTCAGTCAAGATTTTTTTCGACATTTCTATATTCAAAACTCAGTCGGAAAGAAAAGATAGGAGATGTTTGATTTACCAAGACGTTTCAGGATAGTTTGTGTTGGCCAAATTCTACCTGTAACCATCATTTATCTTTTACTTCGAATGTTAAATCTTACATTTTGTGTAGCAAAGTCACAAACAACTATACATATACATGCAGAAGCAAAATCAACAATAATGACGAACGAAGACGCTTCTTTAGAAAAATATACCTCTCACTTTATTCGAAATGGTTGCGAAAGGGTTTTTTGTAAGAGGTGAGTTGGAGACTGAACAGAAACTGCAAAATATTGACCCCCAGTTCCTCCGTCTTTAGCAGTACTTCTTTCTTGTTCTGCTGGGCTGCTGAACTGGGGGCCTTGAGGGCTCAGACCTTTAGTGAAAGCTGGTTCTCACTGCCTCGAACTGCAACAACTGACACAAAACTAACTGAACTTCTTGTCGCACCGGGTTATATCATTGTTTGACATCCACCTGCTTCCACGGTCAAGGCTATATCTTGACGTCTTTGACCGGATGCACCTGTTTCTCGATTGACGGCTGGGCTGAAGGTCACCATATTACATTTGTACCTTACGTATTGCTTTCTGCGAAGTATTTCTTAACTATTACATTAATACAGATATGCATCCCATATTGCCTAGTACATATTATATATTCTAAAGCTGACCTACGTGATGCCTTCAATAAGTTTCCAGACGTTTTTTTTGTACAGGCATTTAAAATTGTCGTAGATTTTTGGTTTGGTTTGGTTTGGTTAGGTTTCTTTGTTTAATGGCATATCAACCCATGCAGGCAATTTAATGCCAAAGCCATTCTTCTAGAAGAACAATTATGGCACTATTTAACCCATATCTGGGAGTGTATGGGTGTTCATACATTGCCCAAGGGTATTTGCCCGAAAAAGAACGTAATAGCGTGACTGGAGTTCGAACTCGCTTACTACGATTCCACACTCCAACGCTTCAACTATTACACCTCGAGGACACCCCCTGTAGACTCTTGAAAATTCAGTATGTTATTGCTATACATCTTATGAGATGACTGACCAATTTTTATGATTTCTGCTTCAAAGGAACTACTACAGCAGCAATTCGAATACACCCTACTAAAGCCTGATTGTCACAGCTGGTTGATTTCAAAAATGAAATTAGGATGTGAGAACACATTAGAAGAACGATATGCAATAAAATTCTGTTTTCAACTTGGAAAAGATGCCTCAGAAACGTATAGAAGGCTCCAGACTGCTTTTCGACCATCTTGCATGAATCGAGCATCAATTTTTGAGTGGCATAAACGATTCAAGGAAGGCAGGGAGTATGTGAGGGATGATGAGAGGTGTGGGAGGAGTAAGGAAGTCAATACACCAGAGTTGATTGGTCAAAGGGTTAGTGTTACTATGTTGAGGTTTTAAGGGAGTTCGGGAAGAGATTCCGTCGGAAGAAGCCAGCACTCTTCAAATCGGGTCAGTGGCACTTCCACCAGGACAATGCACCAGTCAATACCTCCATCCTTGTCACAGACTATTTGACCAAGATGGGCATCAAGACAGTTCTTCAGCCTTCCTAAAGTCCAGACCTTGCTCCCAGTGACTTTTGGTTATTCACTAAGCTCAGAGGCTGTAGTTATGAGACAATTGAGGAGATAAAAGAGGCTGTGACGAAGGTCATTAACACGCTCACACAAGCGGACTTCCATGGCGCCTTCCAGAAGATCTTGGAACGGTACAACAAGATCATTGCAGCGGGAGGATATTACTTCGAAGGAGACTTGAATTTCATGTGTGTACTATATATAAACATGGCCATACGAAAAAAGTCTGGAAATTTATTTAATAATCCTCGTATTAAGTTGTTTTTGCATATATCTGGTACCCTGTACCTCCTATCTGGTAACTCTTTCGAATATCTGGTAAATTTTACCGGATAACTGGTACAACTTACCCGGATCTTGTACATCTTATCGGATATCTGACACCTTTTACTTGCTATCTGGCATCTTTTGTCTCGTATCTGGTACGTTTTATTGGGTATCTGGTACACTTTACCTGGTTGCTGGTACCTTTTACCGGATATCTGCAACCTTTTATCATTTATCTAGAAACTTTTATCTGATATCTGGTACCTTTCATCTGATATCTGGTACCTTATATCTGGTATTTGGTACCTTTTATTGGTTATCTAATACCTTCCCCGGGTAACTGGTACCATTTACCTGGTACCTTTTATCTGGTATTTGGTACCTTTTATCGGGTAACAGGTACCTTATATCTGGTATTTGGTACCTTTTACCGGGTAACTGGTACCATTTACCGGGTACCTTTTATCAGATATCTGGTCCTTTTACCTGGAATTTGTCGTCTTTTATCGGGTGTATGATACCTTTTACTTGATAACATGTACCATTTACTTGGTACCTGGTACCTTTAATCTGGTATCTGGTACCTTTTACATATCGTCATTCACTTTTTGCTCATTTATTCACCCATCCACAGTAGATTACTTGACCATTAAGAGAAACAATATTTAAAATTAATATATAAACATATATCCTCGGTGTATCTAGGGTGATAATGGCTATCTTTGAAATAATTTGTACATTCGGGGATAAATATTCCGTACGCTTGTATAACACGAAGACTACTCTCTGAATGATTAAGATTATACTCCAGTGACAATCCGAGGCGAGATAACCACTAATGACCAACACTATAATATAAATTAATTTTTCTTTCTCGCTATGGTCCTATTTACCAACCCCTCCGCTCGGGCAGGATATGACACAAGGTCAATTTTTTAAGCGGAGTTTAACATGTTTGAATTCAGAGTTTTCCTTCTCCTAGACTATTTGCCTCACCAAGGCTGAAGAACCAAGTCTGTCCTACTATTTACCCATAGCTGGAGGGAGAATAATTGGATTCATACCTTTCCCAAAGGTATTAGTGCTATGTGAAATGCAATCAGCCTTGTCCAGGATTTGAACTCGTGTCGCCGTGTCCATTTCCTACGACGATAACCAATACACTACGGGCTATGGTACTCTGCTAACTTTAACGGTGGTGCTCACCCGTTGACATCACCAAATTCCTCTGCAAGACCACAACACTTTTTTGCCATATTGTCTTCTGCTGAAATATTCCTTCAGAGTGACTTCTACCCATACGAGAGCAGGATTAGTTAACACGGTTGATGTGGGCTTTGGATTGTAAGAGTTCCCTTCTTCTCGTCTGGCTGCCAAAGAAAAGATAGAGAGCCTACTCAATTTTGCTATTTAACACATACATATCCATATATATATATATATATATATGTATATTATGTCATTAGGATTATATGCTTTTTCCTGTAGTGCCTAGCATGTCTTATTCGTCTTATTTTGGATGGTTTGTGAGATGGGATGCAAGTGGACGTACAACTGCCTGATTTTGTTCAAAATAGCATGAAGAACCCTTGAGTAGTTCCCATCTAACTTTTTCTAAAAGTGCTTGGTTAAATTCCTCATACGGCATTCTTAAGATCTTAATTTAAGTATCCAAGCGTTTCTTTAATCTACGGTGGTCGTTTCAATGTTCAATCATGGCTTAATTAAGCCTATTCCAAACATTTTTTTATTTGATATATAGACGTTCTCTATCTGCTCTTGTGTGATGAATTCTATGCTAAGTTAATAGATTCCTAAAATTAGTAAATGACATTTTTACTTCAGCTAACGCCCGTTTTATCTTATTATATCTCTATGTCAATTCTATAATTGCCCGGCTGTTAATCACTAAAATTTTATTTTTTGCATTCTATTTTCTTCTTATTATGCATCTTATTGTCCTATTGCAGTTTTGTCTTGTGATTTTCTTTATTCATTGTAGGACTGTCACCATTCACTTCATTCTTTCCTGAATATATATTGTGTTCTAACTCTGTAAATTCCGTGTTTATACTTTTAGATTTTACAAGCGAGTCTTTTTCTAAATATGACTGCACATTTGTCCAGAATAAATTGCATCCTTCTATTATCACGAAATATTTTTACAGTGCTTAGCTAAACTTTTAAATCGTCCACGTTTTTGTACATATCTTTATATCGTCCATATAGAATAGGTGGTTTAATCTTTTAAAAGTAGTTTTATATCCATCGGTTGTGTTCCAAGATTCGGTGGAGAGAGGTATAAGAAATACTTAAAAAAAAACGATTGTGAGTCTCTTTGGAAAATTCCATTTTTAATATTCATGTTGGTTGGTTTATTGGATTTAATGGCATATCAACCTTTATTGGTTATTTAACGCCAAATCCATTTTTATCTAAATAATCTGTTCTTTTTAAAACAATTCAGTTTAGCATAAGTACACAGTTTAATGGTCAAAAACATTTATTTCAAACTATTCAAGCAGTTATATGTAACAATTCAGTTAAGTGTAAATACAGTTTTAATGTCGAAAAACAGTTCTATTTCAAATAATTCAATTAAGCATAAGCACGCAGTTTAAATGTAAGTACGGTTTGTCAAAAACATTTTTATTTCAAGCTATTCAGTTTATTCAAGCAATTCAGTTTAGCATTAGTATGCTGTTAGTTCTATTTAACCCATAGATAGGGCCCTATCAGGTGCTACCACTCCGGGCCAGAGTGGACCTGGGAGCGATGGTAATGAAGGGGTACTCCGCATTCCCCAAAGCTCCAGCATTGCTGGAACCTCACCATCAGATTGTTTAGTGTCATATCCAGGTTTTACCCCTCTGCAGAGGTGCAGTCAGTGTATTATATAGCCCCAGCCGACTGGGCAAGTTATATTCAGATTTTAAGTGTTGAGCATGCCTGTTTCATGGATCAATCTGCCAAATTTCTGGATTATATTTTAGGAATGTTCTTATAACTGGGGACATCTTTGGAATCTTTTTTTGGGGTCGGCTATCGAAAGTATTTTTGTAGTCGATCCAATTCATGCCAAGATTTTTTCTTAAAATCGACAATTTTCCACAATCATCTTGTTTATGACGACCTGATCTTTGCAACCACCTCAATTTTGCTTCCTTTTTATTCTTAAGGGAATTCCATTATTTTTTTCTATTCTCTTATTTATCTCTCTGATTTTATCTCTCGTAAATAGGCTTTCGCTTGGTTGGTAGATTTGTATTTGTTGTCTCCTTTATTTTTATTAGAAACTATGTTGTATTTTTGCCAATGCACATAAAATAGAATACATGTGCTTTAATCAAAAAGGCGACATTTCCGCACTAAACGGTATGTCACTGAAACTAGTTAACAAGTTCACCTACCTTGGAAGTAGTGTCTCATCAACTCAGCAGACATCAACACGCGACTAGCAAAGGCATGGACAGCTATGAATAGTCTATCAGTCATATCGAAGTCAGACCTGACCGATAAAATGAAAGGCATCGGTCGTGTTGATACTGCTATATGGATGCACTACATGGACGCTAACTAATAAGATGGAGAAGAAACTTGACGGTAACTACATGAAAATGCTGTGAGAAATACTGAACAAGTCCTGGAGGCAACACTCCACAAAGCAGCAGCTCTTCGGCCACCTACCACCCATCACAACAACGATCAAAGTTAGACAAACTAGACATGCTGAACACTGCTGGAAAACTAGGGATGAGCTCATAAGTGATGTACTCCTATGGACCCTTTCACATGGCCGAGCTAAAGCAGGGCCACCAGCTCGAACCTACATACAGCAGCTGTGTGTAGATACGGGGGTGTTGCTCTGAGGACCTGCCGGAAGCTATGAACGATAGGGAGGGGTGCCGAGAGAGGGTCAGGGATATCCGTGTTGATGGCATGACAAGATGATGATGATG
Organism: Sepioteuthis lessoniana; assembly: GCA_963585895.1. Lineage (NCBI taxonomy): Eukaryota > Metazoa > Mollusca > Cephalopoda > Myopsida > Loliginidae > Sepioteuthis > Sepioteuthis lessoniana. Next base: position 18,560,931 of record OY757926.1, read on the forward strand.
ATGATGTTGTATTTTCCGTGAACCAAAGAGGCAGAATTTTATGTTTTAACTGATTTCTGAAATATTTAGCAAATAGTTCAGGCGTAGAAGTTAGGTAATAGAGCCCAAGATTTTTTATTTTATCTATTCCAGGGGACTTCCATTTATGTATGCGTTTAAATATATTTATAATTCATTTTATTGTAATATCTTTGTACGTATGAGGTTCATTATTTTTAAAAGTGACTTTTATATTTTCGATCGATCTTGCTTTTATATTATATGATTTCTTATGCCTTCATATATTTCTCGAAAATGTTTGCAGTTCTTCATTCGTAGAGGTTTTATTTATATTTATTGTCTTTTCCTATTTCAGGATAGATTTTTTTCTAATTGTTTTGAAATATTTTGTCGTGGCTGAAGATTATGTTCGTTTTCGTATTTCCGGATACCTCAGCAACCAGGTTAACTTTGGGTAAATTTGTCTTTTATTATGGGGATCTTGTAATTATATATATATATATATGTGTGTGTAATTATAACTGTTAAATATTGAACGTTCAAGGTAAAAAAACACGATGAATGAACATGACTATATGCACACACACACACACACACACACACACACACACATATATATATATATATATATATATATATATATATATATATATACCAACCCCTCCACTCGGGCAGGATATGACACAAGGTCAATTTTTAAGCAGAGTTTAACAGGTTTGAATTCAGAGACTACCTTTTCCTAGACTAGTTGCCTCACCAGGGCGGAAGAATCTGGTCTGCCCTACTATTCACCCATAGCTGGAGGGAGATTAATTATATATATATATATATATATATATATATATATATATATATATATATCAGATATCTGAAAAAAAGTTACCCCATAGCAGTAAAAGTTACCAGATAAAAGGTACCAGGCACCAGGTAAATGATACCAGTTACCCGGTGAAAGGTATTAGACAACCGATAAAAGGTACCAGATACGAGATATAAGTTACCAGATACCCGATAAAAGGTACCAGTTACCAGATAAAAGTTTCTAGATAACCGATAAAACGTTGTAGATACCCAATAAAATGTACCAGCTACCAAGTCAAATGTTCCAGACACCCAATAAAACGTACCAAATACGAGATAAAAGATGCCAGATACCCAGTAAAAGGTGAAAGATATCCATTAATATGTACAACATGCCAGGTAAATTGTAACAGTTATCCGGTAAAATTTACCAGATATCCGAAAAAAGTTACCAGATAGTGTGTGTGTGTGTGTGTGTGTGTGTGTGTGTGTGTGTGTGTGTGTGTGTGTGTGTCGTGGGTTTTTTTGTTCTGGTTAATGTACCATCCAAAAGCAGCATGATTGTCGGTTTGTATCTCCTGAGAATTTAACTGAATTTTGGATGACTTTGATCAGGTTTCACTGTATGTGACAAGTGGGATTATCGTCAAAAAGATAGGGAAAATACGGATATGCTTCCATAGCAAATTGTCCTGGTTTTGAAGATCAGTGCGAAAATCATCAACCAAGCAGCTTTGCCTTTGAAGCTTTCTTTGAACGTTCAGTAAGAACTTGGGCATTTCTGGATGCAGGTGGTTTGATGCGGTAGTTTCGAAGACTCACTTATCTTACAAAGCAAATGATGAACCTTTTCTTTCTAGCGAAGGAAAGCAGCATAATTTGTGTGATTTTGTTTGAATAGGACGGATATATGTAAACATACATATATATATATATATATATATATATATATATATATATATACATACGTGCTTAAAAACATGCACATACACCTAAGACATTCTCACATGTAAACATCTGTTCATATAAATGCACACATACTCGCAAAACTAATGCGTTTATCATTGTATAAATATGACGTATATTTGTAAGTATATCAACATAAAAATACACACATACACACACCTGTAATGAGAGTGTCATTGGTTGAAACACTCAGACCAACTGAACAGAGATATGAAAATGTGTATTTATATACATACACCCATACACAATGTGGGGGTGTCCTCGTGATGTAATGGTTAAAGCGATGGACTGCGGAATCGTAGTATGCGAGTTCGTACTCCAGTCGCGCTATTACGTTCACTTTCAGGCAAATACCCTTGGGAAAGGTATGAACCCCCTTATCCTCCCAGCTATGGGTTTAAATAGCACCACTACTGTTCTTCTAGGAGAATAGCTTTGGCATTAAATAACCAACAAAAGCTGATATGCCATTAAACCAAGAAACCAAACCAAACCATACACAATGTGTTCAAAAGATAACACGACTAAAGCTGTATTGATGAAGATAGAATTTAGCAGTCAATGAAATATTGATTTTCGTCTAAATAGCCCAACCAGAATCTAAAATATTAATTTCAGCACCAGGGAAATTCATTTGATGAGAGAAGGATTCATCAAACTTCCGACTTGGTCAGTTAGGCATTTTAATGAGGGAGGGAAACACACAAGGATCGAAACACATACGTGATCGTCAAAGAAAATGCTTGATCATTGGCATTCCTCTATAGAGGCGCCTCAGACACCAATTAATGAACTCAATCCCGCTAAACAATGCCTGAAAAGAAAGCTTCCATGTGACAAGATGACCAAATAT
>OY757926.1:18568550-18571050 GCA_963585895.1 Sepioteuthis lessoniana
ATGGACCTAATGACTACAACTGAAAACATCGGTTTTAGACATATCTCCCAAAAGTATCCAGCGCGTTGTTACCGGTTTAAATACCAAATTTGGACATATATACCCAAGAATGACAAACATATTTTAATACCTTGACTTGGAGATTCAACCATTTCCTTTGTATTCAGGAAGATTTTCTCACCTACTGAATGGTTGTTGAACCCAGAAATAAAGACAAAATATAAAAGATAACTTCCTCTCCTAGTTAGCAGTATGTTGTGAGTCATCGTCCCCGTCACCTAACCGTTAGTTCTCAAGATCTTCCCCATCCCTATTACTTTTGTACCTCAACTCGTATCCCAGTCCGGCTTTTCTGAAGATCTTGAACATTCATATGTAAAAAATCATATTACCTACTTCTATCAACCCATACCGCGCCCGACCCTTTATTTCTTTTATCTCTGTAGATTAGGATTCCCGCCCCACCTAGGGTAGGTCCGGCTTGTTTCCGGTTTCTTTCGACCCAGAAAACAGTCGGCCTCCAATTTTATAGACGGGGGGATGGGAGGGAAACCAAATGGGGAATTTTTCCTTGTTTTCTTTCTTGTACATATATTTGTCGGGGTTTTTTCTCCCATTCCCATCATATCATTGTACATAAACCCTATTTTGTAAATAAAAATCATACCACTTTCGGGTTTTAAGTAGGTCTTCTTCATAGAGCAAATGTGGTATTTTGGTAACTGCTGTGCGCATGATGAAGGACGAATGGTTATATATTGTACTGTTAAATGGGTCGGCGAATGTGGCTAGCTAGGTTCCCCTTAGAATCCTTAGTTAAAGCAAGTCCGCTCCCTTCCCCTCCCCCCAAAACCTTGCGGCCTTGTGCCTCCGTTGTATCATAACAACGAAATAAAATAACTTCCTCTCCAATCTTTTACTACGAAGATCATTAAATAAGTTTCCAGATTTTTTTCGTATGGGCACTTTTATTGATAGTACACGCATGAAACTCTAAGATGTATAACAATAACATACTGAATTTTCAAGAGTCAATGACAATTTTAAATGCCTGTACAAATAAGTCTGGATACTTATTGAATGCACCACGTATCTTCTTCTTTCATATAATTCCTTTACAGCCTTCATATCCAAGAAGTTAAACATCTGCTGAACAACTACTTACCTCCCATCTTGCAAACCACCGAAACAAGATGAACTAGACATGCCGACCACTGCTAGTGAAACAAGGATGAACTCATTGGCGATTTTCTCTTACAGACGCCTACCCATGGACCCAACAGAGTTGCCTGGCCAACAAAGACTGTGCCTATACTAGATACAGTCTAGAAGACCTGCCTGTAACGATAGATGATGGGGCAGGATGGTGAAAGAGAGAGAGAGAGAGAGAGAGAAAGAGAGAAAGGTAGATTCGAAAACTCCGTACTGTCAGCATAACTTGATAAGATATAGATATACATTTACAGAGAGAGAAAGAGAGGGGGGGGGGAGAAAGGAAATCAAATGAAACGATATTTAAACTTCCTTATGTTAATGGGTTGCGAGCAGTATTGACCAAGTCCTAGCGGCAACATCCAACAAGGCACCAAGTATACGGCCACCTACCTCCTACCACGAAAACTATCCAAGTTAGACGAACCAGACATGCAGGACACTGCTGGAGATGTAGGGACGAGCTCATAAGTAATGTACTCCTTTGGACCCCCCCCATATATGGCCGAGCAAAAGCAGGACGACCAGCTCGATCATACATACAGCAGCTCTGTGAAGATACGGGATGTAGCCCTGAAGACCTACCGGAGGCGATGAACGATAGGGAGAAGTGGCGAGAGAGGGCCAGGGATATCCGTGCTAGCGGCACGACATGATGATGGGTGTAATTCCCATGAGGTGGTGACTAACGTGCTGGACTTCAACATCGTAGTAAACGAGTTAGAGATCAATTCACGCTAATAATTTCATGGGTCCTCCAGGTATTGGTTAAATTCTACTGACACTGTTCTACACCTACCTCGACAGTAGCATCTCATCTACTGAAGGTGATATCACTATGCACCCATTGAAGGCATGAACTGCTACCGATAGAGTATCGATTACATGGAAATCTGATCTATCTAATAAGATAAAACGGAATCCTTCCAACCAGTTGTTAGTTGGTTGGTTGTTTTGTTTAACAGTTTATGCTCCCTTTTTGGCTCATTTAACGCCAAATTAAATCTTTAAAAAATTCTGTTTAACATAAGAAAACAGTTTAGTTCTATTTAAAACAGTTCTATTTCAAACAATTCAGTTTAGCATTACACAGTTTGGTTTTATTTGACACAAAGATTGGACCCTATCAGGTGCTACCACTCCGGGACAAAGATGACCTGGGAGCGATGTCAGTAAAGGGGTACTTTGCATTCTCCAAAGCTCCATCACTACAGGAGCCTCACCATCAGGTTTTTAGAGTCGAATCTAAGACATGCGTAAGGGGAGTTTTCTCCTCTGCAGAGATGCA
>OY757926.1:18576050-18691050 GCA_963585895.1 Sepioteuthis lessoniana
AGTATGAGTATATATATATATATATGGTTTATTAATATACTTCAAAAAGAGGACAGTTTAGCATAAACTTTTCTTTTCTTCAACCCTGAATTTTGCCGTGGCTCAAATTGAAATTGCTTGTAAGTCAATTTGGTTACCTGCTGCCGAATAATTGCTTCGCAAAAATAAATTACTGAAATAAATAAATTAATTAATTAATAATTAGATACATTGATTTAATGGAGGTATATCATGGAATACTTTTCTTATAATACAGATTTTTTTTTTTTTTTTGTAGTTATTTATTTTCATACACAAAATGACCCATTCTTTTCTCCGAGACTTTCTGCCATCGTTGGTAATTTGGAAGACTATAATCGTAGTATCCTGTCAAATAACGGAATGTTATCTGTGATCAACGCTATACACATGCTTAGTCAATGTGAATCTACCCAAAGTTTGTCACAAAAAAAGAGTATGCGATCTAAATTTTAAACTTAAGAATTAAAAAAATAATAATCGAAAAAGGTACAAAAAATAATAATCGGAAAAGCTACAAAAAATAATAATCGGTAAAGCTACAAACAATAATAATCGGAAAAGCTACCAGTTTACTTTGACAAAGGTAAGAGTCTTCGCGATGTAATGGCTACCGTGATGAACTGCAGTAAGCTTGTTCAAACCCCATCGGTACTATAACGTTGATTTTTTAACTAATACTATTGGGAGAAATATTAACCTTTTCATCTTCCAATCAATGTCTTAAATATTACTATTACAGTTTTTTTTCTACTAGGGTGGCTTTGGCATTAAATAATCCACGAAGATTGATATGCCATGAAAACTTGGGAGAGCTATCTCTAAACTTTGGACAGAAAGCATCCCAGATATTAAGTTAGAATTATCTTGAACACAACTTAAAAAGAAAATAATGATGAAAGAAAATTTTTGACAATTTTTAATGATATTTATTTAGAATTGCGTCATACTCAAGAAATCTTACATGACAAAATAAATCAATCATAAAACGATAAAAAAATGAAATAAAATTCAGGGAAACATGTTTTAAGCATTTGTGATTGTTTTATTCGTGCGAGTTTTCTTTGTGTGGTTTGTCTATGTTTTATCTGTTTTCTGTGCGTTCTGTATTTTCTGTGTTTTGTGTATGTTTATTTTTTTTATTTTCTGTGATTCTCTGTGTTTCCTGTGTTTTGTCTATGTTTATTGACTATGTTTCCAATGTTTTCTCTTTTTTTTAACCATTTTCTTTTTGTTTTGTGGATTTTAGATTCCTTTGTTATCTCTGTTTTCAGTATTTTCTGTGTTTTGAGTATATTTGTTTGCTTTGTTTTCTGTATTTTCTGTGTTTTTCCTTTGTTTTCGGATTTTTGTGCACGTTTGTTTTTCTGTGTTTTTCTGTACTTTCTGGCCATTGTGTATGTTTTCTGTGTCTTATGTGTGTTTGTTTTCTCTGTTTTCCATGGGTGTCCTGTGTATTTTGTGTGTGTTTGTTTACTTTTTTCTGTGTTTTCTCTCTGTCTTGTGTATGTTTGTTTGCTCTGTATTTTTTTGTATTTTCCGCATGTTTCCTTTGTGTTTTGTGTATGTTGTTTTCCTTTGTTTCGTTAATGTTTTCTGATTCATGTGCATATTTGTTTTTTTTTTCTGTGTTTTCAGTATTTTCTGTGATTTTGTAAGTTTTTTTTTTGTTTTCTCAGAGGATTTTTTTGTGTGTTTGTTTTCTTTGTGTTTTCATTATTTTCTTTGTTTTATGTAATGTTTGTTTTCTTTGTTTTCTGAATTTCCACGTGTTTCCATCAATTTCTGTTTGTTTTCTGTCTTTTCTTATTTCTGTGTATGTTTGTTTTTTCTGTGTTTTTTGAGCCTTCTGTACGTTTGCTTTCTTTGTTTTCTGTCTGTTTTGTGTATGTTTGTTTTCTAATTTCTGTGTTTTCCGTGGTTTTCCTGTGTATTTTGTGCATGTTTATTTACTTCGATTCCTATGCTTTATCTGTGTTTTGTTTATGTTTGTTTTCTTTGTGTTTTTTGTATTTTCTGCGTGGTTTCTTTGTGTTTTGTGTACGTTAGTTCCTCAGTTTTCGACATGTTTTCTGTGTCTTCTATGTTTTCGGTGTTTTCTGTGATTCGGTTTTCTTTGTGTTTTCTGTTTTTTCTGTGTTTTGTGTATGTTTGTTTTCTTCGTTTTCTGTGTTTTTTTCCGTGTGTTTTCTGTATCTTTTGAGTACATTTGTTTGTTCTTTCTGTCAGTTTTGAGTAGTTTACTTTCTTTGTTTTCTGTGCGCAATTTTTTTGTTGTTTTCTTTTGTATGTATTGTTTTATTTTTCTCTCTGTATACTTGTGAGTAGGTGTGTGTTTTGTGGATTTATGTGTGTGCGTGTGTGTGTGTTGTGGATTTGTGTGTGTGTGTGTCACTCTCTCTGTGCGTGTGTGTGTGTTTTGTGGAAATGTGTTTGTGCGTGTGTGTGCGTATGTGTGTGTTTTGTGGATTTGTGTATGTCTCTCTCTCTCTCTCTCTCTCTCTCTCTCTGCGTGTGTGTGTGTGTGTGTGTGTGTGTGTTTTGTGGATTTGTGTTTGTGTGTGTGTGTTTGTGTTTGTGTGTGTGTTTTGTGGATTTGTCTCTCTCTCTCTTTCTCTCTCACTATCTCTCTCTCTCTCTCTGTTTTGTGGATTTGTGTGTGTGCGTGTGTGTGTGTGCGTGTGCGTGCCTATGTCTTTGTTTAATTTGATTCCTCATACATTTGGAGAGGATTTTTCTGACAATTGGTTTATCGAAATATTCTTTCACTGATGCGATATTCCCTCATCTACTGTTGCATGATTGGAAAGTTTATTAAATCTAGAATATCTGCCGATATGTCAGAATCCAGTGAAGTACGGGTTCATGCCTTCTTTTCGAAGAGCATTAATGTAAACTGAACTCAAGCAGTCATAGCTGAATATTGAAATCACATTTCCGCTCCAGTTCACTCTTCAGTATCTTCTCCCTCATTCTCATATTCTTTTTCTGTCTACCTCTCTCTCTCTTTCTGTATCTATCTCCCTATCAATCAATTTCTCCTCTCTTTGTGTTTCTTTCTCTCTTTCTATTTCTTTCTCTTATTTCTATTTGTGTGTCTGCTTCTAACTCTTTCTTTCAATTCTCTCTCTCTCTCTCTCTCTCTCTGTATCTATCTACCTATCAATCAATTTCTCCTCTCTTTCTTTGAGTTATTCAACAATTCTCATTTCTCTCTAAAACCTTTTCTGAATGTCTCCACATTTCTCCCTCTTTGTCCTTGTATCTCTCTTTCTATTTCTCTCTCTTATTTCTATATGTGTGACTTCTTCAAACTCTTTCTTTCAACCACTCTCTCTCTCTCTTTATCAATCTCATTATTTCCATGTGGCTCTGTATATCTGTCTCTCCTATTCTTTCTTTGTGTTTCTCTCTGTCTCTCCCTATTCCTTGCGTACATTTTGCTCCCCCCTCTCTCTCTCTCTCTGTCTTTCTTTCATCCTCTATCTCTGTTCCTCTCTCTTTCTCTCTCTCTCTCTCTCATTCTTGGGGGGGCTTTTTTCTGTCTCTTTATACTCTCTCACTCATTTTATCGCTATTTCTTCTCCCTCTCTCCTTTTCTCCTCTCTCATTTCCTTCCTCTATCTCTATCTCTCTCTCCTCTCTCTCTCTCTCTCTTTCTTTCGTCCCCTATATCTCTTCGTTTCTCTCTATTTCTCTCAGCGTTTTTATCTCTGTTTTTCAATGTATATCTTTCTCTCTCATTCTTTTTTTTTGCGGGGTGGGGATTCTCTTTGTCTCTTTGTACTTCTCTCTCACTCCTTTTATCCCCATTTCTTCTCCCTTTCTTTTTCTTTTCTCCTACCTCCCTCCCTCCCTTTCCCACTCTCTATCTCTCTCTCTCTTCCTGTTTGTATCTTTATTTACCTCTGTATATCTCTCTAATTCTTTCTTTGTGTTTGTTTTTCTCTCGCTAATTCTCTCTCTCTCTCTCTCTCTCTCTCTCTCTCTCTCTCTCTCTCTCTCTCTCTGTGTCTTTCTCCTTCTATTTTTCTGTCTCTTTATCTGTCTGCCTGTCATGTCCAATCTCTTATTCGGTTCTTATACATCTGTGCTTTGTGTATCTCCGTGTTTCTGTTTTCTTTCTAAGCGTATCTTTTTCCTTGTCTTCTTATATATATATATATATATATATTCTTCACAATCAATTGCTTTGCTGGGTATAAAAAGAAAGAGCAAACATCGAACGAGAGATAAGTGTGTGGGTGTGTGCGAGCACTGGTGGATGTGAGAAGAATTAACTGCAGTAAAACGTTGTGATTTTCCAACAGAACTATAATTGTTTTTCCCGCTGTAACAAGGAGAAAAGAAAAATTCCCGCGCTATACAAATTGATTCTTGTATGAACAAAGACAAATTTGTTCCACTCTTGCAACAAAAGACAAATTTCATTCTGTTTTATTTTAATTTTCTCTTGACGGGGCGGAAAACGAGAAAGAACGCCATTATTTTCTAATTTTACGTTGAAAATGTTTAGTTCTAAATCAAGCAATTTTTTTTAATACGTTCCAAGTAAATCTGCTACACGTTGATACCTCGTTTGAGTTGATTGTGAGGATATAGGCGTTTCTTTCACTGGGGAAATGCTTCCGCCCATCTCTTATACACTTCTTCATGCTTGTCCTCTTTTTCTTATGCCTTAGACTGCCGAAGGTCTGTTTTTATTCGAGATTTAAAAGAAAATTGCAAGATTTCATGTAGAGATAGATATATGCAAATCATATGGTATAAGTTCAGTTTCCGGACTGCACTATTAGATATACCGGAAACTGAGGTGTACAAGTCGATTTGGCAGATAAGATGACCTAAAAATTTTTAGCTATGGTTAGACGATGTATAGGTCAACCTATAAACATACCGGATACTACTGGTAGACAAAGTAACTTTTACCTGAAATATTGCACCAGTAAGTACAGTATTAATGTCAACATGTACATATTCAATCATTATCACCAATTAAACTATCATTACTATATGAAAAATATGGAGTACGTAATTTTTCTCTGAAAATAGAATTGTTGTATAGCCATAGCCAGATATAAGAATATACATAAAATATACGGATACGTAATACGTTCACATGCATAGGAATCCCGAAACACTGACGACTCACGGTAGTTGAGGTACAAACTTTTATTACCTTCTTGACTTTCAGGTTTTCAACACGAGGAGAGAGAGAGACACAATTTTTACTATGCTGACTGTTCCATCTGACTCCGCCACGCGCGGCGCATATCGTAGACCCAACTGGCCTGGCCTCACCGAGGCTCAAAAATCAACTCGCTTCGCCCAGGTCCGACTCTCACCTAATTGTTTTTTTTTTTTCAAAAATCACCCAAAATCCCCAGTCCATCGCTTCCGGGCATGTCGTCATCCACATCACCAGCACTATTTCCAATCCAGGGTTTTTATTATGACATATATGATTGTCACATCCTCCCAGCACGAGCGGGAACACTTGCGCTCAATGTGTGCCCCTAACTAAACCGAAAGATAAGATATAACCTACGAAAAATAATGATATAAAAAATGCCTTCCGCAATTATATAACAGAATTACATCATCTATATATGAAACATGCCGATCTTACACATTAGAGCTTACATTCATTTGAATTCTTAATCTATTGTGCTATAATAACACTGTGTAGGCAAACGATATAGCGTAGTTTTTTGACTGGCTGTCTGGGTGCTGTCTCGTTCCGATTACTGTTTACTGTTATTGGAGCAGCTGTTGGAAACTCCCTGGGATACACAACCAATATAATACTTAATTTGTATTTCCTTTATATCTGTTCATATAAATCCCAGGGTTAATTTGTTAAATATATTTACTAAATACGTATTTGACTTGGAAATGTTTGTGGGAGTCTGTGTAATTACGGTTAGTGGTGGATATTGATTGTTAGGTGTGGTGTTCCACTGATTAACCACTCTGGTAAATATTTGAATTTTAATCCGTACGTATAAGTCAACCCATACTTTTGTTGAGATATTTTCAAATGTTTAAAAAGTCAATTTGTATTCGCCACAATTTATTGTAAATTTAACTATTGTGTGATCACTTTTCTAAATAATGCACAGTTCTTGTCACTGTCGTTGGCATACTTTCATTTTTTTATGTCTCCTAAACTGAAAAACCAAATATATATGAACCTGTCTTGTCTTAAGCAGTACTTTATCCAGCACCAATTGTCAAAAGACCAGGGCTCTTTCCTTAGATTTGTTTTTGGTATTTCAGTAGATGTACGAGATTATGTACTGAAATTTAATTGGTGACAATCAATTAAACCTACAATGTATTGTAATGAAAATTATTTCAATGTGGTATAGATGCTTAAAACATAATTATATTTTTCTTAACACAATGGTATAATGGTTAGAGTGTTCGCCAATGACCAGGGAGACAGGGGTTCAATCCTAGGTTGAGTCATATCAAAGACTCAAAAAATTGTATTTGATGCCTCCACCCAGTGTTATAAGATACGGGTCAAAGGGTTGGTGGAGCAATCCAGGGAAAGGAGTAGATCCCTCTAATAGCTATTGAAAAGGAAACCTTCCGGTCAACCACGACTACGGTCGTCCAACTTATATGTATATAATCTATGGAAACTCAAAAATATTTGCCCAATAATTTATTTAGCATTTATATCAGTTTCATCTCTATTTGTCTATATTTACATTCATTTCGAACAAATATCGCAAACATACACACACGTATATATATATATATATATATATATATATATATTATTTTCAAAGCTCTTTATGTTTACATACATTTGTTCTATTTCCATCACTTATGGGAGACCCTCCATGGCATACTTCCGTGGCGTAGTCGCTACCATACTGGACTAAGACATCGTTGTGTCTTCAATATCACGTTATACAAATGCGTTCATTTTCAGTCTAATACTCTTAGGAAAGGTATGAACGCCCTTATCCTCCTAGCTATGGATTAAATACAACCACATCTGTTCTTCTACAACGATGGCTTTGATATTAAATTACCCACGAAGGTTGATATTCCATTAAACAAAGAAACCAAAGGAATCCGTCATTTATTTAAAATGCAAACATTCAGCTCCCCGTTTTAATCACTGCTTTATATGTGATATCAGTCTCTGTATTACGAAGGTGAGTCAATAAGTAATGCTTTTTTTCTTTAGTACAGCAATAATTACCGACGCAGGAACGTGTATCATACATCAAAATTAAACTGGTCCTCTGTGAATTACATCCCTTCTTCTTCACATAGTCACCGTCTCTTTCATTAATAGTGTTCAAACTTCAAATGAAGGCATGTATCCCTGCCATAGAAAGCCACTTCATCTCTGCAATTTTCAGTTAATCGTCACTGGCATAATGTTTGCCTCTTAAACCTTCTTTCATGGAGCCGAAGAGATGATTGTCTGAAGTGAGACCCAACTTGCCAATGGTTAATGTTTTCCTTTTGCATGGCATTGCTCGACCACACACAAGCATCAGGACAAGAGGGACAATCACTTCATTCAGATGGACAACTTTATCTCGTCCCCCGTATTCAGCAGATTTAGCGCCTTCAGACTATCATCTCTTCGAGCTCATGAAAGAGGATTTAAGAGTTAAACGTTTTGGCAGTGACGAGGAAATGAGAATTGCAGTGATGAAGTGGCTTAAAGAACAATCAAGATAATTTTCCGATGCAACCATTCATCATCATTATCATCATGTCGCGCTGGTAGTACAAATATCCCTGACCCTCTCTCACCACTCCGCCCTATCGTTTATCGCCCTAGGTAGGTCTTCAGGACAACATCTCGTATCCTCACATACCTGCTGAATGTATGTTCGTGCTGGTCGTCCTGCTTTAGCACAGCCATGTGTGGGGGTCCATAAGAGTACATCTCTTATGAGTTCGTCCCTGCTTTACTTTAAACCCAAATTGAATATATGACTCTGTCCAAATGTCAGCGAACACGGCAAAACGTTTTTGAATCTCTTCTATAATTTAAAAATTCAACCATTCATACTCTGATTTGAAAGTGCAACATTTCAACTGAGAGAAACAGTACAATGTTGAGAAGTAGGGATGTGATCTACAGATTAGCAGCTTCATTTTTGATGTATAGTACATGTTCCTGTGCCGGTAACTATTCCTGTACAAAGCAAAAAAGCATTACTTTTACATTCACCTTCGTAGAAGTTCTCGAATATAATACGAACTTTTGCCGCTATCTTTTGTCCGTAAAGAAGGCACACAACTTAAATTGAATTAACAGTAGTTAATTAAAATTTAGTTATATGTTTTTCTCCGGTACAATGTCTTTGCACTTGCCCAGTTTATCTTCTATATAGCGATGCGGATATTGCAAGGTGAATTTAAACACATTTGACTTCATTGTTTGTGTATTGCGTAGTGCGAAACGCCGATGGGAAGATGATTCGTCTTCAAAATCCGCATGGAAAATCCGGATTTTCATTTAAATCTCAGACATTAAAACCCGACTTCAATTTAGAAACGCACTATCAAGTAGATACCGTACATTTATAGTCCGCCTTAACAGGATCAGACGATAAACAATTTTTCAAACCAGCTTACCGATAACATAATTTGACACAACAGACTTCGCATTCATCAGCGTCTGCCACAAATGTAAGGTACCCTCGAAAATGTCTGAGACTCTTACGTCTTTCTGAAAATAAAGTTTCTTTTATACACTAGAGGCGATTGCAGAAAGCTAACGCTGTTTTCCAATACCCTTTTTATCTAATCATCGTCATCATCGTCATCGTCATCATCATTATCACTGGGTACTGATAACATAGATCTCGTTCACCATCAGCCCTTATCGTTTATTATTCTTCGAAAGTCATCCATACGGCATCCAGTGTTTGCACAGAGTTTATGGATTTCTAATTATTCACGAGTTTAACGTATTTTAAAACGTTTTCTACTAATATTCGACTATTTTGAAACGAAATATATCTTACCTTCGTTTTCAGAACGAAAAACAAAAAAAACAACAAAAAAAATACAAAGTAACTAAAAGAAAACTGTGATCTTTTAAAAAAAAATTACTTAATGAAAAATATTAAATTTGCATTAAATTGCATGAAAGAAAGAAACAATATTCATTCAATATTAAACACTTAGATGATTGTTCTGGATTTAAAAATATTTTTCTTTTAAATTGAGGTTCAAAAATACAAAGTTTGATCAAAAGGTATCGTAAATGAATATGTAATTTCCATGAGAGAAATAAACAATTAATTAAATTCACTATCAATGGTCATGGAGAATTAATCTCTATCTACTCATTACCCAAAGTGATATACTCCGTTTAGATTAGATTGGTTTGGCACAAGATTACAAATATGGACACCTGGTGAGAATCAAATTCTCTAAAAACATTCCACTCCAGGAAGAGCTACTGAAATTGGGCAGTCGATTTCATTCCTGCTGTTTATCTATCTATATGTCCGTCAGTTTATCTCTTTCTATCTCTCTCACGCTCTGTGTATATATATATATATATATATATATATATATATATATATATATATATATATATATATATATATATGTGTGTTTGTCTGTGTGTGGGGGGGTTGCGTGATTGTGTACGTCTATGTGTATGTGTATGTGATTTTAAATTATAGATAATAAGATGAATATCATACAAAAAGTACGGAACATGTCGATTGTACAAACATTGGCAGAATCTCATTTAAAAATTCCCCTGTCAGAGACAAAAAGAGGTGGCTATAATGGATGTGTATAGAGTGAAATTTATATATATATATATATATATATATATATATATATATATATATTAATTAAGAAAAAACACAAACCGCTCACACACACATACACACACACACACACATGAATATATATATATATACATATATATATATATATCAGGACCATGAGGGGTGATATTAATAATTTTAAGTTAACGATGGATGTTTAGGAATGTGAATTGATGGTTCAGTAGAATCGAAACGCTATAGTGTCGACCCGTTAATAAATCATTCCTTCCACTTGGATCGTTGTTATCAGTTTTTCTACATATATATATATATATATATATATATATATATATATATATATATATATATGTGTGTGTGTGTGTGTGTGTGTGTGTGACCGGTTTGTGTTTTTTTCTTAATATCCATTATAGCTACCTCTTTTTTGGTCTATGAAAGTGGATTTTTTAAATGAGATTCTGCTAATGTTTGTACAATCTACATGTTGTAATCAGTTTTTCTACATATTGTCGGATTACAATCCTTTATTTACTCTTCATATATATATATATATTCTTTATCTTTCTATGTCTAATTGCATATTAACTGTCGTTGATTATTTAATGCCAAAGCCATCCTTTTGCGACAGCAGTCATACTCTATAAGCCCAGGCAGGGGCCATGAAGGGGTTTATTTTCATACATTTTCCAAGGTTATTAGTCTGAAATTCAATGTGGTACCGTGACTGGAGTTCTAAATCGCTTTATTCGAAGGCACAGGCCTACACATTAGCCAACATGCCACTTGTACATGATGATCTCCAAAATAATTGTTGTTTTTTTTTCATCGGCTATTTAATATATCTTATAATTTTTCAAATAACTTGGTAATTCCATTTAACATAGACACTACAGTTGTACCATACCCATACACAGATATGAATACGTGAAATGGACATATTCATACCGGTACGCAAAACGTTCATAATATTCTTAACATATATACATAGAACATATGAATCTCGAAACACGAAAAACACTTACGACTTCTCAGTTCAGGTACGAAACTTTTTATTACCTTTGAGTTTAAAGGATCTTCGACATAAGGAGAGAGATACACATTCTTTCTATTCTGACTTTTTCATCTGCCTCCCGCCACCATCTCGTGCGACACCTGCCCAAGGCCCCCGCGAGCAAGCGAAAGTCAACCGTCTTCTCCCGAGACAGGACTCAACTCAACTAACTGACTTTTTAAAAATCCCCAAAATCCTCGGCGCACGCACTTCCGGTGTATAACGTCATTCACATCAACTGGTCAACCTTTCTATCGGATTTTTATTTTGACATCTTTGAACAACAAACACATCCTCCCCGTGCGCGCGTTAACACCTGTACTGAAGTTTGCACCGAACTAACCCATGTGCTGAGCCGAAAGGCTCTCTGCCTAACTAAACCCAAAGGCGTAAACGAAATCCCTCGGCCATTATATTACACGGTGTGATTCTTCGAAAAGGGTATATATTCAACACTCTGCTTTAAGAGCCGCACGTAGTGAAATGGTTACGGTTTTAGGAAATGGACCCGTGGCCCGAGATCAAATCCTGGACAAATCTGATGGCATTTCACAGAGCGAAAGGAATGAATCCAGTTATTCTCCCTCCACCTATGGCTTTGAAAGATTGGGATCTTTACTAGTAACCTGTCTAGGAGAAAGAAAATTTATGAATTCAACCCTGTTAGGCTCCGATTAAAATTGACCTTGTGTCACATTCTGCTTCTACGGAGGAATTGGTAAATGCATATGAACTAGTGGGCAGAGAGTCCGGAAAACAAAGGATCAATCCCAGGTCGAGTCATACAAAAGACTCAAAAATGGTCCTCGATGCCACCTTTCTTTAAATTCAACATTATAACGTACGGATCAAGGGCAAAAAGAAGAAATCCAAGGAAAGGAGTAGTGATCTCTACTACACCTGGAGTAATAGAAAATGAAAAGGGAGCCTTCGAGTCACCCTCGTCTACGGTTGCCAAGTAAATAAATATATATTAGATTTTATATGTTTAATGCCAAGGAAAGTTTGTCTGCAGCCTTTGGTTTCATGAAGTTTTTACAAACAACGATCATCAGGCAGATAACGAAAGAAAATGAAGAAATCGAAAAAAAGGAAAAATACTGTCAAAAATCGTAAGAATTGTGTACACATTTTTATGTATGCTTGAGTGTGTGTATGTGTGTGTGTGTTGGTTATAGTTGCGTATAATTATGTGTAGACGTATAAATAGCGTTTAATATACGTGTGTGTGAAGATTCATACGCAGCGTGATAAACTTAATGTCTTTAGGATAGATGAACGCCGTTATGTGGCAGGTTTTGCTACTCTTCGGCCGATAAAAAAGTATTCGTTTGTTTCTTTATGCACTTGTGTGCATATTTGTGGAGGTGATTTTAACTAAGGAACAAAATATCATCTATATATACCGGGCCATTGACTAAATGAGTTGAATGTTTGCCAATGGTCTGGGACACCGGGATTCAGTCTGCAAAGACTCATGAAATGAGAGTTGAGGCCGTCTTGGTTAGCACTCAGCAAGAGTAAAGTGGAGCAATCCAGGGAATGTAATTGTAACCTCCTCTACATCTCGGTGTAGTAGCTATTGAAAAGGGACACTTTGGTCCCCCTCGACTAAGGTCACCAACTTTACTTTTACTTACATATATATAAAAGTCATCCACAGACAGATCTGTTTCGTTCTATCAGAACTCATCAGTGTGGCTAGACATACTAGCTTCCCGTAGTTGGGATCGAAACCCGGTTGACTCAAACGCCAGTCCAAGCTTCCAACCATTCAGCCACGAGGAGCCAGTAGCATCGAAGTAAATTTCAAACGGTTATGAATCACAATTACTATTGTTTACATACATCCGTTTAACGGCTACCGAGACCTCAATTCATATATATGAAGAGGCTTGCAATAAACGCTAATGGCAACCCGATTACTTCATTCGCCGGAGAACTCAACCCTATGGGGGATGGGGAGTAACACTCTGCTTCAAGGCAAAACTTCAAAAACATGTCTAATTAATATTGTCATACTTCATAGGAACTATACCACCATTGAAATATATTCATAGAAAAACTCACACTCACACACACTCACAAAGACAGACATTCGTACACACAGAATACCCAACCCCGGAAAGGTATACATTACACACTTGGTTTCTTGCAGCGCAGCAGTAAAAGCCTGATAATCATTTTGTGTTGAATTATGCTGGTGTATAATGTGAATAAAAATAGAAATATTTACTGGCTTTGTTCACTTTGATCTTCATCTGTGAGCAACTAAAAGAACTGAAGACGTAGATTTATATTTCGTACTTTGGTTTTTTGTTGAGAAATCCTTTTATCTTTTGCTTTCTTCTTGTGAAGAAATTAATTTTTTTTCTTTGGCGCATTTTCTTGTTCCTTTAAGAGGTTTTTATCAGCATTTATTAATCTTTGAACAAAGTTAATGTCATTTGGAATTGAAGAGAAAGAAGGAAGCTTTTCGATTTGGCATTGTTCTTTTTGACCAAAGAGGATAATTTCGCTTCAGACTTGAGCAATACTTTCTAGCCCTTGTCTTCCTCTGTTTCTCATTCGTGGATCTTTGTGTTGCTTCCAGAAGAAATGAATTAAAATCACTTTGGTGGATTTTGTGTTTCATCAGAAGAAAAGAGAAAAAAAAAAGAGTAAAGAAAGTTCTCTTATTTTCTGGGTCAAATTCCTGAAAAAGAATGGCGATTACCATCAATATTTGTCTGTTTAGATTTTATTTATTTTGGTTATCTTCTTGTTTGTTTCTTTTTCTTTTTTTTTTTTTTTTTTTGACGGGCAATTTTTCTTTCTTTCTTTCTTTCTTTCTTTCTTTCTCATTGTATTCCTTCTGTCCGTTTAGAATGATTTTTTTCTTTTTTTTTTTTGTCTTTGTTCTTTCTTCTTTCTTTCTCATTAGATTATTTCTTTCCTTTTTCATCTTTTAGATAGTTTCTTTCTTTCTTTCTTTCTTTCTTTCTTTTCTCCTAAGATATTTTTTCGTTTCGTTTTCTTTTTTCCCTCTTTATTCTTAATCAGATTACTTCTTTCTTTCTTTCTTTCTTTCTTTCTTTCTTTCTCCTAAGATATTTTTTTCGTTTTTTTTCTTTTTCCATCTTTATTTTCCATCAGATAAATTTTTTCTTTCGTTCTTTCTTTCTTTCTTTCTTTCTTATTATATTCCTTCTCTCCCTTTAGAATGATTTTTTTTCTTTTTTTTTTGTCTTTGTTCTTTCTTATTGCTTTCTCATTAGATTATTTCTTTTCTTTCTCATCTTTTAGATAGTTTCTTTCTTTCTTTCTTTCTTTCTTTCTTTCTTTCTTTCTTCAAAAGATATTTTTTCGTTTTTTTCTTTTTTCCATCTTTATTTTCCATAAGATAAATTCTTTCTTTCTTTCTTTCTTTCTTTCTTTCTTTCTTTCTTTCTTTCTTTCTCCTCAGATATCTTTCCTTTTTTTCTTTTTTCCTTCTTTATTTTCAATCAGATAGCTTCTTTCTTTCTTTCTTTCTTTCTTTCTCGTTTGTGTACTATATTTTTTTCCTTTCCGATGCACATTCCTTCTTAAACTTTTTTCCGCATTTCCTTCCTCCTCTCTCTTTCATTTCTCTTTCTTTCAACCGAAAATATCTTCCTTTTCTCTCCTTTCATCTTCATATTCGTCTCATTAATAAATTCGTTCATTTTCATTTATTGACTCCCCAACAATTTTTTATTCATTCTTTCATTTCTTTATTCATTCATATTTTTCTAATCTAAAAAAACATTAATCTTATTCTTCTTGTTTTCGTTTCCACTTCTTGTTTTTCATCTTCCCGGACATTTCTTCGTTGCTATTCTTAAAATGCACTATTTTCTTCACTCGCCTACTTTGTTCATCTCTTCGACAACTTCATTTCACATCACTTTTTTTTATCAAACTCTGCTGTCCATTCTGTACTGAAAAGGTTAAGAGAGAGCAGAGTTGTAGGCGATTCTTCTCAATTTTCAATATGTAGCGTCCACTTTTGACCAATCAACTACCAGACGGAATGAACCACCCACTTTAGCCTCGTTTTCACAACCCTACAACTTTATCCAATAGACTCTTTCCCATTCTTAAAGCGAACCCTTCATCTTCGACTTGCAATAGATTGTTAGCCTCTACTACAACCACTGACATCGAAGTCTTGTTATTTTCACTTCTTGACTAACAAAGGCCTTCCTCTCCTCCTAATCTTCCTCCTCCTCCTACCCACCTCTCCTTTTCTCTCACCTCGTACAACGCACCAAACCCGATCCGTAAAATTGAAAGGTCATTGCCTTCGGGCCTGCATTTGCTATCAAGACACGAATGCACTTGATGCATGTCATTCATTGCACGACGTATTACGTGGATCAGCTGTTCACCTTTGCCGACCTACGGGCAACTGTGTCTCACGTCATTGCACATACAGAAACAGCGGAGGAGATTGAAAGCCTTCTGTTATTCCTGTTGACTCTGAAAAAGGCACAAAGTGGTGAGGTCACAGTTCCATTAACTCTAGGTTCGAAAAAGTATGACGCGGATTTCAGTCTAATCAAAAATGAAAAAAAAAACACAACAAAAAACAAAACATTACATAGTTTTTAAACATTTGTTACGAAGGGAACCGGAGAAAAATGTCTCAGGGAAACCTAATCAACAACAATGACAACATTCTATGAAGCATAGATACTTGTTTTTCGGTTGCATATTGACACTTGACAGAGCCGTCAATTAGGGATTTCTGGGACAGATGTTCCTCCTGTGTAAACAAAATGATTATCGGAAAACAAGCAATGAGTGTAGGTAAGTCGATCACGTGAATCACGAACCGGAAGAACGAGTTGGAGTTTAAAAAATATATGTGCACGGGTACATAGAGACAAGCGGTCATTCACAGGGTCACGGTCAGCCAGTCGGAGCCACAACCAAGTTAGTGCAGAAGCCGCCCTGGGCGCCAACCAGGAAGGGTAATGGCCCACAGCGGGCCTCAGCAGAGAACCTCTCATCCAGCAAGCAAAGTCGTAAGGCCCTGAAAATGGAATCACAACGTGGGTTAAGAAAAAGTGAATATAGCAGTCCTCCGACAGCGTGTGTCCGCATCCTTCTCTCTCTCTCTATTTCTATCTCTCTCTCTCTCTCTCTCTCTGTGGCTCTCCCGCTTACAAAATTTACACCCTTTCATGTATACTTGCAAAGATAAGTGTTAAGGTTTCATCATTCCTTCATGATGCCGGTGCGCTAATTACAATTTATTTTCTAAGATTTCTTTCAAATATTGCAATTTCAAATATTTCATTCTTTTTCAAATGATGATATGAAGATAAATTTTGGATTCAAAAGATATGGTATGCTTTTAAGCGAATTTTGAAGCTGTCCTCCGTCTGTATCTTTTTCTTTGTGCAAACCATTTTCCACTATGCCCTTAATCAAATATCCAACTGCTCATTTATATATAATCTAACTGTCTGTCAAAAGGGCTAAGAATATGCTGACAGTACCACCAACAGAGAAATAAGAACGCATCCCCCACCAAATAAGGGTATCCGTGGTATGAAACTAGACTACAAAAGATGGTAAGATACCAGTTCTAATACTATGGTGTATAAGAAGAACTTGCCATTATTTCCAGATCCTGTATGGGTCTGTGCGGTTGCAACAGTTCGGGTCAAATCTACGCTTCAAACAGAAAATTTAATGAGGACAACTTTTTGTAGTAGATGGAAATACTTAAAACCATCCAAATGTGTACAAATCATTTTTAATTGGAGAGAATACTTGAAACCATGAAAATGTGTACAAATTATTTGTATTTGTTAGGAATACTTGAAACTATAAAAATATGTACAAATTATTTGTATTTGTTAGGAATACTTGAAACCATGAAAATGTATACAAAATATTTGTATTTGGTAAGAAAACTTGTAACAATAAAAATGTGTACAATTTTTTTGTGTTTGGTGGGAATACTTGAAACCATAGAAATGTGTACAAATTATCTGTGCTTGTTAGGAATACTTCAAACTATAAAAAAATGTGTACAAATTATTTGTATTTGGTAAGAATACTTGAAACCATAAAAACGTGTACAAATTATTTTATTTGGTAAGAATACTTGAAACCATAAAAATGTGTACAAATTATTTGTAATTTTTAGGAATACTTTTAACCATAAAAACGTGAACAAATTATTTGTATTTAGTAAGAATACTTGAAACCATACAAATGTTTACAAATTTTTTGTATTTGGTAAGAATACTTGAAGCCATAAAAATGTGTATGAATTATTTGTTTTTGATAAGAATACTTAAAACCATAAAAATGTGTACAAATTATTTGTATTTGATTGGAATACTTGAAACCATACACCTATGTACAAATTATTTGGATTTGAATGGAATAATTGTAACCATGTAAATGTGTACGAATTATTTGTATTATATAGGAATACCTGAAACCCGGTGAACAGAAGGCTCCTTTTTCAATAGCTACTACACCGAGGTGTAAGTGGTGGCGCTACTCCTTTCCCAGGATTGCTCCACTTTATCCTTGGTACGTACCTTATATTGCTGAGTGTTAAGCCAGGAGGTATCAAGTACCATTTTTTAAGTCTTTGGTATGACTCGACCAGGGTTTGAACCCGGTCTCCCGGATGATTGGAAAATACTCTACTCACTAGGCCAATGAGCCGGTTATACTAATGTAGACAAATTATTTGTATTTGATTGGAATACTAGATATCATATAACAATTTACAAATTTTTGTATTAGAATGAAATGCTTGAAGCCATACACATATGTACAAATTATTTTTATGAAATAAGAATACGTGAAACCATACAAATGTGTACAAATTGCTTGTATTAGATAGGAATACTTGAAACTACACAAACGTATATAAATTATTAGTATTAGATAGGAATACTTGGAACCGTACAAAAGAGGTAAGCAATACCAAATATCATATAGATATGTGCAAAAATATTTTGAGAACATTAGAGAAAAAAATTAAAAAAAACTACTATTTATGCGATTCCGTAACTTCTAGGCATAAAAAACACGAGACAGGTTGACATGCCTTTAAGATTAATCAATCATGCACAATCTTACACGAAGTTTTCTGCCTCGTCAAAATGTTGAAGTGCTGAATCAACACATCAGGAGAATTTTTCGTTTTAAAAAATTCCCATTCTGACTTTCAAATTTCCTTCTAAATGCAAACATCACTGTTTACACTGTGTAACATTTCAGCTGGTGATGTTGGGAATCTTGCTTGTTGTCTCTTACAGCATATCATCCCTTTATTGCTCTCACTCCCAGGTTCAGCCTGACCCGGAGAGGTAGCACCTGATAAGGTCCTATCTATGAGTCAAATAGAACTAAACTGTGTCTAAATTGAATTGTTTGAAATAGAACTTTTGATATGTAAAAAAAAAAAAAAGATTTGGGATTAGATAACCTACAATAGTTGATATGCCATAAAACTAAAATAAACCAAATCAAACCAAACCAATTCGAAACAATGCAGAATTTATATTCATGACAAAGAAATTCTGGAAAAAAAAATACTTTAAAAAATTCCTATTATTTATTGAACGGCCCTCGAAGATATATATATATATATATATATATATATATATATAGAGAGAGAGAGAGAGAGAGAAAGAGAGAGAGATTATCGAATGAGTGTCATATAAACGAAAAAATTCCGAAGAAGTCATAAGCCTAAGCCTCATGGTGAAAAGATAGAGTTTGAGAATACTCGTTTGAATATTTCAAAGAATGGTGCTAATGAGACATTTCGGAAATTCAGACAGTGGAAGAAAGAGAATGGTGTCATTGACAAGAGTCACGTGTCAGGATGAAAGTAATTGCCTGAAGCCCTCGAGAACTAATGAGTACAGTTACTCTCAGAATTTTACACAAAAAGAATTCCACAAATTTCAAAATTTACTGGCAACAAGCTGACCCTTCTTCGACCGAGCCACCAGGTTTAGATAAACCGAATGCATTATATACACACACACATATATATATATATATATATATATATATGGCCCGGGAGATCGGGGTTCAATCCAAGATCGAGTCATACCAAAGACTCAAAATGTGGTTCTTGATGCACTTTGTTTAACACAGCTTTTAAAAGGAGTAATCAAGGGTAAAGGGGAGCAATCCAGGGAAAGGAGTAGCGTCTTTTCGTATACCTCAGTGTACAGTGGCCCATGAAAAGTGAGCCTTTGGGTCACCCTGGACTACGGTCTCCATCTTTACAACTTTACTCTCTCTCTCTTTCTCTCTACATATATATATATATATATATATTGTCAATAATATTTAAAACAAAATTTTATTATAGTGATACTAATTACCCAACCCCTCCGCTCGGGCAGGATATGACACAAGGTCACTTTTTAAGCGGAGTTTAACAGGTTTTGAATTCAGAGTTTTCCTTCTCCTAGACTAGTTGCCTAACCAAGGCTGAAGAACCTAGTCCGTCCTACTATTTACCCATAGCTGGAGGGAGAATAAGGGGGTTCATACCTTTCCCAAGGGTATTTACCCGAAAGTGAACGTAATAGTGCGACTGGAGTACGAACTCGCGTACTACGATTCCGCAGTTCATCGCTTTAACCATTACACCACGAGGACACCCCAATTTTATTATAGTGATAGTGTTCAATACACAGGATATTGCTATTTAATAGTCCCAATATTGGATTATAATTAAAAGTGATAAATACATTAAAATCAAGGTCCTCGCGTGCCTTCTTAGTTGTGGGTTTTTCAAAGCTCAAGGTACACATACAGAAGCACAGCAAGAATCATAAACTTGCTAGGTTGTTGGTTTTCGGGTTATTCAACGCCAAATTAAGCCATTTTGATGAAAGTTTTGAACAATCCAGTTTAGTTTAAGTACGCAGTATAAACACACACTTAAAATGTCAAAAAAGTTCTAACCCAAGCAATTCAGTTTAAAGCAAGTAC
The DNA here is from genome assembly GCA_963585895.1 of Sepioteuthis lessoniana. NCBI lineage: Eukaryota > Metazoa > Mollusca > Cephalopoda > Myopsida > Loliginidae > Sepioteuthis > Sepioteuthis lessoniana. The sequence goes on from OY757926.1 coordinate 18,595,905, forward strand.
ACAGTTTTCTTCTATTTGACCCATAGATTTTACCTTATCTGGTGCTACCCCTCCGGGTCAGAGAGGGCGCGGGAGCGATGTTCATGAAAGGCTACTCAGCATTTCCCAAAACTCCAGCATTACTGAAGCCCAAGCATAAAATTGTTTAGTGTAATATACAGGACACTTGTTGCGGGAGTCTTACCTCTCAGCAGAGATGCAGTCGGTATATTCTGGAGCCCCTGCCGACTGCGCCACCATTGCTGGAGTAAAAAGCTGGATCATGTTTTTCTAAAATATATTAATTTGAAAGTAACTGTAATAGTATGAAGAAGTTTGATATTCCTTATTTTGAGGGCTGTGCTTCTACGTTTTTTGACAATATATATTTTTTGACAATATGTATATATATATATATATATATATATATATATATATATATATATATGACACAATATATACTCCCTTCAGTGGGTTGACCACTCCAATGAAGAATTGCCGGCTGTCACATCCGCGTAAATACAAAGCTCTTCTCAGATATATAAGTATATATATGAAACTATATATACATTTTGTCTATTGAATAAAAGAGCAGAATATATATTAAAGGTCGGCTTATACACCGTAATTTACGGTATTACATCTGTACTAAGTCAGAGTATGAACCAGCTGAAATGTTGTAAGAACAATTTTTTGAATCGGTACAATTTATCTCACCAGAATATCACAATCGAATATTCTAAGTAATTTAAGAAAAAAAAAATTGTTTAGAATTCAAATGAAGCCTGTTTAGATTTTAAAATTTGAATGATGACCTGTTTAGATTTTAAATTGAATTGAAGACCTGTTTAGAATTTAGAATTTAAATGAAGACGTGTTTAGATTTCAACATTTTAACAAAGACCTTTTTAGATTTCATATTTGAATAAGGCAAAATTTTGAATGAAGACCCGTTTTTATCCTAAAAACATATTATGAAGTGATATATAGATTCAAGACACTGTGTAAAGATGTTTCTTGCAATTTGGGAAAAAATCGTTAAACGAAATAAAATAAATAAATGACTCAGGATACTATATAATCTAATTTTTTTGTGAAACTTAGGTTTATGCAAGCGCATAATTCCCGGCACTACCCAGACCTAACTTTTTTTCCTTCTTACCTAAACTAAAAATTCCTCACACCAGAAAGATTGGATATAGAAAGAAATATAACGAAGTAGCTTCATTTAATATAAAAGGCGGAGTTTCAAGGGAACTTCGACCATAGAAAACTCACTGGAAGAAAATTAACTTCTGATTCATTTGTTGCATAAAATATTGCAGGTTGTGTAGCATTCGAATTAAGTTCTAAACCATTAAAAGGGGGAAAGATACAGCGCATCAACTCAGTATATTTGACAGACAATGTCCTCCGGGATCATTTTAAGAACTTAACAGCTGTGATTAGATAATGTGACTGAGTAGTTCTCGAGGTTTAAAAGTAAAGAATAAATAATCGGTTATGTGATAATGAATAAATAATCTGTATGAACGGAACAATTGTGTTCCGTTTTTTTCTCTCAAAACCCCGTAAATGCTACACATGTAAAATGGCTGTGGTAAAATTTTAAAAAAATTGCTGATAATAGTTATTTCAGCATCGTTGTTATTACAGCAAAGAATCTTGCTTGGGTTGGGTTTTATGGCATATCAGCCGTTATTGATAATTTTATGCCGAATTCTGCTTTTACATACGTGGAGCCTCCAAGAAGTTTCCAGTCTTTTTTGCACAGGCATTTAAAATTGGTGTAGACACTTGAAATTTCAGTATATTATTGCTATACACCTTATGAGATGACTGAGCAATTTTTATGATTTCAGGTTCAAATGAACACCTACAGCAGGAATTGGAATACACCCTACTAAAGCCCGATTTTCACAGCTGGGGGAATTTCAAAAAGGCAATCTGAACGTGAGGACACTTTAGAAGAACTATATGCAGTAAAATTCTGTTTTAAACTTGGAAAAAATGCCACTGAAACGTATTGAATGCTTCAGACTGCTTTTCGACCATCTTGCATGAATCGAGCACGAGTATACCATGCACTACTTGAGAATTGGCAGTTTAATGAGACATAATGATAAGTTTTTGAATGTAAACTCATTAGATTTATTAATCAACTTCTATGACATAATATTTCAAATAAATTTTACTTAAAAGTTATTTTATAGACTACCAAAATCTTGATTCTAAGATAATAAAGTTGGCGACCGTACTTGAGAGTGACCCGAAGGCTCCCTTTTCGATATCTATTACCCCGAGGTGTAGGTAAGGGCGCTACTACTTTTCCTGAATTGCTCCACTTTACCCTTGATTCTTACCTTATAATGCTGAGTGTTAAGCAAGGCAGCATCAAGTACCATTTTTTGGGTCTTTGGTTTGACTTGACCTGGGATTGAACCCGGTAATTTTAAAAGTATTTACACGTACACATTCATAAAATTAAAATACAATAAACTTAAATGCTTTTGATTCATGTTATCGTAGCCTCACCTTTTTTTAGTCTTCTGTGTAAGTTTTAACCCGCCAGTAGTCATCTTTATGTTTGGTGTTCTACCTTCAAAGCAGGTATTGGTTTTTCCCAGAATTTTAAGCTAGAAATTTTGAGCAAAAAATATTGAGCTCAACTTATTTGCCAGATGGATTTTTACGACGCAGTTTACGGTAATCACATGTCATAGAAGGTTTAAAAAAAAAAAAGACATAAGCAAAAAAAAAACAAAACAAAGAAAAACAAATTTATGAAAATACATACTCCCATTCCATCGAATGAGTTTTTTTTTACTACATTTCCCTTTTTTTGTAGCCCTTCTGTTTTGTTCTTTTGTCGCCTTCTCTTGTTCGTTTGCCAAAATTCTTAACATTTTCTTTCCCTGACACCAGTCCTGCATAGGAATTATATTTTGCCAGATGTCGGCAGGTAGGTAAGAGCTTTTCATTACGTATATTCAGTCAGCTTCCGGTCTACTTAATACTGCATCCTGTCTTCCGCCATATTTGCCTGCTGGACCGGAAGGAATCCCAAGAGCGGGAATCTCACTGAAAGGTCATCTGTCAATACCAGTCGATAAATGCTAAGCTAATCAAATGCTCTTTAAAAGGAGACGTCTTACCACTAACACCCTACCCTATACGAACCTCTTATACTCTGTATAAAATACACATATATAGAGAGAGAGCGACAGACAGTCAGCCCCAGACAGAGACAGAAGAGAGATAGATAGATAGATAGAGAGAGAGAGAGAGAGAGAGACGGGAATGTGTATATTAAAATGGTAAGTCGGTTATCAGCAGAAAAATCAAAGGCAGAAATATGGAAATTTATAACTTGATGTGCCGTAAGGCCGTATGAATCGGGTAACCAGTGAGACTTGAACTCATTCGTGAAGGTTTGCTTGCCTAACTTGCTAAACATTGCACAATCCAAAGTACCCATTGTAAATATTAGCCAGATATGAATACGTGAAATGGACATATTCATACCGGTACGCAAAACGTTCATAATGTTCGTAACATATATACATAGAACATAAGAATCTCGAAACACGAAAAACACTTACGATTTCTCAGTTCAGGTACGAAAATCCCCAAATCCTCCGTGCGCTTCCGGTGCGTGACGTCATTCGCAGTTGCTAGGCCTGTTTCCCATCTGGGCTATTGTAACATTTCTGAGTGACACGTCCGCTCTGCGCGCACGCGTGAACACCTGTGTTAATACTGCACCTAAGTAACCCATGCACTGAGCCGAAAGGTTCTCTGCCTAACTAAACCCAAAGGCGTAAAACGAAATCCCTCGGCCATTATATTAAAATATTATTGTTGATTTACTCAGCTTTTTGCTTAGATGTGGCACAAGTTCAAATGAATGGGGTCCCCAGTGAGACTCGAACTCACTCGTGAAGGTTGCTAGACGAGCTTGATAAATATTAAACAACCCATCATCATCATATCGCGCTGGTAGCACGGATATGCTTGACCCTCTCTCGCCACTCCTCCCTATTGTTCATCGCCCTAGGTAGGTCTTCAGGACAACATCCCGTATCCTCACATAGCTGCTGAATGTATGTTCGTGCTGGTCGTCCTGCTTTTGCACGGCCAAGTGTGGGGGTCCATAAGAGTACACCTCTTATGAGTTCGTCCCTGCTTCTCCAGCAGTGTCCTGCATGTCTGGTTCGTCTAACTTGAATAGTTTTCATGATAGGGGGCAGGTGGCCGTACAGTTGGTGTCTAGTGGGGTGTTGCCGCCAGGACTTGTTTAAGATTGCACGTAGCATTCTTGTGTAATTGCCGTCTAGCTTCTTCTCCAGCCGTTTTATTAGCGTCCATGTAGTGCAGCCATATAGCAGTATCGATGTGATCGCTGCCTGGAAGAAACTGCGTTCCATTATAACTTAATATCAGTGTATCCATGCAAATGTATACACATTTATATAAATTTATGGAGTGTTCAGAAAATATGATCTGCCAAACAAAATGAAGAATAGAATTAAAGAAACGACGTTAAAACTAACTGCTGTGTCGGTGAGGTTAAGAACACACAATATGTGATGAGGAGAGGTTGGTCCTCTCCGACCCAACAGAAAATGTGTCTTGGGTATTACAGAAAGTTATATCAGTTGATTAAGCCCCGGTTCAGGAGATCTGTGGAGTGTGGAGTACCAATTTAATGACATTATTCCCAGGTCCTTTTTGGCCTGGAGTCGTAGTGATTCTGAGGGTCCCATCTATCTGTCAAATAGACGCTTTTAAAAATATTTGTATTTAATAGAACCATGTACAAAAAAAATCAAAACTTACGAAACAATAACAGAAAAATGTGAATATGATCATACACTGAAAGCGAGCTCTAAACGCTTAGCATTCAATAATCCGAGAAAGTTTGACGTGCCGTTAAAATGGCTCCAGCTCTCAATCAAAACTCAGGCTTGGATAATTTATGTTTGCTTTACACCTCATATCTTTGAGGAAGACATGAATCCATTTTTTCCTAGGGGTGGATAAATAGCGGGGCAGTTCCTTGTTACTGGAATCAAGTTGTCTCGTCCAAATTTTTGCATGTTAATTGGAGAGAATATGGGCGTCGCTTGCGCTGTCAACCCTCTTAGAGATAGGATCGTGAAGAATGGATCAGTTGGTAACTCCGAGACCTAATAAAAAAATAGGAAACATTCATATTGACAGGGTCTTGTAAATTGGGTTAATATTTTTGGAAACAAGATGGATCCAGATTTGATAAAATTCGTCAAAAATAGTCTTCCCCTTACCGATTCATTGGCCTTGCTGGAAGAGTATTCGATAATGGTCCGGAAGACCTGGGTTCAATCCCAGGTAACGTCATACGGAAGACTTTAAAAATAGTACTTGATACCTCCTTGCTTAACACTCAGCAATATAAGTTACGTATCAAGGGTAAAGTGGAGCAATCCAGGGGAAAGAGTAGCGCCCTCCCCTACACCACGGTGTAGTAGCTATTGAAAAAGGAGCCCTCTGGTCACCCTCGACTATTGTCGCCAACTTTTTTAAGATAGAACCTTGAAAAAACATAATTTTTGATGTTTTCTAAAATAATTTCAGTTCGTTCGGCTATAGGCGTAGAATACTCCGATTGCATCTTGATATAGTATACGAGTATCCAGAATAGGAAACTAAACAATCCTATGATAAGAATCTAGTCCTGAAACTTTTGGGAATGTGGAGTAACCTTTATTGCCATTACTCTAAAGTCCATCCTGACCCAGAGTAGTAAATGTTAATATCCCATCGATGGGTCAAATAGAACTGTTTGAACTTTTAATTGTGTGCAAATAAATAACTAGTATTAAATTGAAATGTGAATCGTTCCCTAGGAATAAGAGGAACCATTTAACAGTATTCAAATAAAAGTATTACAGTTGATTACTTCAAACCGTTTAACAGTGTGCAAAAATTGAATTATTGATATTACATGACAATAACACTTAACAGTGTACAATTGAATGAGATTTATTGGATAGAATAGTAAACTTGGCGAAGCTTAGTCGAGGATAACCCGAAGGCTCCTTTTTCAATAGCTACAACACCAAGGGAAGGCGTTACTCATTTTTCTGGATTGTTCCTCTTTACCCTTGATCCCTACCTTATAATTATGGGTGTTAAGAAAGGAAGCATTAAATACCAATTTTTGAGTCTTTGGTATGACTCGGCCTGAGATTGAACCCTGGTCTCACGGACCATGGGCTAAGGGTTAAATACAAAATAACTATAAACATTTCACTGCAGTGCCCGTGGTGTAATGGTTATCGTCGCAGGAATTAGACACGGCGTCACGAGTTCAAATCCTGGACTGATTGCATTTCACATAGCACGGATACCCTTGGAAAAGGTATGAATCCAATTATTCTCCTTCCAGCTATGGGTAAATAGTAGGAAAGAGTAGGTTCTTCAGCCTTGGTGAGGTAACTAGTCTTGGAGAAAGAAAACTCTGAATTCAAACCTGTTTAACTCCGCTTAAAAAATTGACCTTGTGTCATATCCTGCCCGAGCGGAGGGGTTGGGTAAATATGATAAACATTTCACTGCATGTTTAATAGGGAATACCCATACATGTAGCCACTTCACTGTGTGTAAACAATAGCAATACTTAAATATGTGAAAAGAAATTACCTTTAAATTTTTGGAGGAAAAAATTATCAACGAACTTTTCCCATATAAATCATATGGATACTCTTAAACAGTGTGAAAACAAAAAAAGTAATTTTAGATAAAATTGTTCGTGCTTCATAGCGATGATTGAAATCATTTAACTGTGTGCAAACAAAAATGTAATGTTAGATAAAATTGCTAGTGTGACATAGCGATAATTGAAATCGTTTAACTGTGTGCAAACAAAAATGTGATGTTAGATAAAATTGCTAGTGTGACATAGCGATAATTGAAATCGTTTAACTGTGTGCAAACAAAAATGTGATGTTAGATAAAATTGCTAGTGTGACATAGCGATAATTGAAATCATTTAACAGTGTGCTAACAAATGACCCCAGGCTTGTTCCAAATGTTTTCTACAAAAGAGGAATCTACAGATCATATATTAAATATGCATGTATAATCAGGATATTGCATTAAATTATCTAAAAGGGTTGATATGCCATAAACCCCAATCAAGCAAAATCATATATACATTGAAAAATTATGTATAAACAGGATTTGGCATTAGATAACCTACAAGGTTTAATATACAATAAAACCTAACGAAATCAAATCATATATGTTTAATATATATATATGTAAAAAGGTATAGCATTAATAAACCTACAATGGTTGATATGCCATAAAACCCAATAAAAATAAATCATATATATTTAATGTATATGTATAAAAAGAACTTGGCATAAATAACCTACAATACTTGATATGCCATAAAATTAAAAAAAAAGATCTTATATATATTTAATGCATATGTATAAAGAATAATTGGCATTAAATAACTTAGAATGGTTGATATGCCATAAAACCCAACGAAGCCAAATCAGATATATTTAATAAATATGTATAAAGAGGATTTGATATTAAATAACCTACAAGGACTGATATGGCAGAAAAATAGACCAAAACAAATTTTATATATATATATATATATATATATATATATATATATATATATATATATACGAAATGGATTTGGCTTTAAATAACACAACAATGGCTGATACGCCTTAAAACCAAACCAAACCAAATCCTACATATTTAACATATAGGTATATAGAGGATTTGGCATTAAATAGCTAACAAGTGTTGATATGCAATAAAACCCAACAAGGTACCTGTGGTGTAATGCTTATCGTCGTAGGAAATGGAAACGGTGACACGAGTTCAAATCCTGTACGAGACTGATTGCATTTCACATAGCACTAATACCCTTGGGAAAGGTATGAATCCAATTATTCTACCTCCAGCTATGGGTAAATAGTAGGGCAGACTAGGTTCTTCAGGAGAAGGAAAACTCTGAATTCAAACCTGTTAAACTCCGCTTAAAAATTGACCTTGTGTCATATGCTGCCCGAGTGGATTGGTTGGTAGATATGATAAAACCCAACGAAACCAAATCATATGTATCTAATGTATATGTATTAAGAAGATTTGGCATTAAATATCCTACGATGGTCGAGAGGCCAATCTACCCAACCAAACCAGATCATATATATTCAATTTATATGTATAAAGATTTGGCATTAAATAACTTACAATGATTGATATGCCATGAAACCCAATTAAACTAAATCATATATATTTGATATATTCATCTTAAGAGGATTTAGCATAAATTAACATACGAGGATTGATATGTCATAAAAACTTACCAATCAAACAACCAACGTCAGATAATCTCAGATTTAACCAAGATTTTGTTAAGACTGCGATTTACAATTTAAAACAAATCAACTTTTAATTAAAATGATGGAGTAGAAAAGTGCGATTTTAAATTAATTAAATGAAGACAAATCAGAGGAAACGTTAAACAGTGTCCTCTCCTTCTTTGTTTAGACTAATATTCTCATTTCTTCTTCAACCTTTTTGCTAGATCATCAATACTTTTTACGCCGCTGAACGCCCAAAATCTTTCTGCAATGTTTCAATTTTTAACGTTAAGGCGGACGATCTTGAATTAAAAAACTTCAGCAGATTTTTTTTCTTTTTCCTCAGATTCCAAAAAAAAAAAAAAAATTGAAAAAAGGATTTCTTGAATAGCACCTAGTGCAAATAGATCGAAATCTGCAGTACTTATGACGTAATATCCAAAGTCAATAACAACATCCAATGCAGCATAGGAAATATGAACAAGAATTCAAATAAATATTTCTCTGCAGTTACTTAGAGGATTTATTGACATTCCATAATCAGATAAAAAGACAGCAGAATCAAACATCTTTAATTATAGTACAAGGGTTTGTCAATAAATAAGCTCAGTTTTGCCAAAGCAGTTGTCGATTGGAAGTACGGATTACAGTTGCACCTTTTTCAAGGAAATCAATAATAATGGGTCACTTCATGTCTCAGGAGACTGTCATAATGTCTTTCTGTAAGGATTGCTCGAGTCAGACCTTCTTCGTTATCGGAGAGTCAGTTTAGCCTATTTGTAAACTTTTAAAAAAAAATTAAAGCTTGCTTCTTGCCCAGTCGGCTGGGGCTGTAGAATACACCGTCTACTTCTCTGTAAAGGGGTAAAATCTCCCCAAAGAGTGTCCTGTATATGAAACTAAACAATCTGACAGTGAGTTTACAGTAATGCTGGAGTTTTGGGGATTGCGGAGTATCCCTCCATTGTCATATATCCCAGGTCTACTCTGGCCCGGACTGGTAGAACCTGATAGGGTCTTATCTATGGGTCAAATAGAACTAAACTGTATATTTATGCTAAACTGAATTTTTGAGATGGAACTGTTTTTGTACTCTAAATTGAATTGTTTGAAATAGAATTGTTTTGACATTGAACCTGAGTACTTTTGCCTAATTAAAATGTTTGAAATAGAACTGCTTTTGTTTGCGAAACTGAACTGTTAGATATAGAACTGTTTTGGCATTTAACTATGTATAAATAAAAATAAACTATACTAATACTGAACTGAACTGTATGAAATTTTTTATATCTACACATATTCTTTTTCGATTGGATATTTATTGAGTTTTGGCTTACTTAGTGAGAATCATTAAAAAGAAATATGTATAATTTGTTTTGTTTATCATAATGCCAAAAAAAGCAAAGTAGTTGTGTTATTTTTTCTAAACCAAAGCCTTTTTAAAAAATCAATCTTGACATGTCTTCAGCGGTCATACATTGTCATCTAAGTTACTAATATCTACATAAATTATTAGGACTGCAACGACTTCTTATTGTCATCCCTTTTTGAATATAACTAATTCTCAATAGAAATGTATTGTTCCTACCTTAATCATTTCTGTGCTAATTTCTTTCATAAAAAAAAGGCATTTTCTTTAACTATTTTTGGTAGATGGAAGAAATGAATGTATATTAAGATGGCTTCTGTCCTTCCATGTCAAGGCATCATAGGACATGCTTGGTTTTGCGATCTTTGCTTTGTTTTTCATATTTTCTTCCAAAAAGATGCCACCTTACAAAAAGACCAAAAAAAAAAAAAGATGAACAAAGATAAGAGAAATTAGATTTTACTGCGGTTCTTGTTTAGCTTATTCAATTCTTCAGGTGCGTGATTGTCGAGAAACTGGAAGAAAATACTCTAATTACAAAGGCGTTCCCTGAAGGATTGGCGATACTCACCCTCTCACTCTCTAACTCTCTCTTACTCACTATTTCTCCTATACACATACACTCACATTCTCTCTCTCTCTCTCTCTCACACACACACACACACACATATATATATATATTTAGAGAAAGAGAGAGAGAGAAAGAAAGAGAGAGAGAAAGAAGAAAACAATAAATTGTGACGTTTATAAGTACATAGTTTACATATTACAGATTACAGACACATTCAGACACACACACACACGCAAACACATACATACACACGCACACACACACACACACACACACACACACATATATATATATATATATATATATATATATGTATATATATATAGAGAGAGATAAACAGAGACAGACAGACAGAGACAGACAGACAGAGACACACACACATATATATATATTTTTAGAGAGAGAGAAAGAGTGAAGAAAACAAGAAATTGTGACGTTTATAAGTACATAGTTTACATATTACAGATATTACAGACACATTCACACACACACACGCACACACACACACACACACACACACACACACACACACACACACACATATATATATATATATATATATATAGAGAGAGAGAGAGAGAGAGACAAACATAGACAGAGAAACAGAGACAGACAGACAGACAGAGACAGAGATAGAGAGGCAGAGACAAAGAGATAGAGAGTGACAGAGAGGAAGACACGAAAGAGAGAGAAAGGGATAAAAAAAGATAGCTATGTTTATAAATACATAATTTATATAATTCATACTCACACACACACTTTCACGCACAAGGACAATCACAAATATATATATATATATATATATATATATATAGAGAGAGAGAGAGAGAGAGAGAGAGAGAGAGAGAGGAAAAACACGAAAGCAGGAGGAAGTGGGGAAGGAGCAAAAAAGAGACGGTGATGTTTATAAATACATAATTTGCATAATACATACACACTCATTTACGCACACGTACCTGCATACGTATTCATGTGTGCGTGTGCTTTGGAAAAATAAGGAAAATGCCATATAAGCACTTCAGCACAACTTGAAACACTATAAATAGCGCAATATGCAAGTGATATCAAATATTAAAACTCACAAAAAATTTTTACTATATAAGTTTTACGATTTGTAAAAATTAAGTTGCAGGAAAATATATTTCAATTCTAACACCATTTAATATTATACTAATCACAGTAGGTGCAAATATAAACGAATTGGAAAGATAATTTGCATCAACCCACCTTAAAATACCAGCGTCAAAACATATGTGACTGCTATCTACGGAAAATTATTTGACTTCAATACTTCAATAAGTCTAACCCGTTAAGGAAGTTTTTTTTTTCTTTAAAGATAAGATTTTCTTGTTTAAAAGAAATATGAACCATAGAATTACTACATAGGAACTTAACATATCCAATGCTAACAATTGCAATAAACCTGTTTGTAACTGCTGTATCGTCAAGGAATGTCTCGCTGACAATGTGGTATATAAGACTTCCATTAATTTTGGCAAAGAGGAAAAAAAATCTATTTTCGTTCTACGCAGAATAGTTTTAAAATTAGAAGGTACTCCCGCAAGATGAGTCTCTCCAATTGAAGATACAAGAACAGTACTTTGTTGTCGAGATATTATTAGTATATCACAGACAAAGTAGGTATTTTTCCTAATATAAAATTGTCTAATGTCAAACATGGCAAAGTATATTCTGCCAGTGGACAACCTTATAAATTATGGTTTGAGGAGAAACTTCTGATCTTTTTTTCTTTTCTTTTTTTACAATGAAAATAAAGTTTTGTATAAGCACGCTGCATAACCAAACAAACGCTGTTATAATTTCAAACATTTAATATCAAATTAAGAAATTTTGGAGGTGCCCTTGGTGTAATGGTTATCGTCGTAGGAAATGCAAACGGCGACACGAGTTCAAATCCTAGACGAGACTGATTGCATTTCACATAGCACTAATACCCTTAGGAAATGTATGAATCCAATTATTCTCTCTCCATGGTAAATAGTAGGGCAGACTAGTTCTTCAGCCTTGGTGAGGCAACTAGTCTAGGAGAAGGAAAACTCTGAATTCAAACCTGTTTAATTTCGCTTAAAAAATTGACCTTGTGTCATATCCTGCCCGAGCGGAGGGGTTAGGTAAATAGGAATATCAAATGAGGAATTTAACAATTACCGAGGCCGACAACGCCGATGACATAGTGATACTGGGAAATACACCCAACCAAGCCGAAACACTACTGCATAGTTTGGAACGAGCCACCACAGGCATTAGCCTCCATGTGAAAGCACACAAAACGGAATATATGTTCTATAATCAAACAGGTGACATCTCCACACTAGACTCTCTGAAAATGGTAGACAAATTCACCTACCTAGGAAGCAGTGTCTCATCATCCAAAAAAGACATCGACACACGGCTAGCGAAGACATGGACAGCTATCGATAGGCTATCGATCATACAGAAATCAGACTTGACCGATAAAATGAAATGCAGTTTCTTCCAGGCAGAGGTCGTATCGATAATGCTGTATGGATGCACTTCTTGGACGCTAACTAAACGGCTGGAGAAGAAGCTAGACGACAATTACTCAAGAATGTTGCAATATTGAATAATTCCTGGAGGCAACACCCCACAAGGTACCAACTATACGGCCACCTGCCTCCCATCACGAAAACTATCCAAGTTAGATAAACCAGACATGCAGGACACTGCTAGAGAAGCAAGGACGTTCTATATGGACTCCCACATAGGACGACCAGCTCGAACATACATACAGCAGCTATGTGAGGATACGGGATGTAGCCCTGAAGACCTGCCAGAGGCGATGAACGATAGGGAGAAGTGACGAGAGAGGGTCAGGGATATCCGTGCTTGCCGCACGACCTGATGATGATGATGATGATGATTCTAAATAGCCCTTCATCCTATTATTAGTCATTCTCTACTTGTTCTGAAGAAGTTTATACATTGATTTGGATCCTGTTTTCTTTGTCTTTCTGGCATATCAACCTCTAAGAGTTATTTAATTCCAAAGTGATCCTTGTCGAAGAGTAGTGTTACTTTTAAACAATTAATTGTGTTAAGTAGGTTTACAGACCTTTCCAAAAGGTTATTGTCTAAAATTGAATGTAATGATAGGATTTGGGTTTGAATTCACTTATTAACCTGTTACCTTCTAGCATGTAAGCCACAACATTATAACTGCCCGGTCGGTGAGGGCTGTAGAATACACCGACTGCTTCTCTACAGAGGGTAAGATTCCCCCAACAAGTGTCCTACATATGACACTAAACAATCTGATGGTGAGGTGCCAGTAATGCTGGAGCTTTAGAGAATGCGGAGAACTCCTTCCTTGCCATCGGTTTTAGGTCTACTCTGGCCTGGAGTGGTATCGCCAGATTGGGTCGTATCTATTGGTCAAATAGAACTAAACTGTGTAATTATGCTAAACTTTATTACTTGAAATAGAACTGTTCTGGCATTCAAACTGCGTACTTATGCTAAACTGAATTGCTTGAAATAGAACGGTCGATGTATGCTAAACTGACTTGTTAGAAATAGAATTGTTTTTGACATCGAAACTGTATCTAAGCGAAACTGAATTATTTGAAATAGAACAGTTTTGACATTTAACTGTGTGTGAAAAAAAATATACTTATACTACCGTGTTATTGGGAAGGGAGTAGCGCCCTTCCCTATCCCATGTTTGTTGGAGCAATTGAAAAGGGGACCTTCGGGTCACTCTTGACTAAGGTTACCAACTTTACTTTGACCATACTTATACTCAACTGAATTATTTGAATTAGAACTGTTTTACTAAACAGAATAGCTTAAAATAGAAGTGTTTTGACAATTAACCTGTGTACTTATGTTAAACTGAATTGTTTGAAATAGAAGTGTTGATTTTAATAAAAATTGATCTGGCATTAAATAACCTACAAAGGTTGATACGTCATTAAACCCAAACAAGCAAACAAGCTAACATCATAAGGACCCCCCCTCTGAACCTCATCGTATATAACAGGAAACTACAGTTGACTAACAATCAAGATTAGGATTATGATGAAAGTCAAATTCTATATATTAATGTTTAAATAGTAGGGCAGACTGGTCTCTTCAGCCTTTGGTAGAGAATCAGTCTTGGAGAAGGAAATCTCTGAACTTGAAACCAGTAGTACTTCACTTAAGATTGACCATGTCTCATATCTTGTTCGTAGCTGAGGTTTTGTTCTTTATATTTTAATTCTTTGAGTAATAAATTCGATTTTAACTGGGTGATTCAAACTCGTCAGCTCTGTGTCGAATCTAAACTACTCAATCAATCCATATCCCGTGGGTCAGGATTAAGCAAAGTTTAGTAGATAACAAAGTGTAATACTAATATATCCTTTCGAAGTTTCGAAATTATTTCTATAATTAACTAAATGTATGCCCATTTGTGTATCTAGATTTCCATCATTCTTGGTTCAGTTTCAAGCTGACTTTAAGGAATTATTTAAACCATTCTTTAAAACAGTTTACACTCTAGGGAAGGTGCGGTTTTTAGGAGGGATCAGTCACTTAACGACAATGTTTACCGCCTCACGTTAAAAAATATCCCCGTCTACCGGAAATCAAGCATTTTCTTATTATTGGATTCAAACAACTTCTTTATATCGCCTTAAGCCACAAAGCCACAGGGATTATCTCCTCCCCCGTGCATCGATTTGCATTTACTTTTAATATTTGTGACATTTTAATCAAATTAGTCATAATATTCAGTATTTTTTACCATAATTTTTTTTAGTTTGTCGGTTGGGTTTTATGATATATTGGCCTTCGTAGTTTATTCAAATCCATTTTTATACAAATAATCAGTTCTATTTCAAACAATACTTTTTAGCATGGGTAGAGAGTTTGATAGTCAAAAACATTTCTATTTCAAGCCATTCAGTTTAGTCAAACTGTTCTAATTCAAATAATTCAGTTTAGCATAAGTTCACAGTTTAGTTCTATTTAACTAAGACATAGGGCCCTATCAGATGCTACCACTCCAAGCCAGAATGTACCTGGGAGCGATGGCAATGAAGGGGTACTCTGTATTTTCTAAAGTTCCAACATCACTGGAGCCTCACCATCAGATTGTTTAGTGTCATATGCAGGACACTCGCTGGGGGATTCCCACTCCTTGGGGAAGGGTTTTACTCCTCTGCAGAGGTGCAGTCGGTGTATTCTACTGCCCTGACCGAGTGTGCCAATTTTTCTATATTTCTTTTTAGTATTGTAGGAATATTGCTTTTCTTAGAGTTTTTATTTTTAGAGATTCCAGCTTCTGTCATCATTCTTCTATCATAGTGGAGAAATTCATTTACTCCGACTGTAAGGTCCCACTCAGGACCCTTTTCCTGAAATCAATTCTTTACCAATTTTCGTATCAAATCTTGTATAAAGGAATATTTTTTATCCTTCTTCGTATTTCTGCTTTTCTCTTATGCAGACATTCTTTGTCATGATGAACAAGAACATTTTCTCCATGCCTAAATGACTGAATGGGAAGTTATCAGTTTAACGTAAACTTAGGCGGGTTTCGATTCCAGCTTGAATCATCCAACGTGTCTAGCCACACTGAAGAGTTGTGATTCTACGAAACAGTCTGTCTGTGAGTGACAATATATATATATATATATATATATATATATATATATATATATATATATATTCAATAAAAAATCTGTAATTTAGGTCTAAATATAATTAAAGAATTATTAATTAAAGAAAAGTTTTTTTAAAAAAACAATTTTACTACATTGCTAACGGAAATTTAAATTAAAAACGGAAGTGGGCTTAATGAAGAGGTAACTCTTCACCCCTACCACTATCCCCTCCCACTCCTATGTGTCTATTCTAGTTTTTTTATCAAAAAGATCTGAAGAAGTCCTGTTACTTTTTTCGTGTTTTTGGAAATTTCAAAAATGCGTAACAGGATTGAAATAAATTTATAATCCTATGCGACCGGTTTCGTTGTTTTTCTTAAAGTATATATATATATATATATATATATATATATATATATATATATATGTAGTTTCGAAAGAAGTAATATAATAACATCTAATTATGATTTTAAATATTTCATCTGAAGATCGCTTTTATAAGGCTTATAAATTGAACTTATAATTATTGTAAAAATCTTAAATAAATTTAATGATACCAAGTAAATTTTTTTCTTTCGTCTTTATGTAAAAAAAATTTTTTAGCTCTATATGTTGAGTGTTGACGTATCGTTAATCCCAAATTAATTGTATATCAATAACCGTTAATATTGAGCACTCATATTGGATACTCCTACCCCTCGGATTACCTCCTTGGATTATATATATATATATATATATATATATATATATATATATATAGTATTCTTTGGTCCAGTTAAATCGGAGTTGGGAGTAATTCCATCAGGACAAGAAATTATTCATGAGTGAATATTTAAATTTTCCTGGTAAACAACTCAATGTAACAATAATACAGAGTAATAAATTCTTTAAGAAAAACAACAAAATCGGTCACATAGGATTATAAATTTATTTCCATCCTGTTACGCATTTTTGAAAT
Source organism: Sepioteuthis lessoniana (assembly GCA_963585895.1). Taxonomy (NCBI): domain Eukaryota; kingdom Metazoa; phylum Mollusca; class Cephalopoda; order Myopsida; family Loliginidae; genus Sepioteuthis; species Sepioteuthis lessoniana. Next base: position 18,612,787 of record OY757926.1, read on the forward strand.
TTCCAAAAACACGAAAAAAAATTAACAGGACTTCTAAAAGATCTGAAGAAGTCCTTTTAATTTTTTTTCGTGTTTTTGGAAATTTCAAAAATGTGTAACAGGATGGAAATAGATTTATAATCCTATGTTACCGGTTTTGTTGATTTCTTAAAGTGTGTATATATATATATATATATATATAAGATAGAATAGCGTTAAAACAGAGACAACTGTGCTCGGTAACCGACAATGTCTCACATATGCGTTCATCTGGTTTCTGAAAAGGACAATGAACACCCTTTATTTACAAATACAAAAGACTGCACTATATATAGTTAGCGGACGTACTCAGGGTGGAAACATTACCTTCGTACGAATAGAACACGGTGACTCGCTTTCAAATTCTGGATGAGACTGTTTGCTAATCTCTTAGGGAAGGCTTTGAATCCATCAATTCTTCCTTTATCTATGGTTAAATAGTAAGGCAGATTGGACTCTTTAACTTTGGTATTACGACCAGCCAAGGAGAAGGAAAACTCCAAATTGAAATCCGTCAAGTTGGCCTTATGTCTCGTGTGGAGAGCTTGGTATATATATATATATATATATACCGCTCGAAGCCGGGATCGAAACCCGTCCAACTTTACGTTAGACTAAATCTCAGACCTCTCGGCCACCAAGCGGACTACGTTGGCTAAGGGAATTTTTAAGGTATTTATTTAGCAAAGCAGCCGTTTGTTTATATTTTTTATACCCTATCGGCTACCAGAGTGCTCAATTCTTTCGAAGAGCTTTGTATATATATATATGTATTTGAAATTGGCGACTGTAGTCAAGGGTGACTCAAAGTATCCCTTTTCAATAGCTACTAGATCGAGCTATAATATGGAGGATGCAATTTCATTCCCTATTTTACTCCACTTTACCCTTAATCTGTACCTTATAATGTGGGGATTTAAGCTGGACGGCATCCAATACCACTTTCTGAGTCTTTGGTATGACTTGACCTGGGATTGAACCCCGGTCTCGCGGCCGATTCGCGAACACTCTAACCATAATGCCAATGGCCCATATTATGCTTAATTAGAAGTGAATGTTAAAAATAATTAGAATACATAACTATCCATCCATCTATTTACTCCCTCTTTCTCTCTCTCTCTCTCTCTCTCTCTCTCTCTCTCTCTCTCTCTCTCTCTCTAACGTCGTATGTCGACTAATGGCTGAGCGGTATGATACTAAGTCTAAGGTAAAGTTGGGCGGGTTTCAATCCCAGCCACACCGAAGAGTTGTGATACAACAAAACTGTATATCTTTGGATGGCAATATATATATATATATATATATATATATATATATATATATATATATTTGCCAGAAACCTACGTTATATATCAATTTAAATGTCCTTTAGGACATTGTATGCCTGAAAATAAAAAAATGTATATGTTGGTTTAACCTCAACTACCCTATCGAGGAGTCTTACAATGCACCTTTCTGATAACATTTCCATAGCACAGTATTTAAAAAAACATTCATATCCAACAACAAAATTACGGAAAATTCTTACCGAAAACACAACAATATTAGAACATCAAAATAACAAGCAAAAACTTCAGATTCTCGAGGCAGTACATATTAGGAACATACAAAACAAATTTAATAGACTTAATTTTAAAACTAGTGCTCTTGTACTTTAAATGTCTTTAGCGACTGACACTATTTATAGAAACAAATTCGAAAAGTAAACGCTACACAATACAACAGTTCAGACACTCTTCTTCTTACAAAGTAACAATGTACATACAAAAGTTACATCATTTTTGTAATACATCCTCTCCTGATGATGGCTTAAAGTTGGGCAGAAAGTACTTGGGAAATAACTAGTTATGGAAGATTTATCAACCGATTCCCGCCGAATATCATAAGATCAATACGGCAATTCGAAAGGATTAACAAAAAAATATGTTGACAAAACTGTCTATTATTTTCTATCAAATATATATATATATATATATAGGTATTCTTGGTCCAGTTAAACCGGAGTTGGGAGTAATTCCATCAGGACAAGAAATTATTCATGAATGAATATTTAAAATTTTCCTGGTAAAGAGCTCAATGTACCAATAATACAGAGCAATAAATTCTTAAGAAAAATCAACGAAACCAGTCACATAGGATTATAAATTTATTTCTATCCTGTTACGCATTTTTGAAAACATTTTTGGGGATTAAAAGATAAAGGGTTAACCCCTGACATACAATGGTCCATATTGAAAAGATCTAGTACCCCAATATCTTTCGATAGTAGGTGCAACCTGTGTCTTGAAGAAAAAATCCACATTTTGCTTTTTCCTGAGCCAAAAAAATTATTAAATAAGAGAAATGAACTAATAGCTAGGTGTAGACCATGGGCTAAATTTAAACTATAAATATTTAACCAAAATTTAAAAAAAAAACATAGAATTAATTTTGAGAATTAGAGTTAATTTTGAAAATAAATAAAATAAATTGTTAGATAGAAAATTGTATAATACATACGTACTACGCATAAAAAGTGGAACTTATTAATACTTCCTAATAGTTTTGAAATTTTAAAATATAGTAAATAAATTAAATATTTGTTTTTGTTTTTAGTTTAATATATCTATTACTGTATCTTTACGTGAGGTTATTTATTAAAGTTAAATCTAATTCAATAAAAAATCTGTAATTTAGGTCTAAATGTAATTAAAAGATTATCAATTAAAGAAAATTTAAAAAAAAATAATTTTACTACATTGCTAACCGAATTTTACATTTAAAACGGAAGTGGACTTAATGAAGAGGTAACTCTTCACCCATCTTCTATCCCCTCCCACTCTTATGTGTCTATTCTAGTTTTTTTATCAAAAAGATCTGAAGAAGTCCTGTTAATTTTTTTCGTGTTTTTGGAAATTTCAAAAATGCGTAACAGGATAGAAATAAATTTATAATCCTATGTGACCGGTTTCGTTGTTTTTTCTTAAGAATATATATATATATATATATGTGTGTGTGTGTGTGTGTGTATGTGTGTGTGCCTGTTGAGAGATAGAGAGATAAAGAGAGATTGTAAAGAATCCTAATTCTTTTTAACCCATAGATAAGTAAATAGATTTGCACAGAATTGGACATAAACAGATTGGAAAATAGATAGGAACATAGATAAATAGATTGATAATGAACTCTCCGAGATATGATATAACGAAAACTGAAACATCTAAATATGTTGTCCGCAATGTAAACAATTTCCTGTGCTTAATCTTTCAGACTTAGGTTGTTTGTGATCGCTGGAGTCGGCTCAATGCTGTTTAAGTTTTCTAATCCAACGAATAACCTTGATAAAGTGCTACTTAGAATTATAAATCTCTTCTCTGTCTGGCAATCAAACCTCAGATTTCTTAACCTATCTGCTGTTCAGAAGTTATCACTTCACTTAGCACGAAGCAGATTCAACTTCTGAATCAATGTTTTACATGATGGATTAATTGATTGATTCTAAAGGTATGTCAAATCATCTTGCGTATATTGTGCCGTTTTTATTTGCTTTTTGGGTGCTTGTTTCATAATATTTTTATTTTTTTTCTTACCGTCATATGATATTTGTATACTTTTATCATTAAGGGTTTTCGGGCTATTGTCTTTATCTTCATTTTGATTCCCGCAACGTTTCGGCCGATATGTCCTCCGGCCTTCTTCAGGTGTGTGTCGAACGCGAGAACCTACACGGAACTTCGAACTACGCCCTTTATTGAATCCACGGGGGTGGCCTGTTCAGATTCCGTTAGCCATAACCGGGTAGAAGTGTTAAGTATTCCTGTATTGTTACTCGCCTACAGTCAGAATTGAACCTGCAACCTCCAGATGATTGTCTCCTAAGGAGCTTCGGGAACCAACGCCTATAACCGTTAGTTGTAAGTTCACGAGTTCGACAATCACCTGAAGAAGGCCGGAGGAAATATTGACCGAAACGTTGTGGAAATAACAATAAAGATGAAGACAATAGCCCAAAAACCGCTAATGATAAAATCATCAGACTTCATCGAAAAAATTCAGACAAGTGATATTTGTATAGTTGTCGAATAAAAACACACTGTTTCATTGACCCAGTTCACTAAGGCTGTAGAAAACACTGACTGCATTTCTACAGAGGTGTAAGACTCTCCCAGCGAGTGTCCTGCATATGACACTAAACAATCTAATGCTATATCTTTAGGGAATGTGGAGTACTCGATTATTGCCCTCGCTCCTAGGTCCACTAATTGTTTAAAATAGAACTGTTTTTGATATTTAAACTGCATTATATGCTAAACTGAATTCTTTGAAATAGAACTGTTTTGACATTTAACCGTGTGTAAATAAAAACTGCACTTATGCATATCTGAAGATAGGAAGATACTGAAATGTTCAAACTTTTATCAAACTGTCTTAATTCGGAATTTTAAAAAGGGTTGATACGCCGTAAAATCAACCAACCAATCAACCAACCCTATTGCATGTGTTACTGTCAAATGCTTATAATTATTTAGCTTCAAGTACTTATTATTTTTATTCAACAGTTGTTAATTATTTGAACCCCGTTTTCTGCAGCCCGGTCGTTTCTGCAATGTGGGTAAGACTCCCCTCGTATCGACAAGTACTCACGATATGACACAAACTATTCTGAAGGTGAGACTGAAATAATCCTGGGGCTTTGAGGTATTTAAAGAACCCATTTTATGCTAGTGCTCCCTGGTCCACTCGGATCCGGTGTTGTAGCAACTGATAGGGTCTCATCCATGGATCAAATATTACTATCTGACATTTAAACTGTGTGTAAACAAATGACTTATGCTAACCTGAATTGATAGAAATAGAACCGTTGGATCATTTAACTGTGTAAACAAATGACTGGTGTTAAATTGCTATTACTATTACATAGCAATACTTGGAATCATCAAACTTTGTACAAAAAATTTTAAAAATGAGCTCACGTTCGTTTTAAAATAGTATCCACAAAATGTTTACAAATCATATATTCAATATATATGTATAAACAAGATTTGTCATTAAATAATCTACAATGGTTGATATGCCATAAAACCCAATCAAACCAAATCATATATATTTGATATACGTGTATAAAGAGGATTTGATATTAAAATAACCTACAATGGTTGTATGCCATAAAACCCAACCCAAACAAATCATACATATTCAATATATATGTATAAACAAGATTTGGCATTAAATAATCTACAATGGTTGATATGCCATAAAACCAAACTAAACTAAACAGCAATATTGTTTCAAGTTAATAAAAAAAATCTTTAGTAAACAATTATAACTCCAATTTGGTTTGGCTTGGTTTTACGGCACATCGAACATTGTAGGTTATTTAATGTCAGTCCTCATTATACATATATATTAAATACATATGATCTGCTTTGGTTTGGTTTTATGGTATATCAACCATAGTAGGTTATTTAATGCGAAATCCTCTTTATACAAATATATTAGATATATAGTATTTGGTTAGGTTGGGTTTTATGGCATATCAACCATTGTAGGTTATTTAATGACAACTCTTTCTACTTATAAATGAAATATATATGATTTAGTTTGGTGGGCTTTTCTGGCGTATCATCTATTGTTGATTATTTAATGTTAAATCCATTTTTATACATAAAAGCATTTCTATTTCAAACTATTAAGTTTAGCATGATTACGCAATTTAAATCTTAAAACAGATATATATCAAACAATTCAGTTTAGTATAGGCTAATATTTGAGTTCCATCTGACTCTGTCAGGTGCTAACACTCCGGGCCAGAGGAGACAAATGAGCGATGGCAATAAATGGGGACTAGTTTTTTCCCTAAGTCTCCAGCATTACTGAAGTTTCACCTTCAGATTTTTCAGTGTCATATATCCTGGACACTCCTTGGGGGGGTCTTACTCCTCAGCCGACTGGACCATAATAACTTCTAATAATAATTCTCATAAGTTATATGGTTTCAAGTATTCCTATCTAATAACTTTAAGAATATGGCTATAGATGGGTCCAAATAGATACTACTACTCCGGGTCAAAGTAAACCTATGAGTAATGGCAATGAAGAGGACCTCGACACTCCTCAAAATTTCCCGAACTGAAACTACACCATCAGATGTAGTTTTGTGTCGTAACCATGACACATTTTCTGGGGGTGGGACTTAGCCCTTTGCAGGTAATAATCATTCTATTCTAAGCCCTACTGACAAACGTTTAATTTGGCAAAATTGAAGGTGTTTCAGAAAAATCGATATCACTTCGTAAGGGGTGGGTCTGTCTTCTTGACGTGAGGTTGAAAGTGTTGGACTGCGGCCTCAAAGTGAGCCAGTTGTAACTAAGGTCGCGCTTCTGCGATTACGTTCGTAGTAATAATCTTGAGAAAGTTATTGGACCTCCCTTGTTCACCAAGTAATGGTTCAAATAGTTCCACTGCTGTTCTTGAACCAGGATAGTTTTGGCATTGAATAACTCGTGAAGATTGAAACACCATTAAACAAAGAAACCAAACCCAATCATTTTGTGATTGAATAAATGGGGAGCCAGTACTCCCCAAAACTCCACCATTACTGAACTCTCACCTTCAGACTGTTTAGTATCATATCAAGGACAATCGTTGGAGGAGAGTCTTATTCCTCCACAGAGATGCAGTCGGTGTATTCTACAACCCCAGCTCACTGGGCCATTATAACTTCAAATAATATTTCTGATGAGTTATCGGGTTTCAAGTATTCCTATCTAATAATTTTAATAGATAGCCATAGATGGGATCCAAATAGATATCACTTAGTAAGGTGGGGGTCAGTCTACTTGTCGTGAGGTTAAAAGTATTGGACTGCGGCTTCAAAATAAACCACTTCGAACTAAGGAGACGCTTTTGCGATATTGTTCGAAGTAATAATTGTGGGAAAGTTATTGGACCCCCTTGTCCACCAAGTTATAAGTCAAATAGCCCCACTGAAATAACTCAAACTTCTATGTTGAATATGTAAATTAATTTTCTTATCCTGGTTTGGTTTGGTTTGGTCTTATGGCATATCAACCTTTGTAAGTCATTTAACGCCAAATCCATTTTTAAACAAATAATCAGTTCTATTTCAAACAATTCAGTTTAGCATAAGTACACAGTTTGTGAAAAACATTGCTATTTCAAACTATTCAGTTTATTCAAGCAGTTATATATAACAATTCAGTTTAGAGTAAGTACACTTTCAATGTCAAAAACAGTTTAATTTCAAATAATTCAGTTTAGCATAAGCACGCAGTTTAATTGTAAGTACGGTTTCATTTACAAAAACATTTCTATTTTAAGTTATTAAGTTTAATCAAACAATTCAGTTTAGCATAAGTATGCCGTTAGTTCTATTTAACCCATAGATAGGGTTCTATGAGGTGCTACGATTCCGGGCCAGAGTAGACCTGGGAGCAATGGCAATAAAGGGGTATTCCACACTCCCCAAAGCCCTAGCATTACTGGGACCTCACCATCAGACTGTTTAGTGCCATATCCAGGACACTCATTGCGGCGGGGGTCTTACCCCTCTACAGAGGTGCAGTCAGTGTATTCTAAAGCCCCAGCCGACGGGGCAATTTCTTATCCTGTGAATGTCATCAATATAACCTCAATAAGTACAAATCCTTCAGCTTTTTTTGTATTTTATGAAGCATCCATTATTCTTCTATCAACACTTGTTACACCATTTTAAAGTACTTAAAGAAGGTTCATTAAAACCGAAACGTTTTAACGTCGACTTTCCTTCTAATAAATTCATCAACTTTGTATTACATTGTTTTTAAGTTTTTTCCGTACCTATATAGATAAAAAAATAAAACATTAAACCTAAAATGTCAGTTATTTCAACACATGCTGCTAAAATTTGAGGTCATTTGAACAACAATTGATAAAGTTATTAAATTATAAATGATATCATTTTCCTGCAACAACCTGTTCTCGTTTATATCATGAAGGTTTTATCAGTTGAGTTGATCCTGTTGTATCTTGGCCTTTGACCCGGCCAAAAATGCCATTTCAAGGTGATGTGACACATTCTAATGGCAGTTATGAGAGGAAATCGAGTGGGCGGAAATTGGCTGATGAAATGGGACGAGGTAAAAAAAAATTCCCATGGTACATTCATAGACTGATGCACCGGAAGAGAGTGACCTGTGAACTGCATGACAGTTATTTCCGCTTAATGACGATCAAACATGCGATTCCAAAGATCGAGTAGGCGACTGAGTGGACGTTGAACTATTATATAACTCAGTCAAGACAGAAATCAAGACGCAGTTACAGTTAGAGTTGGAGTGGAGTTATAGACGAGATGTGGTAGTGAAAGCCACATCAGGCCGGAGGGGCTTGGGGCTCTGATGAGTTGGGGTCCAGGGAAGTTGCTGATAAGATGCAGTAAAGAAACCCATCACCCAGCAGAGTGGGTCTCTGGGCCACCGGTTGAGCGTCTGGAAAACGAGAAAGACACAACGTTGACGGCCATAAGAGTGAGGGTCAAAATATTGCAGTTTCTGTTCGGTCTCCAACACCCTCTCACACACAAACCTTGAATAACCTTTTCGAATCCTTACAATAAAGTGAGAGGTATATTTTGTTAAAGAAGTCTTCCTGCGTCTGTTATTCATTGCGTCAGTATGTATCCTGCATGAACATATATATGAGAATACCACAATGCGTTCGAATCCTACCAGATCACCGAGAAAATCAATCGGGCTTCTTTTGAGACGATACTCATTTAATTATCAGATTCTGATCGGTCACCTGCTCTTTCGTTGATTGTCACAACTCGTTGTATTGTTTTCCGGCCTCATCATCTTTTTTCGATTGAAATGATGCATCAAAAATCTAAAACTTATGCAGCTTTCCATTTCGGTCCAAATATATCTGAAACTTAAATTTGTTTTTAATCAAAGTCAGGTGGTCAATCTGATAGACTTGTATGTTCTTATCATTTAGTATATATATATATATATATATATATATATATATATGTATGTATGCATATATATATATATATATATATATATATATATATATTAAACATAATAGACATTTTATGCCTACATATTTTCTTCTGGATCCGTTCGAATTCCCGTATTACTTTTATAGTATTCGGGGGGAATTGATTTATGTATTGTCCATAGTTGTATGTATCCCTAGTACTTTCTGCCCAATTTTGGGCCATCATCAGGGGAGGATCTATTACAAAAGTGATGTAACTTTTGTTTTAGCATATTACCACTATGCAAGAGAGTCGTTACCGTTGAAAATTATAGCGTTTGCATTTAAAAGCAATAGATAGATCCTCTACTGATGATGGCCCAAAATCTGGCAGAAAGTACTAGGGATACATACAACTATGGACAATACATAAATCAATTCCCCCCGAATACGATAAAGGTAATACAGGAATTCGAACGGATCCAGAGGAAAATATGTAGACATAAAATGTCTATTATGTTTAATGAAATTTGTATCAACGAAGAAATGCTGCCAAAATATACACATATATATATATATATATGTGTGTGTGTGTGTGTGTATTTCATTTGATCTTGTTTTCTTCTTTTCCATTATTTACTTGTCAGTGTTTTGCTTTTGTAAATGCTGCTGCTGTTGCTGCTGCTGCTGCGGCTGCGGCTGCTGCTGCTGCTGCGGCTGCGGCTGCTGCTGCTGCTGCGGCTGCTGCTGCTGCTGCGGCTGCGGCTGCGTACCAAAAATAAAACACAATTAAATGTCTTGTTTTCTTTACATTCTGGAAGTTGCTGTACATTTTGTTTGCTCAAACAGCACCGAAAACGAAATTGTTTTCCGTATCATTCACATCTTGAACAATTTCTTCAAATTTTTTCTTGTTCTTATTCTTTATTCTTTATTTTTCTATTTATTCATTTTTTTTTTTGTATCTTTGGACAAGCCAAGAATATTGACAATGTCAATTGATGATTGCTTTTCTCAAGACAAGGGGCTTGTTATTTCAGGAAACCTTAGTCAGTAGATTCAAGAGTTTTACGGCCTTGTCACTGGGAATATACGGGGAAAAGAAAAAATACAAGCCTTCTTTTAAGAAATTGTATTGTTTATTTCGAACTAAATGTTGATGGAAATATCCAAGTCAAATTTTGGATGTCAAATGACGAATATGAAATAGATGTTAGCAACGATGAATTAAATAAAGTGAATTACATGGTACATTCAATAAGTTTCCTGGCTTTTTTTTGTAAGGGCATTTAAAATTGAAAATTCACTATGTTAGTGCTATACATCCAGTGAGGTGACTGGCCAATTTTTATGATTTCAGGTTAAAATGAACAGCTACAGCAGCAATTGGAATACACCCTACTAAATCCTGATTGGCACAGCTGGAGAATTTCAAAATGCAATCTGGACGTGAGGACACTTTAGAAGAGCGATATGCAATAAAATTCTGTTTTAAACTTGGAAAAAATGCCACAGAAACGTATGGAATGCTTCAGACTGCTTTTGGACCATCTTGAACGAATCGAGCATCAGTTTTTGAGTGGCATAAGAGATTTAAGGATGTCAGGGAGTCTGTGAGGGATGATGAGAGGTAAGGAAGTCAATAAACCAGAGTTGATTGGCAAAAGGGTTAGGCTTAGGGTTAGGGTTACTCTGTTGAGGTTTTAAGGGAGTTCAGGAAGAGATTCCTAGGGAAGAGGCCAGCACTCTTCAAATCGGCACAGTGGCGTTTCCACCAGGACAATACACCAGTCCACAACTCCATCCTTGTCACAGACTATTTGACCAAGATGGGCATCAAGACAGTACCTCAGCCTTCCTATAGTCCAGACGTTGTTTCCTGTGACTTATGGTTATTCCCTAAGCTCAGAGGCTGTCGTTATGAGACAATTAAGTAGATGAAAGAGGCTGTGACGAAGGTCATTGACATGCTCACTCAAGATGACTTCCATGGGGCCTTCTAGAAGTTGTTTGAACTGTATAACAAGTGCATTGCAGCCGGAGGAGATCACTTCGAAGGGGACTAGAGTTTCATGTGTGTACTATCTATAAAAGTGCCAATACGAAAAAGTCTGGAAACTTATTTAATAATCCTCGTACTTAGAAAGATCGACACTCGTAGATATATGAATTGATATTTAGAAAGACACAACTATGAATAAGTGTGATTCTTTTTAGTGTTTTGGTTAATGTTCTGGACTTCGTCATCGTAGTAAATGGTCTTGAACTCTATTGGCGGTATAAGATTTATTACCTATAATATAATGGTTATCGTCGGAGGAAGTGGGCACGGCGACACGAGTTCAAATCCTGTACGAGACTGATTGCATTTCACATAGCACTAAAAACCTTGGAAAAGGTATGAATCCAATTATTCTCCCTCCAGCTATGGGTAATTAGTAGGGTATACTTTGTTCTTCAGCCTTGGTGAGGCAACTAGTTAAGGAGAAGGAAAACTTTGAATTCAAACCTGTAAAACTCCGCTTAAAAATAGACCTTGTGTCATATCCTGCCCGAGCTGAGGGCTTGGTGAATATGATTACCTTTAGGAAAGATATGAACACCCTTATCCTTTTGCTTGTCCAGTCGGTCAGGGCTGTAGAATACAGCAAATCCGCCGCTGATGAGGAGTGAGACCTCCCTCCCGCAACGAGTGTCCTGCATATGACACTAAACAATCTGATGGTGAGGTTCCAGTAATGCTAAAGGTTTGAGGAATGCGGAGTAACCCTTTGTTGCCATTGCTCCCAGGTCCACTTGGCCCAGAGTAATATCACTTGATAAGGGTCTTATCTATGGGTTAAATAGAACTAATCTGTGTACTTATGTTAAACTAAATTACATGAAATTGAACCCTTCTGATATTTAGACTGCGTTATTATGCTAAACGGAATTGTTTGATATAGAACTGTTTTTGACATTGAGATTGTACTTACGAGAACTGTTTTTGACATTGAGACTGTACTTACGATAAACTGAATTGTTTGAATTAGAACTGTTTCACTAAACTGAATAGCTTGAAATAGAAATGTTTTTGACAATTAAACTGTGTACTCATGCTAAACTGATTTTGTTTGAAAAAGATCTGATTATTCGTATAAAAATCGATTTTGCATTAAATAACCTACAAATGTCAATATGCCATGAACCCCAAAAACCGACTTTATTCCCTTGCAACGGATTCAACATGACTACCGTTCTGCACGGACGAATTTGGCATTGAATAACCACTGAAATTTGATATGCCAATAAATAAAAACGAAACAAACCAAACAACTAAGATTTATTTAAAAAATAGCCTATATACAAACCCCACAAATATTTTTTGAAAGAAGTACAGTATTTCGTGTCTTTCGTGTCAATATCACTAGATAGAAAGCTGACATCGTAAACAGTGGTGTTGATATTCAAAATAGCATTATGAAAATTGAAAAAAGAATTTAAAAAAATTAAATGTCTTCAAGCTGCGTTGATCAACGCATCAACCGGAATTGCATGCCTGATAGGCGTTTTATGCAGGAGATATATATATGTTTCTGTACCCAAATTGAGTATAGGAATCCGTAGCAGATCCGGGTGAAAAATCTTAGATAAGAACAAGGAGTTCTAAATGAAGAGGTAGAAGTCAGGAAAAATTCTACAAAATACACACACACACACACACCAAAAGGAATTCTAAGGAAATAAATAACAAGAGTCTTGTGCTAAATTTTGTTTTTGTTGTTGTTGCTTCTGCTTTTCTAGTGTCAATGTTCGGTGTTTGTGCACATATAAAATCTCAAGTTTAAATATTAGCAAGACGTATCCTCACAGCTTGAAAGACATGCTAATTACATTTTTTCATTCCAAATTTATTTCTAACTTTACAAAATATTTACTTTTAATCTTCCCTTTGATCATTGTCCGGGTCAGTAAAAACGAAAAAAGAATTTAGATTGCTGCGTTATTGGTAGTATGTAACCCAGTGCAATCTGTCGCCAGTTAATTGGGAAAAAGATGGGTACCGCCAAGTAACCTCCATTGATTTGAGCGATACTTACAGGAGTAATTTCACTTGGCAGATTTCATTTGGCTCCTGTCTACGATTTCATGGCTCATGTGTACGATTTGCTATGAAGACCATAGAACAAAAACTTTGTTGCAACAAATTTTATTTTAATTTTTATTTCAAAGTTTATATAAAGAATATCATACATAATTCAAAACTATGAAGTGCTGCTCATGTTTTTAAAATCTCTGGCTCAACTGCATTTTGGAAAAGCTGGCCCGTGTCTTGTAACCTATGAAGCTAAAGTCATGGCTCTTACCCTGACAATAATTATAAAATTAATTTATTAATGGTCACCAAAGATGATCGATGATCTTTCGGAGTATGCCACTGAAAAATAGAGTCTAACGTTGCCTCGAAAATTTAAAAAGTTCCGTCTGCAAAAATTTCCGGTGCTTTCCATTGAAAAACTAGATAACTTCGTTGGAAACATTTATATAGCTCTGTTTTTCGTTGTCGATTTGGTATTTTTGTCAAATTATAATGACTATTTTGAAGCTTTTTTTTGCGGGTGTGTATGAGACATTGTTATTCGTTGTAGAAAGATGAAGTTCCTTGAACTTTTTTATATATTCATGATTCGCAAGATCATCAAATTCTATTAGATCATCAATTCCTAAGATCTCAGGTGTATACTTCATTCTCTAATCTCAATCGACACGCAGCTGGGAATATCTAAAAATAATAGTTTCTTTTGGCCTAAAGAGTAGAGTGTTCGCCATTGGGGTTCAATCCAAAGCTTCAAAAATGGTACTTGATGCCGCCTTGCTTAACACTCAGCATTATAACGTATGGATCAAGGGTAAAGTGGAGCAATCCATGGAATGGAGGAATGCCCTTCCCTACACCTCGGTGTAGTAGCTATTGAAAAGGTAACCTTCGGGTCGCCTTCGACTATGGTCGCCAATTTTACTTACATTTTTTACAAATATTGCGGCGTGGATACGGTGGCTGGGCCTGTTGTGTTTTGTTGGACATAGTTCAGCGTGCAAATATACATCGAAATTGTGCGTGGGAGAGCATGGCAGGGTGCTCCAGGGTTTCCTTCTCCGTAGTGGGAGTAGTAAACTGGAGTAATTTTTCGGTTAAATTGGTTTGTTCTCACAGACTACAATCTTTATGATTAAAAATCAACGGACATTGGACCATGGTCAAGGGTGACCCGATAGCTCCCTTTTCAATAACAACTACACTGATGTGTAGGGGAGGGAGCAACTCAATTCTATGGATTGCTTCACTTACCCTTGAATCCTATCTTATAGGGCCAACTGTTAAGCAAAATGTTATCAAGTACAAGTTTTTGAGTCTTCGGTATGAAGCGACCTGGAATTGAACCCTGGTGTCCTAGACAATTGGAAATCATTATGCTAATGCCATTGTCAAAGATAGTAATTATAAGATTATAATGATATATAAGGTTGCTTGGTAGATAAAGTATGATTTTTTCATGCTAATTTAATTCTTTCTAGCAGTCTTTTAACCAATAAAATGCGTTTTAGTTTTAGTCCAACCCTTTTTCTGTCAGAATCATCTTGATGATCCATTTAGGTGAAACTTTATTTGATTTGTGGGCATCTATACTAATATATATATATATATATATATATATATAATTTTTTAGTAGGCCAAAAGAGAGAAAGGAATATTTTTAATGAGTAGGTCCACGAAGAGATTTGTGTTTTTACTAGGATTTATCTATTCATTTTGTTCTTACGTGTCCGTTTCCAGGTTGTTTCTTGCGTCAGAAAATATACATGGCACAAAGCCTTGTTAATGGGGTAAACAATGAGACTTGACTCACTCGTGTTTACAGTTTGAAAGGTTTTCAGTTAGGTTCATATGGAGGTCACTCCACTCTTTTTCTTAAACTATTTTTACCTTAGCAATTTTTACCCCTCATCGGCCTTTGATATTTGATATGTTTTTTCGCTGTTGTATGTGTATGTGTGTGTTATCGTGTGTGTGTCTCAACCTACAAGACGAAAAACCCAGAACTATTCACAGAAATAATAAAAAATCTAGAAGAACTTAAAAACAATGACAAAATCAAAGAAATACTAGACACAACAAAAATCATTAAAAGCCAGAGACAACCCAAAAATCTCAAAAGAATACTCACCTCTTCTATATTCAGAGACAACACAACATAAGGGGTTATCAAGTGCAATGATAAACGATGTAAAATATGTGATATATTTATAGAAGGGAAATAACTGTAGGTGAAATCCAAAATCACTCCAATACACAGACACACACACACACAACAAAAAAAAAAAAAAACAAACTATAAAATATCAAAGACCAATGAAGGTTAAAGCAGACTAAGGTAAACATACTCTAAGAAAAAGAAAGGAATGACTTGCATATAAACCTATAACCAACTGAAAAGCATCCCAAATGGAAAAACGAATGAGTTCAAGTCTCATTGAGTACCCAAATAACAAGGCCTTGCGCCATATATGTTTTTTTGCCTAAAGCAGCAAGCTGTAAAGATACACGTATGTAAGAACATAAATAGATCCTAGAAAAAATACAAATCTCCTCCGTGTACATTCTCATATATATATATATATATATATATATATATATATATATATATATATATATATATATATTGTCATCCACAGACAGACTGTTTCGTTGTATCACAGCTCTTCAGTGTCGCTAGACACGTAGGACACTTGAAGCTGGGATAGAAACCCGCCCAATATTCGGTTAGACTTAGTATCAGACTGCTAGACCAACAAGCGTACCACGTCGGCTAGGGAATTATGAGGTATTATGTAACAACAGCAGCAGCGTTCGTTACCAGATACCAGAGTACTCATTTCTTTCGAATGCATTCGTAATATAGAGTCAGCGTCCGAAGACAGTAGGTGTGGGTTATTCTTGTATAGAATATATGAGGAATATCATATAAATCTATGTGAGTGTTCGATGAATGGCTATTGTTATTTATTCCCTTGCAGACATATTAAAAAATTCACATTCAGAGCCATTATAGTGCAATTAAAAGGAAACTCAAACCTGTTTAAGCTGTCATTATAAATTCATTTTGGCGGAGAGTATTATTATACTCTCCGTGTCCTCAGATGACTTTTTTCATGTTAGACTTGAGGTTGCAGAACAGCGAATCTGTCTGTTCTGCAACCTCAAGTCTGGAGAGTATGATATTTTCTGCCAAAATAAATTGTCCAATTATTGTCCTGATATAACACTAAACAATCTGATGGTGAGCTTCCAGTAATACTGGAGCTTTGAGGAAGTACCGCTTCATTGCCATTGCTCCCAGGTTTACTCTGGCCCGGAGTAATAGCACCTGATAGGGTCCTATCTCTGGGTCAGATAAAACTGTGTTTAATTACGCTAAACAAATTTGCTTGAAATGGAAATGTTTTCTGACATTGAAACTCTTTACGTATACTAGCCAGAATTGTTTGAAATAGAACGGTTTTTGACATTTAACTGTGCGTAAACCTAAAAACTGTACTCAGGCTGAACTCAATTGTTTGAAACAGAACACTCATTGCAGGAGGGGGTCTTTCCCCTCAGCAGAGAATCAGTGGGTGTATTTTACAACCTCAGTTGACTAGGCAATTACTGTTTGAAATTGAAAAAAAAATATGATACTAGCTTTTTTACCTTTCAGACACACATCATATCGCTTCATCAAACATTTCTATGTAAATATAACATAAAAAAACAAAATCGCTGCATATTGGTACTCATATTTTCAAATAATCTACATTCTGGAGGACCTCGCCTGTATCTTGAGAACAGTGAGACTATAATCGCAGCGCCTAGCATGAATACAATTAACAAGGGAAATTACAAAAAAATACTTAAATATTTTTATTTGTGAGTTTAAGTAATAAAATAAATATACGATTCGGCAGATAATGATTATTTTTTTGAAATTAAAGATATAGATGATTCTCGCAATGTTTTAGAATTATCGGCTTCTTTGTTTAATGGCATAAGATCCATCGTGTAATATCTAACGGTAAAGCAGTCCTTAGAAAAGAACAGCAGGGATATTATTAAACATGTTGAGAAAGGAATAAAGGGGTTCACAACCTTTCCTAAAGATATTAGCCTGAAAGTGAAAGTTAAAACGCGACTGGAAATCGAACTCACTTACTTTGAGGATGCTGTCGAGCGCTTTAACTAAAGCGTCACAAAGACTCGTCCTTTTTCAGCTTTATATAATATTATGCATATTATATCCAACGCAGGCTTCGTTGTTTAGGCCATGAGGGTGTGGACACCACTCAAACCCACACTTTATAAGATAATATCTGACAACTGAAATCCTGGTTTTGCTTTTAATTTCTAAAGATCCATCGTCTGTCTATTATCGGCGTAATTACTCACGACATATATATATATATATATATATATATATATATATATATATATATATATATATATATATATATATATATATATATATATATATATGGGGGGTGCGTTTTCGTGCTCAATCATGAAGAGGAATAGAGACATCAAATATTGATATCCCGAAATGTGTGATCTTCCCTTTAATAATCGTAAGCCCATTAACTGCTTGAGCACATGAAAAATTTAAAAGACATATTTGATTAAGTGTATACGCTTGTGTGTCGATATATTTATCTAAACTTTTACTTTGTTTATATTCCTACATTTTTTGTTGCTTTATCTCTTAGATGATTATAGCGCTAAATATTTAGATATATTACAGATGTTGATCCAAACACACACACACACACACACACACAAATATATATATATATATATATATATATTCTTTTATACTTTTTCCTCGTAGAAATTTTTACTTTATATATATATATATATATATACCCTCACTAGTATATATATATATATATATATATATATATTGGGAAACGTATGAATCCAGTAATTCTCCCTCCATCAAGGGGTAAATATCAGGTCAGAATATGCTTTTTAAACTTCGTATACAACCAGTCTACGAGACGGAAATCTCTAAATTACATCTTTCAAAGTCAGCCGAAAAATTGACCTTGTGTCGCTTCCTGCTCGTCCGGGATGTTTTTATGTATATATACATTTATATATATATAGCCCCAGAGACAGACAGAGAGACATAAAGTGACAGATTTTTTTAAAATAAAAAAGGAATTTAATTTTCAAAGTTAAAAAAGAAAAATTTCAGACATTTATATAACCATTCAAGGCAGCTTTTCAAAATATTTTCAACGATATAATTCCCTGAGGACCTATGCGTTTAAGAAATATATTTTCTCACGCAAGAATTATTTTGTCATTCTTCAAGATGTATTCTGGGTTGTCCATATACCACTTGTTCGTATGTTAAAATTTCAATTTTTGCACAATTCCCAGTGGATCACCTTTCCCCACTGAGTCGTTTCTCGTCATATACTCTATTTGTGCTAATTAACTGCTTTTGTTTATTACATAATTGATTGTTTCATCACCACTTGCTATTTTGTCGCATATTATTATTAGTATTATTATTATTTACCCATTAGATATTTCACATCAGCGTTAGCTGATGGTCTTTCACTGATATTTGAGTAACAGCAAGTCTCCTCAAGTCTCCAGGATTCTTCTCAGAATTCTGGTCGTTCGCAATAATGTAGTAATTTGGATGGTCTCCACTTGTCCGCCAACTTCCAAGTCCTCCAGTCTCTTAAGTCATCCTTTTGTTACTGTTCCAAAAGCGCCAATTACAATTGGTATAATTGTCACCAGCATGTTCCATAGTTTTTTCAATCCCCTAGCAAGGTCGAGGTACTTACCCTTCTTTTCACATCCTTTCAGTTTTATTCTGTGGTTAGCCGGGACAGCAAACTCGACAATTTTGAAATTTCTCTTTTTTTTTTATTGATAATTATTAGGTCTGGGCTTCTGGCTAAGATTAGGTGATCCGTCTGTCTTTCAAAGTTCCATTAGAGTTTCAGTGTGTTATTTTCTAGGACATGGTCAAATTTAAATTTCTTGCACATCTCACAGTGGATCACCTTACCGACCCAGTCGTGTCTAGTCTTATATTCCTTCTTTGCTAATTTGCTGCATTCGCTTATTATGAAATTGATGGTTTCATCTCTGTCACCCCATAACCAACATTTGCTATTTTGTTGCGTCTTATCAATTCTCGCATTGATAGGTTTTGTTCTTATGGCGTTGTTTTGTGCTGCTATTAAGAGAGATTCTGTTTCTCTCTTAAAATTTCCTTTTCTCAGCCAGGTCCAGGTTTTCTGGTGTTAGATATTTTTTATTAGTCGTTTAAAACACCAGTAAAGTTTTTTTCCTTCCCCTTTTTGTTTCCAAGTTATTGTCATTCTGTTGCCCATCATGTTATCAGTATCGTTTCTGATATGTGTAATCAGTCCTCCATCGTGTTTTTGTATATAGTTTTTGGGTCGTTGTAATTATTATTATTTTATTATTATTATTTACTCCTTTAGAGTTTTTCACATCAGTGTTAGCTAATGGTTTTTCACTGGAGTTCAAATGACAGCAAGTCTCCTCAACTCTCCAGGACTCGCCACAGGATTCTGGCTGTTCTCACCAATGCTGTCGTTTGGATAGTCTCTACCCGCCCGCCAACTTCCAAGTTCTCCAGGCCTTTTAATAATCATTTAGTTATTGTACCTAATGCACCAATCACAATTGGTACAATCGTTAGTTTCATGTTCCACACTTTTTTCAATTCTCTAGCAAGATCGAGGTACTTATCCTTCTTTTTACTTTCCTTCAGATTTATTCTGTGATCCGCCGAGACAGCAAAGTCGACAATTTTGCAGATTCTCTTTTTTTGTTGTTGATTATTATGAGGTCTGGTCTTCTGGCCGGGATTGAGTGATCGGTTTGTATGTTAAAGTCCCATAGGAGTTTATGCGAGTCATTTTCTAGGACAGGTGCTGGTTTGTGCATATACCATTTGGTTGTATGGTCGGATTGAAATTTCCTGCACATTTCCCAGTAGATCACCTTGCCGAACCAGTCGTGTATCGCCTTATACTTCTTCTGTGCTAATTTGTTGCATTCGCTTATTATGTGATTGATCATTTCGTCTCAGTCACCGCATAGCCTACATTTACTGCTTTGTTGTGTCTTATCTATTCTCGCTTTGATATGATTGGTTCTTATGGTGTTGTTCTGTGCTGCTATCAGAAGAGATTCCGTTTCTCTCTTAAGGTGTCCTTTTCTTAGCCAGGTCGAGGTTTTCTGGTGTGAGATGTTGTTTATTGGACGTTTAAAGCGGCCATAGAGTTGTTTTCCCTCCAATTTTTGTTTTCTAGTTGTTGTCATTTTTTTATCTATCGTGTTGCCCGTATCGTTTCTGATGGTTGTAATTAGTCCGTTCGTGTTTTTCTATGTAGTCTTCGAGACGTTGTATCGATGCGTCAACGGTGTCTTCGACGCTAGCAAGTCTTCTTCCTCCCTCTTTTCTAGATACGTATAGTCTGTCAGCGTCGTCTCTGGGGTGTAATGCATTATGCATAGTCATTAGTTTTCTTGTTCTTTCGTCCATTTGTTTATGTTCCTCTCCGGTCAACTTAAGAAAGGGTCCCGAATATCTGAGTTGGGGCACAGTCCATGTATTTATTTCTTTGATGAGGTTTCTGCTGGAGAGTTTTGTCTCGAGGAGTTTTCTCGTTCTCCTGAGATATTCTTTTCGTGTTGTGTCTTTCATTTGCACTTGTTTGATGGTGTCAGCCTCCAAGATACCCAAGTATTTGTAGGTTTCCTTTTCTGCGAGCGTTCTAATTTTGTCGTGATTTGGTAGTTCCCTTCCGTCAGTCATATGTCGTTTGCCACTTTTCATGACGAGCATGGCACATTTTTCTATGCCAAATTCCATTCCTATGTCCTGACTGTATTCTGTAACAGCGTGTATGAAAGTTTCCAGTTCTTTTTCATTTTTTAAAAAAACTTAATGTCATCCATGTACATTAGGTGGTTAATCTTCTCTTGCGATCTGGTGAGTTTGTATCCGGCTGCGCATTTTATGAGTATGCGGTTCAGTGGCATCATGGCTATTGAGCTGATGGTCCCTCACAGAGGTCCGAGTGACAGTAAGTCTCCTCAGGTCATCAGTACTCTTCTCACTGTTGTAGCCAAACTTAACAATGCCATATTTTGGATGGTCTCGATTCGTCCTTTATTCCTAACTCCTCAAGCCTCCTTTCCAAGCCTTTGAGGGACCGTTCCAATCACCAAATACAGTTGATATCACCATTACTCTCATGTTCTATGGCTTTTTTAATTCTCAAGCTAGGTCCAAGTACTTGTCTCTCCTTTCGTTTTCTTTGATTTTTACTCTGTGGTCTCAGGACATTCAAAAACAGAAAGCAAATGAAAGGCAACAAAATTTTAAAACTAAATTTTATCAAAGTCTCTCCGAATAAGATTTCAAATATACTCTCAGAGAATGCAATACAAAAGAGATAATTTACGTGTTTTATGCGAGATGTGAAAATATTCGAAATTGCGATCGCCAAAAAGAAGCCATTTCTCAAAGTAAAAAAAGTCGCATCAAACCTTATTCGGTTTCATGAATGGACAAATCTAGTAAAGTTTATGCTCAAATTTCACGTTATCCTAATTATCTGGTTGTAATTAGACATGGTTACCCCCCATTAACCTAGTTAGTAGAGAGTTCGCCAATGGCGTGGAAGACCGGGGTTCAATCATACCAAAGACTTAAAAAATGGTAGAACCACCTTGCTTAACATTCAGCATTATATGGTACGGATCAAGGGTAAAGTTGACCAATCCAAGGAAAGGACGAGGGCCCTTCTCTACAATTCGGTGTTGGCGCAATTAAAAAGGGAGCCTTCGGGTCGCCCTCGAGTACGGTCCCTATCTTTTACTTATTTTACAAATATCGGCAGGTGAGTAGGATGTCGCAAATTTGGATTAAACCTGAAAAAAATATCAACAGTCTTGTTTCTTTTTATTTGCAATTCTAGTACTTTCGACTGTCGTGAGATAATGTTGAATATGTAATTTTCTGCAATTTTGTCTTTGAATCTTGAAGATGAAGGTGAGGTATTTAAGAAAAGCTGTGTGTTTTAATGAGTATATTGTTTAAAACTCTTCTTCTAACGGTTGCACGACTGTGATATCACCGGTAGATCGTTGCTAAGGATTAAGTGTATTTTAGAACCTCCCTGCCCTGGACAAAAGATATTTGACATAATGTAGTTCATCTTATAAGGACACATTTTTTTTAATATTTGAAAACATTTCTTTGCAATTAGTGTTATATAAAAGGCTTATATCGTTTCTTTTATTTTTTGGGTTTTTTTTTTTGGCTTGATCGCATATCAAACTTAATGTGTTACGTACTGTCAAAGCCCTCCTTGTAGAATTACAGAAGTGGTACAATTTAACCCAAAGCTTGGAGTTAAGAAGGGTCAAAACTTTCTTGGGTGTTATAGTCCAAAGGTTGGTAAAATTACGTGACCGGAGTCCAAACTCGCTCGCTATGATATCACACTACCTCACATTATCCATGGCAACTCTAATTTAAAAAAAAACACTCAAAACGAATAAGAGAGTCCGGAAGAAAAAAAAACATCCAATTATGTATAACTTACAAAAATTATTGAAATGGTGACGTAATAGACACCGAAAGATAGAAATAGTATCCCGTAAATATTCGCACAAAACAAGATTCTACCGAATCACAGGTCGTCTATAAAAGAAAAGCGAATAATTTTGAAAGATAGTAATTGTAGAACACGAATTTTTTTTTTTATTGTTGACAAACTTTTAAGTCCACCAAGACATTTATAAAGTTACTGGGTACATAAAAACAAGAAATCTAATACATTATAAAGAGTGAAGAAAGATTAATTTCAGCAATCAATAACTGTAATGGCAACGTAATCATAAAGATATGATAAAAAAAAACGCAAGAAAATTGAAACGGGAAGAAAACTGTATGGATATTTCAAGAGACAATGACCAATATTAAAGACGGGGGTGACCTAGATATCCCGAATTAAAGGGAAAAACTGATTCTCTTCAAATAGCAGGATAAAACAATGCCATAATGTCCACCTATGTTCAAAGAAAAATCAATCAGCCACGACAGAATAGTAAGTGTAAGGTATGTAGAGAAAAATGAAACTTTTTATTAAGTAGTAAGCGAACACAGCAAGCTTTTTCAAAAGGAGTAGAAAACTAGGATCAACTGGTTGGGTAAGATGATCCATTGGGAATTATGCAAAAGATTGAAATCGGATCATACTACCAAATGGTACGAGGATCATTAAATAAAGTTCCAGACTTTTTTCGTATGGGCACTTTTATTGATAGTACACACATGAAACTCTAGTCCCCTTCGAAGTAATCTCCTCCGGCTGAAATGCACTTGTTGTAGCGTTGCAACTTCTGGAAGGCCACATAGAAGTACTCTTTTGTGAGTGTGTCAATAACCTTCGCTACAGCCTCTTTCATATCCTCAATTGTCTCATAACGACATCCTCTGAGCTTAGGGAATAACCAAAAGTCACAGGGAGCAAGGTTTGGACTATAGGAACGGTGTGGAACTGACTTGATGCCCATCTAGCGTAAAGAGTCTGTGACAAGGAAGGAGTTGTCGATTGGTGGAAATGCTACTGACCCGATTTGAAGAGTGCTGGTCTCTTCCGACGGAATCTTTTCCTGAACTCCCTTAAAACCTCAACATATTAACCCTAACCCTAACCCTTTAGCCAATCAACTCTGATGTATTGACTTCCTTACTTTACCCCCTCCTGTCATCATCCCTCACAGACTCCCTGCCTTCCTTGAATCTCTTATGCAACTCAAAAACTGATGCTTGATACATGCAAGATGGTCGAAAAGCAGTCTGAAGCATTCCATACGTTTCTGTGGCATATTTTACAAGTTTAAAACATACTTTTATTGCATATCGCTCTTCTAAAGTATCCTCACGTATAAACTGCATTTTTGAAATTTACTAGTTGTGACAATCAGGCTTTAATAGGGTGTATTCAAATTGCTGCTGTAGGTGTTCATTTGAACCTGAAATCATAAAAATTGGTTAGTGATCTCATAAGATGAATAGCAATAACATACTGAATTTTCAAGAGTCTACGACAATTCTAAATGCGTGTACAAAAAAGTCTGGAAACTTATTGAAAGCACCACGTATATACATAAACTAGACTCTCTCCTAGAAAATGAGACGAAAAACATTCTCTTGGATTTTCAAATGCCAATGGATCACGAAATCTTGGTCAGACGACCAGATCTCGTGTTAATTTAAAAAAACGAAAAGAAAGAGAACTTGCCATCTCACAGATTATGCCATTCCGAGGGATCTCAGTGTGAAAAAAAAGAAAGAAAAATGGTTGACACATACAAGAATCTAAACTCCGCACTTATGCTAAATTGAATTATCTGAAATGGAACTGTTTTTTGACATTGAAACTGTATTTATGCTAAGCTGAATCGTTTAATATAGAACTGTTTTGGCATTTAACTGAGTGAACAAAATGTATACTTATACTAAACTGAATTAGCTGAATAAGAAATCTTTAACAAAACTGAATTACTTGAAATAGAAATGTTTTCGACAATTAAACTGTACTCATGCTAAACTGAATTGTTTGAAATTATAAAAATGGATTTGGCATTAAATAACTTACAAAGGTTAATATGCCACAAAACCCAACCAACCAACCAACAATACTAATACTAAACTGAATTGTTTGGATTAGAACAGTTTGACTAAATGGAATAGCTAGAAACAGAAATGTTTTTGACAATTAAAGAGTGTACTTACTTTTAAACTGCGTAGTTATGGTAAACAGAATTGTTTGAAATGAGACTGTTTTTGTATGCTAAATTGAATTGTGTCAAATAGAACCCAACCAACCAGCCAATCTAAAAGCGCCAGAATCTTAGGTATTAGCTTTGTTATCTCTGTCAGTATGTTGCTTTTGTCTAGTCACCGTGGTTCTGGTTGATTATTTTCAAGGACTACAGATATTTTAGTCTTGTCTTTAAAAAAACAAACTTCCTGGTATCGGTTTGAAATAATTTTATGCAGAAAGTGCGTTATCTGTTGTCTTTTTCACGCCATCAGAGTTATAAGAATAGTTCTAAAAATAAAATAAATTAATATATTTAGTCATCCACAGACTGTTTCGTGAATCACAAATCTTCAGTGTTGCAAGACACAGAGAGCGTTTCAAGATGGGATCGAAATCCTCCTACCATTACGTTAGGATGAGTATCTTACCGCTCAGCCAACTGGCAACATACGTTAACGCGGGGATTATTACGCCTTATGTATTAATTTTCGTTTGTTTATATTTTGCGTTATCGGATACCAGAGGGCTCAATTCATTTGAACAGCTTTGCATTACGCGATATGTATTTCGTTGAGTCAGAAATAGTTACCCGAAATTACGCATTCCCCACTTCTAATGTTTTAAACACCACTGGAAATTACCTGATTAAAGGTGATTACCACTGGTCATTAATCAGTAAAAGAGTACGCATCGTGATTTAATCTATGGTAAATAAACGAATTGAACGTACACATTTGACATGAAATGTTGAATGTTTTTTTGAATCACAAAAAACATTACTGAAACTACTCAGAAAAATGTTACTATATATATATATATATATATATTGAAGCTGTCATTACCACCCACCAAGTCTTAAACCAGTTTTCAATGTTTCCTTCTTAGAAAGTAAAGTTGGCCACCGTAGTCGAGGGAGACCCGACGGCTCCCTTTTAAATAGCTACTACACAGAAGTGTTGGGGAGAGCGTTATTCCATTCTCTGGATTGGTCCACTTTATCCTTGATCTGTACCTTATAATGCTGAGTATTGAGTAAGACGGAATCAAGTACCATTTTTTGGTATGACTTGATCTGAGATTGAACCCCGGTTTCCGGAGCAATTAGCAAACTCTCTACTCACTTGTTCAATGGGTTGGGTGTTTTTATCATACTTGCCGCCCAGACAAAATTGCTGAAATCGGCTAGAATACTGATAAGAGTCCTGGAGAATTGTTAAGCAAGACGGCATCAAGTACCATTCTTTGAGTCTTTGGTATGACAAGACCTGGGACTGAACTCCGGTCTCCCGAACTATTTACGGACACTCTACTCATTAGGTGTGATGAGTCTTAAAATGTTCAATCCAGGACGTCCTTTAGAGTTCGATTGCTAGTGGAAGTAGTCGAGAATTAATATTTGAATTCAACATATCCAGATCAAAACTCTGGGGCCACTTGAAAAAAAGAGGAAAAGTGAGCAATCAGGGTGTTTGGATTCCTCATACTCTTAGTAAGCTGAACAATGAATATCAGATATGCATTGTAACAAGTCTTCCTTCAATGCAGACGAATGATCATTTTTCAGGAATATCATTACAGATTTCGAAAAATTGGTATTTTATGTTGAACGCAAAAGTAGTGGATTGAAATGGGGTAATCTTTGCAGCCTACCCCAAAGTTTGGGCTTAATGGAAGAAAAGTTACGCTCTTTTTTGGAGGGATCACTGTGGTGTTATTGATTTTAAGTTTTTAAACAGCAATCAGACATTCAATGCAAACTTATACTCTCAACAAGAGAAACGTGTGCATGAAAATCTCAAAAAAAATCCTCGTCAATTGGAGAAAAAATTGTGCTTTCTAATGACAATGTCGTATATTGAAGCGCTGGACAAACAACGAAAAACTCGTAGATAAATAAAAACATAATTTATATTTTTATTCTTCCACTGTGACGATTGTGTGTAGTAGGAATACAGTCAGAGAGAGTTCGCACATATCTTTCTTCTGTGGCGGGGACCCTTTTTGTGAAGTAGTGTGACAGCCGGAGAAAACACACACTAGGGGAAGACAGGTCTGCTTGAGTGACCAGTGGGCCCCTCTCTTCCCTTGAGAGACCAGTGGACCTCTCCCTTTCGCTTGAGCGACCAGCGAATCTCGTTCTTCAGTCCAAAATTACAGACCTCGTATTGTCTTTCAAGTCCCATGAACACGCCTCTTCGCCCACGTATTTTTCTGTTTATGACTGGTTATTGGAATACACATACTTCCGTTTTTTTCCGGTAATTTGTTGATCTTCTCTGTGAACGGAAATATCTGTCACTCTATCAATAGGCAATAAATTATATTCTCTTTCCAGTGAAACCATTTGGTTGATGTTATCTTGCGACTGCATTGAATCTGCTGAGTTCATCGTGGCTTGCTAAGCTAGTATATTACAATAAAACAAGGTCACTCTCAGTAGGATAATTTGATGTAGTAAGACTGAGATAGATAGATAGATAGATATATAGATAGATTAGACCGATATGGATATGATCACACTGAAATAAATAGATTGGGAGATAGAGAGATAGATTGTTTTGGTTCCATGGCACAACAACCTTTGTAAGTTATCGTGGTGTAATGGTTAAAGCGATGAACTGCGGAATCGTAGTACGCGAGTTCACTTTCGGGCAAATACCCTTGGGAAAGGTATGAACCCCCTTATTCTCCCTCCAGCTATGGGTAAATAGTAAGACGGACTAGGTTCTTCAGCCTTGGTGAGGCAACTAGTCTAGGAGAAGGAAAACTCTGAATTCAAACCTGTTAAACTCCGCTTAAAAATTGACCTTGTGTCATATCCTGCCCGAGCGGAGGGGTTGGGTAAATACTACCTTTGTAAGTTATCGAAGGTCAAATCCTGTATTTACTGATAAAATATTATTTGTAAACAAATTTTGTCGATACACACGGGTAAATGAACAAACTGTTCTATTTTTAACAATTCAAATCAATAAAGTTTAATGGTTTCAAGTATTGCTATATATCACTAATAATACAATTAAACATCAGTTATTTATTTAGATGATCGAACAACTCTACTTCAAACAATTTAGTATAGCAAAAGTTATTTGTTTTCACACAGTTTAAATGTCTAACAGTTCTGTTTGACCCATAGATAGGAACCTATCAGGTTGACCAAGAAACAAGGGGTACTCTGATTTCCCCAAAAGCTCCATTGTTATTGGAACCTTACTATCAAATTGTTAAATATCATGCCAGTTCACTCCTTTTTTGAGTCTTATCCCTTTGTAGAGATTCAGTCGGTGTATTTTACAGCCCCAGCGAACAGGGCGAGATAGATCGAGAGATTATATAATCTAAAGTTCATTAGTTATTATGACGAGAGAACTTCGTATACAAATCTTTTAAGAAGACTAAAATAAAGAAAAAAATTCTTGAATAAGATTGAAAATAAACATTTGTCATTAGAAATAAGTTCATAATAATCAATACTTTCACATGTATATGTAAAAATATTCTCAGAAGAAAAAGATGGATACTGAGATCGTATATAGTATGTGACAACAATAAAAGTCTAAGACGAATTTTCGAAGCCGCTGCTATTTCACTTTTTAATTCCCTAAATGCTCGTCCTGGCTTTTGTAATTGTTCTCCTTACTTGAGTAAATCCATTTTAAATAGCTACAATATATTCCATCTTTAGTTAATATATTCCACTTATATCATAATTTTATGCTTTCTTTTTCTTTTTGTCTTTCCTTTTTCTTCCTTTTGATTCGAAATCTTTTTTGATAAACAAACGGAACATAAATTCTATACAATTTTCCTAATAAGTCAAATGACGTAATTTAAAACAACAAACGCTGATTCACTAATTAAACGGCCAATTTTTTCTTATATTTTAGGTTTTAAGTAGGTCTTTTCACAGAGCAAATGCGGTATTTTGTGCTTGCAGCGCGCATGGTGTTGTATGATTGTCTATATAGTGTACTGTGGAATGGGTCGGCGAATGTGGCAAGCTAGGTTTGGTTTGGTTTGTTTGGTTCTATGACATATCAACCCTTGTAGGTTATTTAACGCCAAATCTGTTTTTATGTAAATCTGTTCTATTGAAAACAGTTCAGTTTAGCATAAGTACACAGTTTAATTGTCAAAAACATTTCCAATTCAAACTATTTAACTAGTTATATGTAATAATTCAGTTAAGTATAAATACAGTTTTAATGTCGAAAAACAGTTCTATTTGAAATTATTCAGTTAAGCATAAGCACGCAGTTTTAAGTGTAAGTACGGTTTAATTGTCAGAAACGTTTCTATTTCAAGATATTCAGTTTACTCAATTCATTTTAGCATAAGTATGCTGTTAGTTCTTTTTAACCCATAGATAGGGCCCTATCAAGTGCTACCACTCCGGACCAGAGTGGACCTGGGAGCGATAGCAATGAAGGGGTACTCCGCATTCCCCAAAGCTCCAGCACTGCTGGAACCTCACCATCAGATTGTTTAGTATCATATCCAGGACATTCGTTGGGGGGGGTTACCCCTCTGCAGAGAAGCAGTCAGTGTATTCTACAGCCCCAGCTGACTGGGCAAGGCTAGCTAGGATCCCTTAGTATATATAGAAACAACATGACTGCTACCCCCCTCCCCCACACAACTTCAAGGCCTTGCACCTTCCTTATTGTGAAAATAAGGGAATAAAGCCAACTTCTCTTGTTATACAAATTTTCCCTAAGTTTTCGTATTTTGCATTTTTACACATCCATCGTTGATTTAACATCACTAATATCATTCCTCATAGCCCTGATGATGGTTCATTAGAACCGAAACGATATTGTGTCGACTTTGCTTCTCAATAAATCTCTCCTTCTACTTGAATTATCTTGTTATCAAATTTTTTTCTCGTAAGAGATGTCTGCGATGTAAATAAATCATAGTAATAATAATACTAATTGCATTTGTTGCTAATGTTTATGATAAAGTTTTCACGGAGAGAAAGTGAAAGAAAGAAATGGAAAGCCAAATCATCTTCTCAATTAAATTATACTTTGAATATTTCTGATCAAAATTCAGGTACATTTTAAGGTACAGACACGTATTAATGTACATATTATTGTATATATAAGTTTATATATGAATAAATTATATATACACTAACAATTAAAGAAATGACTCACAGTCATGTTTCTTTGAAAACAATTTATCGCAAGATCATCGACGTTAAGCAATGATGCCTTTGTTCCTTATCAAAAAGGGTCAATTCTGACCAATTCTTTACCAACTTGTTTAGGGCTATTTTATGCCAAGTGACTCGGTAAATTGGTTGATTGGTTTTAAGATCCTATCAACCTATGTGAGGTTATTTTAAGTGTAGACGTAAGATAATAATGTACCTTAAATGTCTATATTCGCCTTATTATAGTTTGGAGTTTTAAAGATGTGTTAACATCTTTGGGGTTGTGTTGAGAGTTTTCCTCATATGCTAATGATCAGGTTTGCATTTATATGTTTTCGTATAATTTTGTTAACCCCAAAAAGGACAGAGGGTAATTAATTCAGCTTAGCCTACAAAAACTGTTCTATTTCAAACAAATCAGTTTAGTATAAGTACGCAGTTTAAATTTCAAAACAGTTCTCTTTCAAAAAATTCAGTTTAGCATAAGCACACAGTTTCGTTCTACTTGACCCATAGATAGGACCCTATCAGGTACAAACCACAAAGTGAACTTGAGAGCGATGGCATTGAAGGGGTACTCTGCATTCCCCAAAGATAAAGAATTACTGGAACCTCACCATCAGATTGTTTAGTCTCATTTCGAGGACACTCATTGGGGCGGGGGGGTCTTAACCCATCTGCAGTGAAGCGTTCGGTGTATTCTACAGCCCTAAATGACTGAGCAATTTTCTGATAAGAGCAAAAATGCCATATTCCATGAGAACGTGATTTGAAGTGCAGGGTATTTGATACGTAATACACTGTGGATTTTGTACTTGTTTGAGTATAAAAGAGTCCACAAGTCTTCTGTGACCAATACGTAATCGTATTGTTCCTTTCTGTATTTTCTGAATGTCAAATGTAAGAGAAACGCGTTAATTGTACGTTCATTTTTTTTGTTTATTTAGTTCTGAAGGGTTTGTTGTGGCACAGGGTCTTATTGGAAACCAAAAAAAATTAAGACATGTCTATTTGACAATGTGTCATAAGGGACCTGCGAGTAATGGCAATGAAGCGGGTATCCTACACGCTTCATATCTATAAAACTAGTGCCTCACAATCAAATGCAATTTAATGTCACATCAAAGAGATCATTTTTGGTGGGTTATTTTCTCTTTTCAAGGGATACAGCCAGCTTATAATAGACCCCACCAATACGGCCTGGAGGTGGAGTGAGAAATGGTGGTAACGTAAGTCTTCGCAAAACTCACTAATTTCTTGGCAAGAGTCGGCTGAAAATTTAATTGGATGACCAAGAAACTCTTATGATATGTATCTAAAAAAATTATTTTACAATATAGTCTCCTTGTGAAAAACTCATTTCTTCCATTGTTGTTGCAGTACTTGGATTTCATTCGTCAAAAATCAACAACCCCTGATATGACGTCATTATATGAACTTCTCAGCGAATAAACTTTTCGGTCCATCATCGTATATATATACATGTATATAAATTATATAAGGTTGGCTTTAGTTTTGTTTGATTTACTTTTTTTACTCAGTGATATATAAACTTTCATGGGTTATTCAATACCAAATCCATACTTGTGTTACATATTGCCCCTCGACTGAGCCGTCAATCAAGTGATGAACCTGAGTAAATACGTGGAAGAACAGCGGAAGCAGGTAGACATTAGAAAATAATATAACTAGGTGGCCAGCGGTTCTAGTCAGTTGGAGACAGGATGCCTAAGTGAGAACCAGCTCCAGACAGAGGGCTTTGGGCCCTCAGTGACACTCGGTTGAGCAACCCAGGCAAGATGAGAAAGAAGCACTGCTATATCAATATAGCAGTCCGTCCTTGTCACCACTGATTTCTCACACACAACAAACATCACCCTTTCGAAAATAAAGTGTGAGTGATTAAATTTTTATAAAGAAGTGTATTTGTTGGTTATTGGAGTTGTCATTATCAATTGAATATGTTCCCGTATATATTTGCATATGTACACGTGCAGTTGTATGTGGCTTATAAAACACTTGTAGCATAACCGTCGTAGAAGTATTTATCCCATTGCAAATGGGAAAAAAAGGGGATTTAGGGTTGCAGAGTACACTGGCTGCGTCTCTGCAGAGGGGTAAGACTCCCCCCAACGAGTGTCCGAGATATGACGCTAAACAATCGGATGGTGAGGCTCCAGTAATGCTAGAGCTTTGGAGAATGAGGGGTACCACTTTATTGACATCGCTCTAACGTCCGCCCTAGCTTGGAGTGGTAGCCACCGATAGGGTCCATTCTATGGGTCAAATAGAACTAAACTGTGTCCTTATGCTAAACTGAATTGTTTGAGAGATAACTGTTTTTTGATATTTAAACTGCGTAATTATGTTAAGCTAAATTGTTTGAAA
The DNA here is from genome assembly GCA_963585895.1 of Sepioteuthis lessoniana. NCBI lineage: Eukaryota > Metazoa > Mollusca > Cephalopoda > Myopsida > Loliginidae > Sepioteuthis > Sepioteuthis lessoniana. The sequence continues at coordinate 18,645,224 of OY757926.1, forward strand.
TATAACCGTTTATATGTATAAAAATGGATTTGACATTACATAACCTAGTATGGTTGATATGCCATAAATCCAAACAAAACTAAAATAACTTAATTCGGCGTTTAGTGACCCGAAATAGTTGAGACGCTTTAAAACAAAATAACCAACCAACCAACCAATCAGGAAGAATTTAAACATTTCATCCGTTATCGACTGGGGTTCGTAATTGATTAGTCTGATACAGTCCAACCCATTAGCTGCCAAGCCATGGAAACGGCCTGGGAATGGAATCATCATAATGTTATACTGCTAAGACAGATTTCCCTGAGTCTCTCTCTCTATTTGTCCCTATCATCCATCACTCCCAGCAGGTCTTCTAAACCACATCCTGTGTCCGCACAGGGCTTTTTTAGGTAAGTTCTTGTTGGTCGGCCAACAGTGGCAAGACCATTTGAAGGGGTCCATATAAGACCGTTACATAGGAGTTCATCCTTGCTTCTCCTGCAGTGTCTTGCATAACTTATTTAGATTGTTTTAGAAATCTGATCAATCTAATAAAATGAAACAGAGTTACTTCCAAGCAGCAGTTTTTTCAATACTACTGTGCAGATGCACGACATATAATTGGCATCACATGACAGAGTCCCTGGATGGGTGTGGTTGAGACTGCGTGTGCCATTCTGAGTTTTCAAAGCGTTCATAAAACATATTGGACTCAAAAACATATTAAACCCGGGTGTCTATTGTATTTTCACAGTCGCATGACTGACTAGCGGTCAGTCGGTCATATGTGATCGATATAATCGATTTATACAGGGTACACATGGCTCTATTAACATCTGTTTCGGGCCCTTGTGAAGTAAGTTGAGATGTTTTTTGGATGTGTTCCAATAATCGACCCGACAGGCAATTGTGATTTTTTTTTACCCGTAGGCTTACCAGGGTGTTTCAGAATTTTATACTAAATGATTTATTTGTGAGATGTAAAACTAAACAATCTGTAATATGGATTGCTTAAGAGAGAGAAAGACTCTGTGTGTGAAAAAGAGGAGAAAAAAAGACAGACACACACTGCAGCCTGGTACAACGTTGTTGGTGACCACAGCAAACTGGTTGGATAGAGACTTCATCTTGTTACACAAGCCGTAATTTTGTTGTAAAATCACCGATAGCAAAAAATATTTTCTGGAAGTGGGAAGCTACTGTTTAACATCCCGATGTAAAAGAATGTTTTTCTATAGAATAATGATCTGTAATTCATAGAATTACATTGCCACAATTAACGCCGTGTGCGAAATAGACATAGCATGTTGGTAACACATATACATCGAACATATAAAGAACATAGGAATCTCGAAATTCGAAAACACATAACGACTTCTCGTTCAGGTACGAAACCTTTTTATTAACTTTGAGTTAAAGGTTTCGACATAAGGAGGAGATACACAATCTCGCTATGCTGTCTTATTCATTTGGCCCCTATCTCGTGCGGCACCCACGGCGCACAAATTCGTCTTGACTCAGGGAGACCCAAAAGTCGAACCTCCACGTTCGGCGTCTAGTTTTCAACACCTTAACTTTCTTTCAATTCTCCACAAACCTCTGCGCACTTCCGGTGCGTGAGGTCACTCGCATTCCGTTACCCGTTTCGTCTCGGACTATTGTGACATCTCTGAGTGACACCTTCGTCCGCCCGCGCGCGCCCGCGTTAACACCTGCATCAATGTTCGCACCTAACTAACCCATGTGCTGAGCCGAAAGGTTCTCAGCCTAACTAAACTCAAAGGCATGAACCGAAATCCCTTGGTCATTACGTTACAATAGGAGTGAACTTGCTTCTTGCACAATATTAAGTTAGGTTATATATTTATATATATTTCCCGGACATTGGCCTAGCGGTTAGGGTATTCGCCAATGGCCCAGGAGACCTGGGTTCAATCCCAGGTCGAGTCATACCAAAGACTCAAAAAATGGTACTTGATGCCTCCTTGCTTAACACTCAGCATTATAAGGCACGGATCAAGGGTAAAGTAGAGCCATCCAGGGAAGGATTAGCGCCCTCCCCTACACCTTGGTGTAGTAGCTATCGAAAAGGGAGCCTTCGAGTTACCCTCGACCATGGTCGCCAACTTTACTTTTTACTTATATATTTAGCAGTAATTAACCATAAGACAGAATTTCTTTTTATTGCTGAACATTATGGCCTCATAATAATAATTGATTAATAATTAAACTTTTACCAAGGAGCCAAATGTGATCGTCTTTGAAGAAAAAAAATAATTTGATGACACATTAAAATCTATCCGCACACAATTTCCATCACTCTCCGCTAGTCACATCCACTTTTCTTATTCAAATATTCAAATCCATACGTATACATTTCATATGTAGATATATATATATATATATATATAACATTTAGAGATGTGAGCAGAATGATGATTCCTGGTTGGGAAAATGGAATCGATGAGACATTTAAACTTCAGTCAAAGTTGTTTATGTCCACTTCACACTAATGCCCTAATGAAAAATTATTTCAACTAGTCTAGGAGAAGTACGATTCTTTCTTCAAGCCATGGATAATGCAATAGACAACCAAACGACTAATCTCCCCAAAAGTAAACTTATGCCAATTCCCACTTTCCTGACAAAATATGACACAATCAGCTTGGGCTATAGAATACACTGACTGCATCGCTGCAATGGGAGTAACACTCCTCCAACGAGTGTCGTGGATATGACACTAAACAATCTGAAGGTGAGGCTTCAGTAATACTGGATCATTGGGAAATGCGGAGCACCTCTTCATTGCCATCGCTCTTAAGTTCACTCTGGCCTGGGGTGGTAGCGTCTGATAGCGTCCTATCTATGGGTCAAATAGAAGTCTTTGTCATTTGTAATGTGTACTAAAACTAAACTGAATTAACTATGTGTAATCAAAACTGTACTTATGTTAAATTAAATTGCTTGGAAGAGAAATGTTTTATCAATTAACTGACTGTAAACAAATGACTTATTGTTAATTGAATAGTCAGTGATACATAGTAATACTAGGAACAATTTAATTTTGTTTACACACTAATATGAATTTTTGAAATAGAACTGTTTTTACATTTAACTGTGTGCAAACAAAAAGCTGTATTTAAACAAATGACTGTGTGTAAACAAAAAAAAACTGTGTACTTATGCTAATATAAATTTTTGAAATAGAACTGTTTTTACATTTAACTGTGTGCAAACAAAAAAACTGTGTACTTATGCAAATATGAATTGTTTGAAATAGAACTGTTTTTAGTTTAAATGTGTGTAAACAAAAAGCTATATTTAAACAAATGATTGTGTGTAAATAAAAAAAAACGCGTACTTTGCTAAAATGAATTGTTTGAAATAGAACCGTTTTTCCATTTAACTTCCTGTAAACAAAAAAACCTGTATTTAAACAAATGACTGTGTGTAAACAAAAAAACTGTGTACTTATGCTAATATGAATTGTTTGAAATAGAAATGTTTTTACATTTAACTGAGTGTAAACAAAAAGCTGTATTTAAACAAATGATTGTGTGTAAACAAAACAAAAAAAAAAAAGTGTACTTATGCTAATATGAATTGTTTAAAATAGCACTGTTTTACACTTAACGGTGTGTGAACTAAAAGTTGTATTTAAGCAAATGACTATCTGTAAATAAAAAAAACAATGTATACTTTTGCTAAATTGAATAATTTGCAAAAGGACTGTTTTTACATATAACATTTGATAGAAATTGTGAAAATATTTAACTGTGTACAAAAATGAGTTTAGGCTCATTTAAGAATATTATCTATAAAATATGTTTAGAAATCATATATTCAATATACGTATATGTATAAAAAGGATTTGGCATTAAATGACTTGCAATTGTTGATATGCCATAAAGTCAAATCAAACCAAACCAAACCAAACCAAACAAAAAACGTAAAATATTTTTTTATCAAAATGACCTGATAGGAGGGAGAATAATTGGATTCATACCTTTCGCAAGGGTATAAGTGTTATGTGAAATGCAATCAGTCTCGACCAGGATTTGAACTGGTGTCGCCCTGTCCATTTCCTACGACGATAACCATTACACCACGGACAGCCCCGACCGAATCAGCCACTTGCTTTATGTGAAATAATATACATACTGTGAACTTCCTTTGTATGGCAAAGTAGCCAGCAACACCTACACGTAAAAGAATGAACTTATTAAAGCATGAATATCAGTCAGGTACAAGGCTTAAAAGATTGTGTATTTATTAGATATCGATCTCACTACAGTAGCGATGAACAGTTAGACTACCTTATCAACAACTGGCATGCAATCGAGTATAATTGATTTTTAATAAAAGGATCAAAGACGATGTACTTGAATTAGTTTTTGGTATAAGCCATAAAAAACTTTCTGTATGGAATATATAGCAAATTGACGCTGACTTGTTGGAAAAAATAATCTTCTATGAAAGTGAATCAAAAAGTATTGCCTTTTCTTTAGTACAGGAATAATTACCAACAGAAGAAGATGTATCGTACATAAAAAAAGAAACTGTTTCCGCTGTAGATCACATCCTTACTTATCATCATAGTCACCTTTTCTCTCAGTAGCAACGCACATTTTTGCATGAGAGCATATATCCTCTCCTCTCCAAATTCTATTGACTATTCTTTGAGCCACTTCCGTAGTTTTAACTTCCATATCAGTGGCATAATGTTGACTCTTAGATCCTTTGTCTTGGGGCCGAAGAAATGATAGTCAGAAAGCGTTAAATCCAGTGAGAAAAGGAAAATGAAGCAAAGTTATCCACCCAAATATGGCGATTGTCCCCCTTGTCTTTATGCCTGTGTGTGGTTGAGCATTACTATGCAGAAGGGTATTATCGATTGCCAAGACTGAAAATGTTGAAAGAAAAAACTTATCATATCATGACAATCAAATCTGAATGATTAAGAATAAAAATTACTTATATTTCTGTTTGCTAGTATTGTCATCGTCCAGGCCACAAATATATGGATTGTCGAAACAAATCTCACTTTACAAGCAAAAAAAGTTCGCCTTCATGAAAATTTTGGGATTGTTTGTTATAACTGTAAAGAAAAAGGCTTAAAAGTACACATTATAAAAGGGGTTCATTTTCAAAAATATATGTGTACTTATGCTAATATGAATTGTTTGAAATAGAAATGTTTTTACATTTAACTGAGTGTAAACAAAAAGCTGTATTTAAACAAATGATTGTGTGTAAACAAAACAAAAAAAAAAAGTGTACTTATGCTAATATGAATTGTTTAAAATAGCACTGTTTTACACTTAACGGTGTGTGAACTAAAAGTTGTATTTAAGCAAATGACTATCTGTAAATAAAAAAAACAATGTATACTTTTGCTAAATTGAATAATTTGCAAAAGGACTGTTTTTACATATAACATTTGATAGAAATTGTGAAAATATTTAACTGTGTACAAAAATGAGTTTAGGCTCATTTAAGAATATTATCTATAAAATATGTTTAGAAATCATATATTCAATATACGTATATGTATAAAAAGGATTTGGCATTAAATGACTTGCAATTGTTGATATGCCATAAAGTCAAATCAAACCAAACCAAACCAAACCAAACAAAAAACGTAAAATATTTTTTTATCAAAATGACTTGATTCGGCATTAAATGACCCGAAAAATGTTGATATATCGAAAAACCAACCAACCAACCAACCAACCAACTTGAAAAGGATGTTGTGAAGTTCTATGATCCGTTAAGTTATAAAGAACGAAACACTCACTATTCTAGATGGACGAGTTTTATATGAAGCTATGTAATATTTTCTAAGCTTGATTTACGATTTGGTTAGATTTAGGTTGGTTTTATGACATAACAACTATTATAGTTTATTTAATACCAATTCCATTTTTATTCATATAAACGGTTCCCTTTCAAACAATTCAGTTTAGCAAAAGCACACGGTTAGGTTCTATTTGACCCATAAATAGGATCCTATCAAATGCTACCACTCCGGGCTAGAGTAGACCACGCAGCGATGGCAATGAAAAGATATTCTGCAATCCCCAAAGCTTCAGTATTATTGGAGCCTTACCATCAGATTGTTTAGTGACATATCAGGACACTCGTTGTGGGAGTGTTACCTCTCAGCAGAGATCCAGTTGGTGTATTCCACAACTCCAGCCGACTGGGCCACAGGAAGGTTTACCACTGGGCAGAGATACAGTCGGTGTATATTTACCAGCCCCTCTTCTCGGGTAGGATATGACACAAGGTCAATTTTTAAGCTGACTTTACCAGGTTTGAATTTAGAGTTTTTATTCTCCTAGACTAGTTGCCTCCACAAAGCTGAAGAACACAGTCTGCCCTACCATTTACCCATAGCTGGAGGGAGAATAATTGGATTCATACCTTTCGCAAGGGTATAAGTGTTATGTGAAATGCAATCAGTCTCGACCAGGATTTGAACTGGTGTCGCCCTGTCCATTTCCTACGACGATAACCATTACACCACGGACAGCCCCGACCGAATCAGCCACTTGCTTTATGTGAAATAATATACATACTGTGAACTTCCTTTGTATGGCAAAGTAGCCAGCAACACCTACACGTAAAAGAATGAACTTATTAAAGCATGAATATCAGTCAGGTACAAGGCTTAAAAGATTGTGTATTTATTAGATATCGATCTCACTACAGTAGCGATGAACAGTTAGACTACCTTATCAACAACTGGCATGCAATCGAGTATAATTGATTTTTAATAAAAGGATCAAAGACGATGTACTTGAATTAGTTTTTGGTATAAGCCATAAAAAACTTTCTGTATGGAATATATAGCAAATTGACGCTGACTTGTTGGAAAAAATAATCTTCTATGAAAGTGAATCAAAAAGTATTGCCTTTTCTTTAGTACAGGAATAATTACCAACAGAAGAAGATGTATCGTACATAAAAAAAGAAACTGTTTCCGCTGTAGATCACATCCTTACTTATCATCATAGTCACCTTTTCTCTCAGTAGCAACGCACATTTTTGCATGAGAGCATATATCCTCTCCTCTCCAAATTCTATTGACTATTCTTTGAGCCACTTCCGTAGTTTTAACTTCCATATCAGTGGCATAATGTTGACTCTTAGATCCTTTGTCTTGGGGCCGAAGAAATGATAGTCAGAAAGCGTTAAATCCAGTGAGAAAAGGAAAATGAAGCAAAGTTATCCACCCAAATATGGCGATTGTCCCCCTTGTCTTTATGCCTGTGTGTGGTTGAGCATTACTATGCAGAAGGGTATTATCGATTGCCAAGACTGAAAATGTTGAAAGAAAAAACTTATCATATCATGACAATCAAATCTGAATGATTAAGAATAAAAATTACTTATATTTCTGTTTGCTAGTATTGTCATCGTCCAGGCCACAAATATATGGATTGTCGAAACAAATCTCACTTTACAAGCAAAAAAAGTTCGCCTTCATGAAAATTTTGGGATTGTTTGTTATAACTGTAAAGAAAAAGGCTTAAAAGTACACATTATAAAAGGGGTTCATTTTCAAAAATATATTTCTGACGAACATATTTTCCTCTAGTTTGACGTCGATGTTATTGTAAATACTAAAGCTTTACTAGTTGACTGAGGCTCTACTGCTCTCGTGATCACAAACAAATGAAAATTTATTCCTTTTGACCAAAATTTTAATCCAGAAATATACTTAGCTGATCAAACAAATTGAATAATATCGTTTTAAAATCAAAATAAGCCATGCATTTGTTTACATGATAGCGAGGATAATATTCGTAATTGCATATTAAATGTCCTTTTTTTAATGGCATATCAACCTTCGTGGGGTATTTATTGCCGAAGCCATATAGTTGGGGGGGGATTTTTTTATATTATCATTTTTCGTTTTATATATCTTGCCTTTCGGTTTAGTTAGGCGGAAAACCTTTCGGCTTAGTGCATGGGTTAGTTAGGTGCATACATTGAGTGCAGGTGTTCACGCGTGCGCGAGGTGGATGTGACAATCAGAAGGAAAAAAAAATGGCATGAAAATTATGATATATATGGAAATTATTAACTAAGGATGGAATATATTGTAACTATTTAAAATGTTTTTTTAATGTATTGTTCTTCCTTTTGACTCGCAATATTTCTCGATAAACAAACGTAACATAAATTGTATACGATATTCCTAATAAGTCAAATGAGGTAATTTAAAACAACAATCGCTGATTTTCCACTTAAACGGCCAACTTTTTCTTTTTATACAAATTTTCCCTTAGGTTTTTATATTTTGTATTTTAAACATCCATCGTTGACTTAAAATCGTTAATATCATCCTTCATGGCCCTGATGATGGTTCAGTAGAACCGAAATGCTATAGTGTCGACCGCTCGATAAATCTCTCCTTCCACTTGGATCGTTGTTATCAATTTTTCTCAACAAATTGTCGGATTACAATCCTTTATTTACTTTTCATATATATATATATATATATATATATATATATGTGTGTGTGTGTGTGTGTGTGTGTGTGTGTGTGTGTGTTAAAATGCAGCTAAATACAGCTTAACGTGCTTATCCTACAGTTATCAATATTTAAGATACTAAATCTCGATTAAAAACGTGAATATGGTATTGAAAAATGACCTCCATAAACAGAGACTTTCACGGATAATAATCCGAGTTTCAAACGTGTTTCTGTTTGGTGTTTCTCGAATTTAACTTAGTTCTGTTTGTATTTGACAGCACTGACAGTAAATCTCCTTTACTCAAACCCTCAATTCATTTATAATCGCACTCAATGCTTAAAAAATACAAATGTAGATTTATAAATAGACGTAAGAATAACCTCCCATATATACATGAATTTGTATTTTAGCAAATCCATTTTAAATAGCTATAATATATTCATTCCATTTTTAGTTAATATTTTCCACATATATCAAAATTTTTATGCTTTTTATTTTTTGTTTTCCTTTTTTTTTTCTTCTTTCTTTTTCTTCCTTTTGATTCGAAATATTTCTCGATAAACAAACGTAATATAAATTTTATACAATATTCCTTATAAGTCAAATGACGTAATTTAAAACAACAAACGCTGATTCACTAATTAAACGGCCAACTTTTTCTTGTTATACAAATTTTCCCCTAGGTTTTTGTATTTTGCATTTTTAAACATCCATCGTTGACGAAACATCGCTAATATCATCCCTCATAGACCTGATGATGCTTGAGTAGAACCGAAACGCAATATATATATATATATATATATATATATATATATATATATATATATATATATACGTGGTGCTTTCAATAAGTTTCCAGACTTTTTTTGTACAGGCATTTAAAATTGTCGTAGACACTTGAAAATTCAGTATGTTTTTGCTATACATCTTTTAAGATGACTGACCAATTCTTATGAATTCAGGTTCAAATCAACAGCTATAGAAATAATTGGAGTACACCCTATTAAAGCCTAATTGTCACAGCTGGTGAATTTTAAAAATGTAATCTGGACGTGAGGAAGAACGATATGCAATAAAATTCTGTTTTAAACTTGGAAAAAAGGCCAGAGAAACGTATGGAAGGCTTCAGACTGCTTTTGGAGCATCTTGCATAAATCGAGCATCAGTTTTTGAGTGGCATAAGAGATTCAAGGAAGGCAAGGGGTCTGTGAGGGATAATGAGAGGTGTGAGAGGAGTAAGCAAGTCAGCACACCGGAGTTGATTGGCCAAAGGGTTAGGGTTCTGGTTACTATGTTGAGGTTTTAAGGGAGTTCAGCAAGAGATTCCGTCGGAAGAGGCCAGCACTCTTCAAATCGGGTCAGTAGCTTTTCCACCAGGACAATGCACAAGTCCATAACTCCTTCCATGTCACTGACTATTTGACCAAGATGGGCATCAAAACAGTTCCTCAACCTCCCTATGATCCAGACGTTGCTCCCTGTGAATTTTGGTTATTCCCTAAGCTCAGAGGCTGTCACTATGAGACAATTGAAGAGATGAAAGAGGCTGTGACGAAGGTCATTGACACAAGAGGACTTCAATGGGGCCTTCCAGAAGTTGATGGATGGTACAACAAGATCATTGCAGCCGGATGAGATTACTTTGAAGGGACAAGAGTTTCATGTGTGTAATATCAATAAAAGTGTCCATACGAAAAAAGTCTGGATTCTTATTTAATGATCCTTGTATACATATTTATAGCTGTAATAATGTTTTAGTTCAGAAACTATGTTGGACTCCTAAGACATTATCTGACGAAAACTTATTTGGTACCAGGTTTGTGGTGCTTTGGAAGCAGCATATGCATAAAATATGGAATATACAGGGACGCATCATATACATCAAATATAGAATACCTCAGGAAGTGATCTGTGTATCAAATATAGAATACTTCAGAAAAGTATTTCCGTCTGAATAAAAATAAATGACTTCAATCATAAAACTTATATGGGGTTTTACCTTTTTACTTTGTTCTTTTTGTCTTCAAAGTAATGAGACCGTTGTTACAATGCATCTCAATTCAAAATAGCAAACTACTTGGCTTCTTTTTTAAAGAAATCTCCCCTAGAATCTAATTCAAATTACTATCCTTCTTTATCTCACATTTATTCACAGCTAAAAGGAATTTCGGGGTATGCACCACAGCGGTGTCGTTATACCATATTCACAATTAACGCCATGAAGAAATGGACATATAATGTTCATAACGATAGAACATAGTAATCTCGAAATTCGAAAACATGTAACGACTTCTTGTTCAGGTACGAAACCTTTTTTATTAACTTTGACTAAAAGGTTTCGACATAAGTAGGAGAGACACAATCCCTGCTATGCTGTCTTATTCATCTGGTCCCCATCTCGTGCTAATTTGCCCGCTTCGGCGAGCTCGCAAAAGTCGAGCCCCCTCGTTCGGCGTCTCATTTTCAACTCTCCTTATTTTCTTACAATTCTCCATAAACCTCTGCGCGCTTCCGGTGCGTGACGTCACTCGCATTCCGTCACCCGTTTCGTCTCGGACTATTGTGACATCTCTAAGTGGCACTTTCGTCCGCCCGCGCGCGCCCGCGTTAACACTTCCATCAATGTATGCTTCTAACTAACCCATGTGCTGAGCCGAAAGGTTCTCAGCCTAACTAAACTCAAAGGCATGAACCGAAATCCCTCCGCTATTATATTACATCGTTACGGCCCTCTTGGCAGCTTCTACGTCTTCAAAACAAATCACCTTGAGATTTGGGAAAAAGGAAAAATATCCCACGTAGTAAGATCAGGTAAATAGGGGCAGTGTTCAAGTACGGCACTGTTCCCATCAGCCAAGAACTGTCGGATGCCCAGCACATGTAGTGCCGTTACGTTTCACACATGCCCAAATCATCAGTGACAATCTTCCAAACACTGCTTTGACCAGTAGGCTGGGGCAGTAGAATACAACGACTGCTTCTCTACAGATGGATAACACCACCCCCAACGAGTGTCCTGAATATGACACTAAACAAGGTCCATTCTGGTCCGGATTGGTAGCACCTGACATTTAATGATTTAAATAGAACTAACTACATTCTCATGCTAAACTGAATTTTTTTAAATGGAACTGTTTTTTGACATTGAAACTCTACTTACACCAAACTGAATTGTTTAATAGAGAAGTGTTTTCACATTTAAATGTTTGTAAACAGAATCTGTACTTATACAAACTGAATTAGCTGAATTAGAATTGTTTGAATAAACCGAATAGCTTGAAATAGAAATGTTTTTGACAATTAAACCGTGTACTCATGCTAAGCTAAATTGTTTGAAATAGAACTACTTGCATAAAATAGATTTGGCGTTAAATAACCTACAAAGAGTGATATGCCATAAATCCAAATAACCAACCAACCAACCAACCAACCAAATAAAGTCTTTTTACATGCCCAGTTGACTTGTGGTCATTCGGCAGTCAACGGACGATTACCATAAACAAACGGCATAATCCGCTCGACGTTGATTTTTGTTCTACTAGTTGCAGACCATCCATTTCAAGAGTCATATTTCACCTACTCGCGCCACTCTTTGAATAACTTGAAAAGATGTGGGGGCGACTTGATGTTATCTCAATTCGAATTGCTTGAGACGGAGTTTTCTCCTAACCGAACTGAAAATTTCATATCTACATTTTCTTTTTTAAGTCGAGGAATCTTATTGTGAATTGAATTACTATGACCCGAAAATCAGGCTGCTTCGATCTCCAGTGGTGGAGATCATGTGTAGAAATTTTGGTAAGGAACTGGTGATCCTGTTTCACTGAACAGCAGCAGCCCCTTGGCGTCACGTGGCGTCCATTATAAAAAAAAGAGCACCACAGGAGATTTTCTCACTTTTGGTTCCACTCCCACAACTGTTAGCAACAGGTCCTTTTCGTAGCACCCCTTCACGGCACACGTATTTGGTACCTTCCACCACAGCCAGGACCCAAGAGCGACGAACGCACGTGCTGAGTTAAAAGGAACGGGACACACATAGTTAAGTTCCAGCAAGCAAACTCACTTTACCAAATCTACTTTACCTCACCAAACCTTCAAACACATTCACAAAAGCTTTACAAACCTTACAACCTTCACAACAAACCAAACCTTACTTTATCTTGCACCTTCAACACTTTCTTGAACTCTCTTTTGTGAACTCTTCCAATTCGTTGTTTATTCCATTTGGTGTAAAACCCTCTTTATTGTTGCTGTTGTTGTATATAAATTTTGTTGCACGTAAAAGGCGTTCGTCCCTTTCTTCAAAAGCTGTCACCATCTCTCTACTGTTGTTTAAGTACGGTTTACTCTTTTACAAAACGTAGGAATAAACCAGGCTTTTCGGGGCTTATAAAAATCCCCATATATGAGACCTTATTAGGTCTCATCAGCAGTGTGTTGATGAGACCTAATAAGGTCGAAACAACTTTCTAGTATTTCCGTATGTCGTGCGTAAGTGTTCTCTGGATTTTCTGGTCATGGTAATTTAATTCCCGAAAATTTCAGGTTAATTCATCGTTTAATGCTCATATATAAACGACCTGAAAAAGAGGAAGTGTGGACAAAAACATCAGAAAAAAATGCTATGGTTTCAGAAAGCTGAGATTACAGTTATATACCTGATACATGCTAAAACAATCCACTAATAGCTGGGCTTTGTCAGCTGGGGGTGTAGAATACAGAGGAGTAAGACCCCCCAAGTGTCCTAATATATGATACTAAAGAATCTGATGGTGAGGCTCCAGTAATGCTGCAGCTTTGGGGAATGAAGAGTACCCTTTTATTACCATCGCTCCTGGGTCAATTCTGGCTCGGATTGGTAGTACCTGATATAGTTTTATCGATGGGTCAAACAGAACTAATCTGTGTGCTTATGCTGAACTGAATTGCTTGAAATCGAACCGTTTTGACATGTAAACTGCGTACTCATGCTGAACTGATTTGTTTGAATTAGAACTGTTAATTTGTATAAAAATAGATTTGGCATTAAATAACCTAGAGTGATTGATATGTTATAAAACTGAACCAAATTACTAATATCTCTTTCACCTAGGGCTCACACAGAAAACTGTTCTTTTACTTGTCAAACAGACCTCTTATATATATATATATATATATATATATATATATATATATATATATATATGTGTGTGTGTGAGTGGGTAGGTGTGTGCGTGTTCAAATAAGTTCTTTCATAGACGATTGAGTTTTTTCTTTTTCAAATAATCTTCATGTTTAGACAATCAAATATTCATGTTTCTTTTCGTATGTTGGAAGAATAAAGTAGGAGATATTGTCACTTATTTCCCCAAACGCTTTTAGATTTATCGCTTGTCGTCCTCAGGCGAACTGTTGATTTGTTGTTGTTGTTTTTTGTGTTAGTTTATTGGATTTTTTAAAATTATACATAGTTGGTCTATTCAGTGAAGAGGGCTGTCAAGGCTGGTTATTAAATATGCTTGGTATATTGGTGCAAAGGTTAAATACTATTTTGTTCATGTTGTTTTTTTTTAATTCTTACTACATATTGTATCAAGCATTTGGAGGATATTTTATGGCTATTTTTATAGAGGGATCTTGGGTTGTTATTGAGAAATTTTTGTATATCGGAGGATTTGAATTTTCTGGTTTCATTGCTATGTTCTTTGATTAGATGTTGTTTTGGATTCCAACTTACGAAAAGAAACAAAGAGACTTGAACGTTTAAACATGAGGATCGAACGAAAAAAATAATCCGTGATCTCTAACAAAAGCCTGCTTGAAAAATGACTTGCTTCCAAAATACACACAAATATATATATATATATATATACTAGAAACATGCAACCAACACTTAATAGAATTAATTTTCAAACCAGTGCTAATGTACTTAAATGTCTTTAGCTGCTGGCACTAATTATAGAATTCTATTTAAAAGCAAACGCCATAATCTTCAGCGGCAAAGACGCCCTTACACAGTTGTAATATGCTAAAACAAAAGTTACATCACTTTTGTAATAGATCCTCCCGTGATGATGGCCCAAAGTCGGTCAGAAAGTACTAGGGATACATACAACTATGGACAATACATAAATCAATTCCCCCGAATACGATAAAAGTAATACGGGAATTCAAACGGATCCAGAACAAAATATGCAGACATAAAATGTCTATTATGTTTAATGAAATTTGCATTAACGAAGAAATGCTGCCTAAATATACATATATATATATATATATATATATATATATGTGTGTGTGTGTGTGTGTGTGTGTGTGTGCGAGCGTGTGTGTGTGTTATTAGTGAAAAAAATACATCGTAGGAGTCGTCGTAATTTGATATTTCCGCGTAAAATAATATTAGATAAATTAGATGAAATTTTGGGGTGTCTGTTTACAGTAGATAACTTAATTTTCTTATGTTAATTCGAATTATGTTATTCCTGCATAAAAGGTATCTATAAGCTGAGAGACTTCAATTAGAACTTGCCCTGTCGGCTGGGGCTGTAGAATACACTGACTGCACCTCTGCAGATGGGTAAGATCCCCCCAAAGCATGTCCTGTGTATGACACTAAACAGTCTGATGGTGAGGTCCCAGTAATTCTGGGGCCTTAGGGTATACGGACCGCCCCTTCTTTGGCGTGGCTCCCATGTCCACTCTGGTCCGGAATGGTATTATCTGATAAGAGTCATAGTTAAATAGAACTAATGGCATACTTATGCTAACCTAAATTGTTTGATTCAACTGAATAGTTTGAAATAGAAACGTTTTTGACAATTAAGCAGTGTATTCATGCTAAACTGAATTGTTTTAAATAGAACTGATTATTTACATGAAAATGGATTTGGCGTTAAATAACTGACAAAGGTTGTTTGCCATAAAATCCAACCAACCAAACATTTCATTAGAACGAGAACACAACCGCTACATAGGTCGTTTATTTGTGCATAGAATTATCGGACACTGATTTATTTTACTTTAAGTGCTAAATTTTCGTCGTCCGCCAAAAAAAAAAAATAAATAAATAAAGCAAAAAAGATATTGTTCATACAAATGATTTACTAATTATAACTTGGCCTTTGAAACCACTGTAAAGTTGGCTGGGGCTGTAGAATACACCGTCTGCATCTCCTCAGAGCAGTGATAACCCAGCACCTAACAAGTGACGTAAAACAAGCTGATGGTGAGGCTAAATTAATCCTTTGCTTTGGGAAAGACGGAGTATTCCTTCCTTGCCATTGCTCCCAGGTCCACTCTGGCTCGGAGTGGTAGCATCCGATATGGGTCTATGGGTCAAATAGAACTTGATATTTAAACTAAATGCAAACAAATTACGTAAGGTAAATTAAATTGTTAGAAATGGAACTGTTTGCTTATTTAACTGTGTGTTAAATATGTAAACAAATGACAAGTTTTTATTGAATTGCTAGAGATACACAGCAATATTTGGAACATTCAACGTTCTTGGCTTTAGTTTACAAATTATATATGTATATGTATGTGTGTGTGTGTGCGTATATATATATATATATAAGAGGTATATAACCATATTTCTGATTAAATAACTTACAATGGCTGATATGCCATAAAACCGAATCAAACTAAATCTTTGAAATCTTACCCATTTTTAATAAATTCAGTGAAAAATATTTACGTTTCGATCTCAGTGCATATTCTTGTATATATATATATATATGCGCGCGCACGCGTGTGTGTGTGTGTTCGGGCGTACTCGCATAATTTTCAACTTTGTTGTAAAAGTACAGAAGGAGATAATTGTGGATATTTCAGAAATTACTTTACTGAATGAAAAGACTGTAATGGATGGCTGAATTTGTTATATTTTGACCTTCGACCCGGCCCAAAATACTATTCCAAGGTAATACACCGGAAGGAAGTGACACATTCCAACGGCCAGTAATCGAAAGAGATCGCGTGGGCGGATTAAGGCTTATGATATGGGAAAAGGTGAAGGTTCCATTGTGCCATTACAGTCATGCACCGGAAGAGAGTAACCTCTGAACTGCATGACAGTTATTTCCGCTTGATGACGATTAAACATTCGATTTCAAAGATCCAGTAGGCGATCGTGTGGGCGTTGAGTTATTATTTAACTCAGTTGAGTTTGGGTCCCAGAGCAGTTGCCAGCAGACTCCCAGAGAGTTAGAGACGAGATGTGGTAGGGAAGGCCACACCCGACCGAGGGGGACCTCGGAAACCCCCGATGCAGTTGCCAGCAAAATTCCAGACACCTAGAGACCAGATGTGGTAGGGAAGGCCACACCCGACCGAGGAGGCACTCGGAAAACCCCCGATGCAGTTGCCAGCAGACTCCCAGAGGGTTAGAGACGAGATGTGGTAGGGAAGGCCACACCCGACCGTGGGGGACCTCGGAAACCCCCGATGCAGTTGCCAGTAGACTTCGAGACACTAGAGACCAGATGTGGTAGGGAAAGCCACACCCGACCGAGAGGGCCCTCGGAAAAGCCCCGATGGAGTGGACCCCAAGACCTCTGGTTGAGCATCTAAGAGAACAAGAAAGACACAACGTGACGGTCATAACAGTGGGGTCAAAATATGAAGTTTACGTTCGGTCTCCAGCACCCTCCCACACGCAAACCTTACAAATAAAGTGAGAGGAAAAATATTCTAAAGAAGTCCTTCTTGCGTCTTTATCATGCGTTTTCCTTCCTGCGTCTTTATCGTTACGTCGCTGTGGATGACTATATAACAAATTCTGTTGATGGAAAACGGTTGATTTTAGTATAATCCTCAAGACGGACAAGATTAGATCAAATGGCCAAGTAACTGACTCACACACACACACACACACACACACACATACACATATATATATATATATATATATATATATACATGTGTTTGTGTGTGTGTGTGTGTGTGTGTGTGTGTGTGGCAGACAAAGGTGTAAATAACTGACTAAAATTCCGATCTACAAATCAATAAATACTTTTTCTTTTGATAGATTTAAAAGCAGAAGTTATAAAGTCTTTCCTTGAAAGCAAAAATAATATTAGTCAGAGCGCTGATATTTTTATAAAGACTGTTAAAATTAGAACATGGCAATGGCTTAAAGTACTACAAACAAATAATAATAATTCTAAAAAATATCAATTATTATTTGCACAGATTTAAATGAATTCTATTATTGTTGACACAAATTATTCTATTTGATATTTACATTGTCTTTGTACACAGTTAAATGGTTTCTTGTATTGCGGACTCAAATGATTCTATTTGATATTCATCATGTCTTTGCACACAGTTAAATGGTTTCTTGTATTGCAGACACAAATGATTCTATTTGATATTTATCATGTCGTTGCACACAGTTAAATGGTTTCTTGTATTGTTGACACAAATGATTCTATTTCATATTCATCAAGTCTTTGCCCACACTTAAATGGTTTCTTGTATTGTGGGCACAAATGATTCTATTTGATATTTACATTGTCTTTGTACACAGTTAAATGGTCTCTTGTATTGCGGACACCAATGATTGTATTTGATATTTATCATGTCATTGCCCACAGTTAAATGGTCTCTTGTATTCCTGACACAAATGATTCTATTTGATATTTATCATGTGATATGGTTTCTTATATTGCAGACACAAATGATTCTATTTGATATTCATTATGTAATTGCACACAGTTAGATGGTTTCTCGTATTGCAGACACAGATGATTCCATTTGATATTCACCATGTCTTTGCACACAGCTATATGGTTTCTTGTATTGCGGACACAAACGATTCTATTTGATATTTATCATGTCTTTGCACACAGTTAAATGTTTTCTTGTATTGTCGACACAAATGATTCTATTTCATATTCGTCTTTGCCCACAGTTAAATGGTTTCTTGTATTGCGGACAAAAAAAGATTCTATTTGGTATTTATCATGTCATTGCCCACAGTTAAATGGTTTCTTGTATTGCGGACACAAATAATTCTATTTGATATTTATCATGCCTTTGCCCACAGTTAAATGATTTCTTGTATTACTGACACAGATGATTCTATTTGATATTTATCATATCTTTGCCCGCAGTTAAATGTTTTCTTGTATTGCGGACACAAATGATTTTATTTGATATTTATCCAGTCTTTGCACACAGTTAAAAGGTTTCTTGAATTGCGGACACAAATGATTCAATTAGATATTTATCATGTCTTTGCACACACTTAAATGGTTTCAAGTATCGATGTCAAACATTAATAATTCTATATAACATTAATGATTGGTTTGCAAACTGTTAAATGGTTCCAAGTATAACAATCTACTGCTAATATTTCTATTTGATATTAATTATTTGTTTGCACACATTTAAATTGTTTCAAGTATAGCTAACTAACTTCTGTAAGTCTTTTTAATATTAATCATTTGTTTGCCCACAGTAAAATGCTTTCAAGTTTTGCAATTTAATACTTAAAATTTCTATCTAATATCAATCATTTTTGCACACAGTTAAATGGTCTCAAGTATAATCATCATCCTCATCATGTCGTGCTGGTAACACGGATATCCCTGACCCTCTCTCGTCACATTTCCCTATCGTTCATAGCCTCAGGCAGGTCTTCTGGACAACATCCTGTATCCTCACATAGTTGCTGAATAGTTCGTGGTGGTCGTCCTGCATTTGCACGGCTATGTGTGGGGGTCCATAAGAGTACATCACTTATGAGTTCGTCCCTGCTTCTCAAGCAGTGTCCTGCATGTCTGGTTCGTCTAACTTGAATAGTTTTCGTGATAAGAGGCAGGTGGCCGTACAGTTGGTGTCTTGTGAGGTTTTGCCGCCATGACTTGTTCAAGATTGCACGCAACATTCATGTGTAATTGCCGTCCAGCTTCTTCTCCAGCCGTTTTGTTAGAGTCCATGTAGTGCATCCATATAGCAGTATCGATGTGACCGCTGCCTGGAAGAAACTGCGTTTCATTTTATCGGTTAGGTCTGATTTCCATATAATCGGTAGCCTATTGATAGCTGTCCATGCTTTCGTTAACCTCGTGTCGATGTCCTTTTCGGTTGATTCGACGCTGCTTTATAGGTAAGTGAATTTGTCTACTAGTTTAAGAGGTGTTCCGTCAAGAGTGGAGATGGCCCCGTTTGATTGTAGCACATATATTCCGTTTTGTGTGCATTGACATATAATAACTAACTCTAATAATTTCATTTAATATTAATCATTTGTTTGTACAGGGTTTAATCGTTTCAGATATTTCGACAGAGAGAGAGGGGGAGAGAGAAGGAGGGAAGAGTGTGAGAGAGAATTAGAGAGAGAGAGAGAGAGAGAGAGAGAGAGAGAGCCAAGTGTTGGCGGGGGAAAGTATTTGGGTTATGCTGAAATCAACATTTGCTTAGCTCATCAGGCTCACATTGCACTAAGTGAGCCGATGAGCAGCATAGACCAGCAGGGTTCGAGTCTCGGCTCGTTCCCGACCTCCTCACCCCTTTATCTCCACTTTAATCGGCCTTCGGGCTTTTGACCTTGTGTCAAGCCTTGTCCGGTGAGAGACATTGGCAAATATCAACACTGCTCCCAGACAAAAGTCGTACCTTTGCTATTACTTGCTTTGCGAACCTATAAGATGAGTAAAACAAATTTTGATGAAATATAAAGATATTTGGTATTGTACAGGAAAAATATCATCGAATGATCCTTCAGCCGAATGAACCCCCTTTTTGTCTCAAGAACAATGCTGAAAATCTTAGGAATGGAAATCGGCAGTTTGTTCTTTGTAAAAGTCGTCGTTACCCACCCCCACAAAAAAGTTTAAGTTTAAAACTCCTTCTCCCTTTCCGACACTGTCTGTCTGACTCTACACAGTTAAATGGTTTCTTGTATTGCGGACTCAAATGATTCTATTTGATATTCATCATGTCTTCACATGAACGAGCAAAGGCTGGACGACCAGCTAGAACCTACAAACAGAAACTCTGTGCCGATACGGGATGTAGCCCTGGAGATCTGTCCGAAGCAATGGACGATAGGGAGGGGTGGCGAGAGAGCGTCAGAGATATCTGAGCTGATGGGGTGATGTGGTAATGATGACAGGCCCTCAACCGCTATCATAATCAGCTAATATTTTTACCCTAGTCTTTCAATTTTAATAATGTGTGTAATGGTTATTACAAAGCAAAGAGAAACGTATATATCGGCAAGGGATTTTTCCAGGTACTTTCTAGAAATATCTAATCGTTCAGGAGATCAAGAATCAAATTGACGATCTGAGTTCAAACTCAGACTGTAGTAACTTTCATTTCATTTGCTTAACGGATTTTAGAAAAATCACGAATCCATTTCTACTTCCCGGTTATGGTTAAAGAGCTGGTTAGTGTGGGCCCTTTAGCCTTCTTAAAGGTGAATCACTTCTCACAGGCAGTTGATGTTAAGTCAGTTTCGGAATTCTTCCTGATTAACGGCGTCTGGTAACCGAGCACAACCTGACGCATCTTAATTGGAGAGAAGATTGATATCAGTAAGATAAGTGATATCACTCTGACAGATACTATCAAGGGAAATTATATGACAAGGCAAGCTGACAATATAATGGGATTTGGAACACGTCTCACTACACACACTTATACTTATAATCTTATTAACGGATGTGCTCGTGGTATAACGGTTATCGTTAAAGGGGATTAACACATCGACCCAAGTTTTGGACGAGGAGGCTATTTGCATTTCCCCTAGCACTAAAACCATTCAGTTAGTCATGGATCCAAATATTCTTCCTCTAGCTTGTAACATAGCCAAATTACGAATATGTTAAATATACGGATGTTTAAAACGTTCATATGCATAGGAATCCCGAAACACTGACGACTTTCTTTAGTTCAGGTACGAAACGTTTATTGACTTCTTGAGTTTAGTCTTTCAACAAGAGGAGAGAGAGACACAATTTTTTTATGCTGCCCGTTCCATCTGACCCCACAAACGCGCGCAAATCCCGTAGTACACAACTGGACGGGCCTCACCTTGGTCCGAATCTCAACTGATTGTTTTTTTTTTTCAAAATCACCAAGAACCCCAGTCCATCGCTTCCGGGCATGACATCATTCGCACCCCAGTCCCATTTCCTATCTGGGGTTTTTATCATGACATCTGTGATTGTCACATCCTCCAGTCGCGAGCGCGAACACCTGCGCTCAATGTGTGTACCTGCACGTGCACTAAGTTGAATCGTTCTAAGCCTAACTAAACCGAATGATAAGATATAATCAACGAAAAATGATAATATGAAAAAAATCATTCCGCAATCATAGATATGTGTAAATAGTTGGATAAATGAGAGTCTTTAACTGTCGTATGGCAACCAGTCTTGAAGAAAAAAACAAATTCAAACCTGTTAAACGCCGTCTAAAACTGGCCTAGTGTGGCATTCAGTTTGTGTAGAGGGGTTGGAATAGTTCATTTGCTTATAATCTTATTCAAAGGGCGTCTCATAAGAAAAATGTTGTATAGCCATGATACAACTATACGTATACATATACTTGCGGAAACATAGTCAACACAATAATGACGAACGAACACACTTCTTTAGAAAAATATACCTCACACACTTTATTCTCGAAAGGGTTGCAAAAGGGTTGCAAAAGGGATGATGTTGGTTATGTGTGAGAGGTGAGTTGGTGACGGAACAGACTGACACATATTGACCCCCAGTTCCTCTGACTATAGCAGCACTTCTTCCTCGTACTGCTGGGGTCCTGAGGGCCTAGCCCTCTGTCTGGAGCTGGCTCTCACTGCCTCGAACTCCAACTGCAACTGAAACTCGAACTGAACTGACTCCCGCCTCGAACCCCAACTAACTTAAACCGTCAGTGGCACCTGGTTATATAATTGTTTGACATTAACCTGTTTCCTGTGGGCTTACGCATCTGCACCGAATTCAACCACGTCCACAAGTCAAGGTGATATTCTAAATATCTTCGACCAAATGCCCCTGTTTATTGATTGACGGCTCGGTCGAGGGTCAATATGTTACAAAGAGTAAAAGCATTTTTTTACCAGCAACAAAAAATTATCAATATTCATAGACGGATATCCCATCAGAAACATTCCCGAAATCCAACCCAGTTCAAATGAAAAGAGAAGACTGACATTAAAACAGTAAAGTAAAGTTGGCGACCATAGTCGAGGGTAACCCGAAGGCTCCCTTTTCGATAGCTACAACACCAAGGTGTAGGGGAGGGCGCTACTCCTTCCCTGGATTGCTCTACTTTACCCTTGATCCGTACCTTATAACACTGAGTGTTAAGCAAGGAGGCATCAAGTACCATTTTTTGAGTCTTTGGTATGACTCGACCTGGGATTGAACCCAGGTCTCCCGGGCAATTGGCGAACACTCTAACCCCTAGGCCAATGTCCGGTATAGTAAATAAGTAAGAAAACCAAGTGTAAGATCGTGACATCCGTTGGGTTCTATGCACAGTGCTTTAGAGACGAAATATCGTGTAAAAGAAAAGATGCTTTTAAGATAGTACAGAATTTCTGTAGATGTTTCATCTGTTGCAAAAAATTATTTCTGAGAAATATTCACTTTCATGAGAACAAAAACCTTTTATATTGCTACTAAAATTATTTCATTGAAATATTACAGAAAGTAGGAGTATTAAGAAAAAATATACTCACTTAATGTCCCCCAAAGTCAACCCCTCCGCACGGGCAGGATATGACACAAGGTTAATTTTTAAGCGGAGTTTAACAGGTTTAAATTAAGAGTTTTCCTTCTCCTAGACTAGTTGCCGAACCAAGGCTGAAGAATCTAGTCTGTCTACTTATTTTCCCATAGCTGGAGGGAGAATAATTGGATTCATACCTTTCCAAAGGGTATTAGTGCTATGTGAAATGCAATCAGTCTCGTCCAGGATTTGAACTCGAATCGCCGTGTCAATTTCCTGCGACGATAACCATTACACCACGGATTGGATCTATGGCATATCAACTATTGTGGGTTATTTAATGCCAAGCCCTCCCTCTCTCTCTCTCTCTCTATATATATATATATATATGATTTAGTTTGGTTTGGTTTAATGGCATATCAAACAGTTTAGATTATTTAATGTTAAATCATCTATACATATTTATTGAATATATATGGTTTGGTTTGGTTTAGTTTTTTATGGCATAACAACCATTATAGGTTATCTAACGACAAATCCATTTTTAAACAAATAACAATCTCTATTTCAAACAGTTCAGTTTAGCAAAAACAATTACCGACGCCGACTACGCCGATGACATAGCGATACTGGCAAATACACCCGACCAAGCCGAAACACTACTGCATAGTTTGGAACAAGCAGCCGCAGGCATAGGCCTCTATGTTAATGCACACAAAACGAAATATATGTGCAATAATCAAACGGGGGACATCTCCACTCTAGACGGAACCCCTCTTAAACTAGTAGACAAATTCACTTACCGAGGAAGCAGCGTCGAATCAACCGAAAAGGACATCGAAACCAGGTTAACGAAAGCATGGACAGCTATCAATAGGCTACCGATTATATGGAAATCAGACCTAACCGATAAAATGAAACGCAGTTTCTTCCAGGCAGCGGTCACATCGATACTGCTATATGGCTGCACTACATGGACTCTAACAAAACGGCTGGAGAAGAAGCTAGACGGCAATTACACAAGAATGATGCGAGCAATCTTAAACAAGTCCTGGCGGCAACACCCCACAAGACACCAACTGTACGGCCACCTGCCTCCTATCATGAAAACTATTCAATTTAGACGAACCAGACGTGCAGGACACTGCTGGAGAAGCAGGGACGAACTCATAAGTGATGTACTCTTATGGACCCCCACACATGGCCGTGCGAAGGCAGGACGACCAGCACGAACATACATTCAGCAGCTATGTGAGGATACGGGATGTTGTCCTGAAGACCTGCATAGGGTGATGAACGATGGGGAGGAGTGGCGAGAGAGGGTCAGGGATATCCGCGCTACCAGCACGATATGATGATGATGATGATAAGTACATAGTTTAATGTCAAAAACAGTTCTAATTCACACAGTTCAGTTTGGCATAAGTACTTTTTTTTTTTATTTACACACAGTTAAAAGTCAAAACCGTTTTATTTCAAGATTCAGTTTAGCATAATTACAGAGTTTATATGTCAAAGCAGTTCTATTTCATACAATTCAATTTAACATAAGCACACACATCAGTTCTCTTTGATCCATAGATAGGACCTTATCTGGTGCAACCACTTCGAGCTAGAGTGGACCTGAAAGCGGTGGTAGTTAAGGGGGAAACCGTATTAATTACGCCACATGAGGCGTTTTAGAAAACTAAATAAATACATCTTCCCATCCAAATATTGGTTCGCTTGAGGCAAAATGGTAAAAAAATATCTGAAATTTTTTTTAAGGGCATGCAAATCGTTTTAAATGCGTTTTTGCACAATAATTGAAAAAAATGGCGGCCATATTGAGTAAATTGACTATTTTGTATCTATCTTCTTATTTTATTGTTTATTTTTAAAATAAAATCAACCTTATTTTATAACAGAATCGTATATTGTTATAATAGAATATTCCTAATATATTTTCTTAAATAACCTACGAAGGTTTATATGCCATAAAACAAACAAACAAACAAACAAACCTCATGTTCCTTTGCTTAACTTTTACTTGTATGATGCTTTAAAAATACACATTTAAAAAATACAGACACTCACTTTTAGCCACCGGATACCTTTTCATGTTTCCTAAACTAGAAATTAATCTCTAGGGCATAATTTTTGGAAGCTGAAGGTATTAAAACAAATAGGTATGTGCAGCTATCTTCTTTCTAAATAGAAAATTTCGGGGTGCTTCACTCAATAAAAGACTCCCTGGAAAATGTTGCGTTAATTACAAGAGGACAATTACAAAGAAAATTAACTTTTTATTCATTGTTTGGTTTCTGTATTTAATGGCATCTAAACTTTCGTAGGTTACTTAATGCTGAACCCATCCTTGTAGAAGAACAGTATACTGTTAAACCTATAGTTGGAAGGGATAAAAGAGTTCATGCCTTTCCGATTGGAATTTGTCCGAATGTAAACTTCATAGAGCTATTGGAGTTCAAACACCTCTACGACCACGAAGTCACCGTCCCAGAACATTAGTGCCTAAGTTCATTCTCGTCTTAATGAAAATTTTGGTAGACCCTGAAAACAGACACTCATTATATATATATATATATATAATTATGAATGGAGGAATTGGAATTGATATATTAAGTTAGAAATTACCATGACAAGAAAATCCGACACACACCTACACGTGACTTACGGAGTACTGAATAGTTGTTTCGACCTTATTAGGGTCTCTTTAGCAGTGCACACCGTGATCTCCACCACCGGAGATCGAACTAACAACCACAGTCTGCAGAAGACTTGTTAATTCGGTATCGCTTACACGTGGCATGAACGAGTGGCCCTGTGGTAGAGTTTCGGCTTCTGCATACTGTGGTTGTTGGTTTGATCTCCAATGGGGGAGATCACGGTGTGCACTGCTGATGAGACCAAGGTGCCTCTGGTGGTGTAATGGTTAGCAAGCTCGACTAGCAAACCTACACGAGTGAGTTCGAGTCTCATTGGGTGCCTCTTTCATATGGCCTTGTGCCACATCTAAGCAAAAAGCTTAGTAAATTTCCAAGGTGCCTCTGGTGGTGTAATGGTTAGCAAGCTCGACTAGCAAACCTACACGAGTGAGTTCGAGTCTCATTGGGTGCCCCTTTCATATGGCCTTGTGCCACATCTAAGCAAAAAGCTTAGTAAATTACCACTGCTGATGAGACCTAATAAGGTCGAAACAGCTGTTCAGTGCTCCGCATGTCACGTGTAGGTGTGTGCCGGATTTTCTTGTCACGGTAATTTCTAACTTTATATATAAATATATATATATATATATATTATCAAGCTTGATGTTTAGACTAAAAAAATGTTAATGTAGATAAATAAAGATATGTTGCATTTGTTCAAATACTTATCGATAATACTTTCTACACAGTGATGCTCGTCTGTTGAACAAGCACATTATCTGTGTTTTATTATCTCGATCTGTTCACTGGGTTCCTTTTTAAGAAGAAAGCTGTCTTTTTGTTATATTTATGATGAATATCTTCTATACTTGTAAGTGTGTCTCTGTATGTATGCGCGTCTGTGTCTCTGTGTGTGTGAGTTTAAGTGTGTTTGTGTAAGGAGGGTCTGTGTGTGACTGAATATAGAAAGTGTTCATGGAAAAATGAATACTTTCCCTCAGCTCTTCATTTTATATTCTTAGGTGTACATCAGACCAAATTTGTATAATTTAAGCGAAGCCTTTGTTTAATAATTTGAGAAACTAAGATTTATCTTAAAGTAAAATAAGTTACATTGACTTATGCTAATAAAGTTTCTTTATATTTTGTATATATTTGAGAACTTCCTCTTTGTCTGCCTCTTTCTTTTTCTCATTGGCTCTCTAATTCTGTCCGTCTCTCTCTCTCTCTCTCGCTCTCTCTCAAACTGTTATATATATATATATATATGGTTAGTTATATACACCTATATCTGTAAATATATGTGTTTCTAGGACCAACCGTGATTTTGTTAAAGGTGACGAATATTGTTAAATATACACGCTACTTATTTTCTGTCTTTGTGTGTGTGTGTGTGTGTGTGTGTGTGTGTGTGTGTGTGTGTGTGTGTGTGTGTGTGTGTGTGTGTGTGTGTGTGTGATGATGCATGCGCATGTAACCAGCAGACGAAACCTCTCCAGATTTTCCGATTCCGTTTCCTCAATCCAATCTCAGATCAAGACATAGAAAATCAAATTAGATATGAAGATCTGGCACCAGCAATACGTTATGGGGTCAGATTTAATCTGTGGCAGGTCTGAGCCCGCTCTCTTTCTTTCATTCATCTCTATTTTGACTATTCATCGCTTCTTCTTCTTCTTCTTCTTCTTCTTCTTCTTCTTCTTCTTCTTCTTCTTCTTCTTCTTCTTCCGCCAGTTTCATCTCATCACAAAATGGCAAACATGGCCCAAGCCCACACCTGTCACTCAGCAATACTTATCAATAGCCATACATATATCAATATTCGACACATGTGTTAGCAAACACTTTAACCCTATCTCAGCATTTACGACACTAAGATCTTCTAAGATTCCTCACACAAAATCTTATACTGTTCTTTCACATTCTTTAAGAAAGGTCATGAATGTAATAGACTTGGTTAGAAATATGACAATCCATCGACATTTGATGACTAGTACAGACTGTCAGTATTCACAGAACCATGGACAATTTCTTGATTAAAAGTACCTGCTTCAATAATTCAAATAAAAGTTTCTTGTGACTTGTAGATTTAGATGACTCGAAATGTCATTGCAAGAATTTATTTGACCAACTTCTTCTCCACAAGTAGTATGTGACACAAGGTCAATTTTAATCAGAGTAGAGCAGAGTATCGCAGTCCGTTTCCCCTGTTAGACGAGTTGGTTTACTGATGTGGGAGCCTTACCCATCTCACTATAATGGACTCATCTCACCGTCATTAGTACAGATATTTTGCTGCCAGTGGGCAGATCAATATCGGTGTTCAACGAACAGTACGAGACTTCTTACCTTTTCAATGTAACTATCTTTCTTGTGTAATATAATCTGTTATCTAATATCCGTGTTTGTGTTTTCATTAGTGACCCTTTCCGGGGCCACAATATTTACCAAGCACAAAGAACACGGCTATTTATCATTAGGACACTATATTTATTCATGCCTTTTCCAAGAACAGAGCTGTGATTACCATTAACTAGATTAAGCATGTGCTTAGGACATGGAAAAAAGAAAGGGGCACCAAGGAAAAATAGGGTACCAAAATATTTTTCATCGCCATATTTACCGCAAAGTAGATCTGGGTGTCTATGCCCTTAGGAAGCATGTTTTCTTCAAATATGTTTAAACAGAAAAGACACTTAATATGAACATATTCTGTAATAGATCCGTTTAAGTCACCGAAAGAGTCTTTCACACGACTACCACAGTCTTTATGTGCCCCAAAAGTTTTTATACTTCAAGCAAAAACGTTATCTTCGGTAAATTCCCGTCCCAATTGTACTTCCTCCAATTTTATGTTTAAGTTGACCAAATGTAGTCAACAGTGATCTGAAAGTTTCCTTTTCCATAACTACTGCACCGAGGTGTAAGAGAGGACGTTACTGTATTCGCTGGATTGCTCCACTTATCCTTGATCCGTACCTTATAGCGCTGATTGATATGCCAGGAAGTATAAAGTTTCAATTCTTGAGTCTTTGGTATGATTAGACCTGGGATTGAGGCCTGGTCTTCCGAGCCATCGGCGAACACACACACACACACACACACACACACACACACACACACACACATATATATGTATATATATATATATATATATATATATATAACTAAGGTATATTCTTTTCGACTCAGCAACTATATATATCAGTGTGTGTGTGTGTGTGTGTATGTGTGTGGAAAAATTGATAACAAGGTAATCTAAATGGAAGGAGAGATTTATTGAAAAGTCGACACTATAGCGTTTAGGTTCTACTGAACCATCATCAGGGCCATGAGGGGTGATATTAGCGATGTTAAGTCAACAATGGATGTTTGAAATTGCAAAATACAAAAACGTAGGGGAAAATTTGTATGAGAAAAAGTTGGCCGTTTAATTGGAAAATCAGCGTTTGTTGTTTTAAATTACGTCATATTGTCAGATTACAATCCTTTATTTACTCTCATATATATATATATATATATGTGTGTGTGTGTGTGTGTGTGTGTGTGTGTGTTTGTGTGTGTGTGTGAAACGCAGTTTCTTCCAGGCAGCGGTCACATCGATACTGCTATATGGATGCACTACATGGACGCTAACAAAACGGCTGGAGAAGAAACTAGATGGCAATTACACAAGAATGCTGCGTGCAATCCTCAACAAGTCCTGGCAGCAACACCCCACAAGACACCAACTGTACGGCCACCTGCCCCCTATCACGAAATCTATTCAAGTTAGGCGAACCAGACATGCAGGACATTGCTGGAGAAGCAGAGATGAACTCATAAGAGATGTACTCTTATGGATCCCCACACACGGTCGCGCAAAAGCAGGACGACCAGCACGAACGTACATTCAGCAGCTATGTGAGGATACAGGTTGTTGTCCTGAAGACCTACCTAGGGCGATGAACGATAGGGAGGAGTGGCGAGAGAGGGTCAGGGATATCCGTGCTGCCAGCACGATATGATGATGATGATATAAAGTCAGAAATAATATACCAAGGTTTCACCTAAGATAATTCTTGTTGTGTGCCAAAAATTTAGGGAGACATAAAGCGATTTTTAAACTCTTTTTTTCTCAAAATCAAAGAATTAATTCGGTGACAGGAACTGATCTAGTAGAGATTTAGTAGAGACGAGGTATCTATCCAGTTTAATCAAACACAAATACACACACCCACACACAGACACACAGGGATATATATATATATCTATATATCGATAAGCTATCAATCATATGGAAATCAGACCTAACCGATAAAATGAAACGAAGTTTCTTCCAACCAGCGGTCGAGTCGATACTGCAGTATGGATACATCACTTGGACGCTAACAAAACGACTGCAGAAGAAGCTCGACGGCAATTATTCAAGAATGTTGCGAGCAATATTGAACAAGTCCTGGCGGCAACACCCCAAAAGCACCAACTATATCGCCACCTGCCTTCCATCACGAAAATTATCCAAGCAAGACGAACCAGGCATGCAGGACTCGACTGGAGAAGCAGGGACGAGCTCATCAGTGATGTACTCCTATAGACCCCCACATATTGCTGAACAAAAGCAGGAAGACCAGCACGAACATACATACAGCAGCTCTATGAGGATAGGGGATATCGCCCTGAAGACCTGCCAGAGGCGATGGACGATAGGGAGAAGTGGTGAGAGAGGTTCAAGGATATCCGTGCTAGCGGCACGACATGATGATGATGATATATATATATATATATATATATATATATATAATCGTTATTTTGTAACTAAGTAATTATAATAGTTGTAATACTTATAGAGGATAACATGATGTAACTTTAATCTTGTTAATAAAACCAATTAGAATCTGGTAATTTCTTTACTTGGCCATACAGTCCAAGGTGTCTTGTGTAATTCTATTTGTCTTGTACATGGTGACTGTCCTGTTCAGTCAAAAACAATTCCACTCTTCGCTGTTCAGTGATTATATAAGAGTTTGTTCGTAGGTGGTTTGTTGCCCACTTTTTATCTGGTGAGTCTAGAAAATGCAAGTATTGTCACTTTGTTGGGTGAATGTCTATCGGTTTTTTACTCCCAGTCTCTATTCAAATAAGCAGAATAATGCTGTTTTAAACTCCGAAACACTATTTCAACAGTTACAAGTAGTGGTGTTAGTATTATAGCGTGAGGATACTTTTTCAACCTGTGAAATTGTCAGTCTTTTTAATTGGATAGGGCCATGAAGAAAGAACAGTTTCTTCAGATTCATTCTAATATAAACAGGGTGTCCCTAAAAATTGGACATCATTTCACAGGTCAATAGTTTTGGCAATTTTTGTTGAAATAATATCAAATTTTCAGAAAAATGTTTCATTTTTAATGTTTTATTTTTGTTCTGTTTTCAGGTTAAGCCATGCCGTTCACTCCCAAAGAGAATTCATTTTGCATCTTGGAATATGCTCGAACACAGTCACCTTAGAGTGTTTGGTTTGGTTTGGTCTTGTTTCTTTGTTAATGGCATATCAACCTTCATGAATTATTTAATGCCAAAGAAATTTTTCTAGAACAATAGCAGAGGTACTATTTAACCCATAGCTTGGAGGATAAGGGGGGTTCAAACCTTTCCCAAGGATATTTGTCCGAAAGTGAACTTAATAGCGCGACTGGAGTTCGAACTCGTTTACTACGATTTCACTGTCAAGCGCTTTAAGCATTACATCACGCGGAAACTCCCACAAGAATGTGAAGCTTGCCTTCAAAGCATAATTTGTAAAAACTTCACCAGCTGGCAAACAAATTTGTACTTAGTACCAAAGATTTTAAAATGAAGGCTGCTTATTATATTTACCCAACCCCCTGCACGGGCAGGATATGACACAAGGTCAATTTTTAAGCGGATTTTAACAGGTTTGAATTCAGAGTTTTCCTCCTCTAGACTAGTTGCCTCGCCAAGGCTGAAGAAGCTAGTCTGTCCTACTATTTACCCATAGCTGGAGGGAGAATAATTGGATTCATACCTTTCCCAAGGGTATTAGTGCTATGTGAAATGCTATCAGTCTCGTCCAGGATTTGAACTCGTGTCGCCGTGTCCATTTCCTTCGACGATAACCATAACACCATGGGCACTTCCTTAAGAAGGCTGCTTATGCAGTGCTAAAGGATCTGGTTGAGAATCATACAAATCAGAAGAAAAAGTCGGACAAGTCCATGAAAAACTCCTGCGAAGCCCCAAGAAGTGAGCCGTGTCACAGGCGGTACATATATTGAGCATTTATGAAATCAGGCCCAGAATAAACTTACGATGGTCAACACCTAAACTGATCAATTTTATTGATCTACACTGAGTAGTTTTCTAGATAATTGATTTTAAAATGATAATATTTGGGACACTCAACATATATATATATATATATATATATATATATATATATATATATGTATATACCTTCGAGAAAAAAAGCAAAATTTGGTCACATTAGGATTATAAATTTATTTCTATCCTGCTAAGAGCATTGATATGAATCAATAACTCCGCAAAAAATTAACAGGACTTCTTCGATTTCAACATGGAGATAATGAATACAGCGAGAATGGAGTCCCACCCCTTCCCTCCAGTGACCTCTCCAATTCTGCCTGTATTCATTATCTCCTTGTTGGATCTAAAGATGTCCTGTAAATTTTTTTCAATGCTCTTTGCAGGATGGAAATAAATTTATAATCCTAGTGTGACCGAATTTCGTTTTTATTTTGAAGGATTAGTTGTTCTGCAAATTTATTTACATTGAGCTCTTTACCAATAATTTTCTAATATTCGAAGTTTGAATAATTTTATTGTCCCGACGGAATTGTCCCCTACTCCGGATTTACTGGATTGAAGAATGGACCCCCACACATGGCCGTGCAAAAGCAGGACGACCAGCACGAACATACATTCAGCAACTATGTGAGGATACGGGATGTTGTCCAGAAGACCTGCCTGAGGCGATGAACGATAGGGAAAAGTGGCGAGAGAGGTTCAGGGATGTCCCTGCTACCAGCACGACATGATGATGATATATATATATATATATATATATGGAAGTGTCCCTGTTTTGGACTTCGTATTCACCATTGGCATCATCCAGCTATTTTCAAATCCTATGCATTTTCTTCAGATTGTTCTTCGGATTTACACCCAAACATTTTGAAATCTTTGCATACTAACTCCTCTTGGGAACGGCAGATAATATAGCATCACGCTTGCCAAATTTCTTGAGGACTGAATTGCTTCATGATGGTGTTTTGTTAACAGACAATGCCCGACTAACTCTAGTTTGCTGTAAGGCAGACAAAACTTGAATGAACAAAAAGTATACGCTAAATTAATAATATAAAATGCGAGATCATTCACCCATTGCAAGTGTGTGTGTGTGTGTGTGTGTGTGTGTGAGAAAGAGAGAGAGAGAGAGAGAGAGAGAGAGAGAGAGAGAGAGAGAGAGAGAGAACAGGGTTATAACATACAGTAATAAAACAAACGAGTACGTATATTACATCCGATTCTTCAGAAAATAAATTATATCCATTTGCATGTAAAACACTGAATAGTATTTACTACTTGAAATAAACATTACAATTTATGTGGCATTGAGTCGCCGTGGACAATAAGCTAGCGTGCTGGACTGCGTTGTAGATTAGTTCGAACACCAGTCGTACCATTACGTTCACTTCCTGATTAAGTGGCTTGGGAAATGAATAAACTCCCTATTCACCTTCACAGCTATGGTTCAAACAGTACAGCTACTGTCCTTCTAGAAGGAAGTCTTTCGCTTTAAATAACCTATGAAATTTAGTATTAACTAAAAGATTTTGTTTTCTTTTTTTAATGGTATATGAACATTTGTTGGGTATTTAATGCGCAACCCATCCTTATTAAAGAAAAGAAGTGATAATATTTAACCCATTAGTGCGCGGAATAAGAGGGTTAACAGTATGATATAAGAATAAATAAAACTAAACGAAACCAAAAAACATGTCTGCCAAAAAGTTTTAGTTCGACACTTAAATCAAAGCAAAAATCTGTAAATATCAATTGCCAAGAAAATGTGGTAGAACAACCAGGTCAAAGTTCGGATTTTCTATAACCCAACCGAGTTTTTAAGTAAAGAGCAGGTTTTGGATTTGTTTGGTTTGGTTTGGTTTCATTGATTAATGACATATCAACGTTAATGGGTTGTTTAATGCCAAACTCGAAAATAACAGCAGTGATGCTACTTAAACAAAAGCTGGAGGGGATAAGGAGTTAAATATATTTCCGTAGGTTATTTGTTTGAAAGTGAACGTAACAGCGTGACGGAAGTTCGAACTTCATTCCTTCGGGGCTGCAGACCAGCCCTTTAGCCACTGCACCATGGAGAATCGAACATAAAAGACCTGAAAGCATGAGTAATAATGATGAAGCCTTTTCTCGTCAAAGCCTTTGAGATTTTTTCTATAAAGAAAGGGTCACTATCTTTGTTGCGACTTGTCAGAATTAAGTACAAGAAATCTATAAGCAAGATATGGCTAACAATACTATGATCTATATTTAACAAATCCTGGAAGCAGCCTCCCACAAAGCAGCTGCCTCCTACTTCTCATCTCTAAAACCATCCAAATAAGACGGACAATACACGCAGGAACCTGCAGGAGAAGTGAGAATGAACTCATAAGCGGCATCTTCATATGGACCCCTTCACACAGACTTGCAAGTGTTGGACGACTACCTAGAACTTATATTTAACAGCTCAATACAGACACAGGATGTAGTCTGGAAGACCTGCCGGAAGTAATGGATGATAATGGTTAGAGAGGGTCAGAGATCAGTGCTAGCAGCACACACACAAACACGCACACACACACACACATATATATATATATATATATATATATATATTGCAGTTTTCTATATTTATGCAGAAATAGTGGACAACATGGGTGATAATATATATGCACTAGCGATCATAAAGATCAAAACGATATTAAGAAAAAGTCTAAATTTGAAATAAATTTTTATTCTAAATCTTCATAGAACATTTTATTTGGCATTTTATCAATATCGGCAGATAAGATAAACATCAACAGGCCGACGATAACAACGCCGCCGTCACCAAGAAGAGGAAGGTGAACCTTTTCCACGAATGCTAGTTAAAGTACACGGAGGGAAAGAATGATAAAGAAAGAAGACGTTTAATAGCGACAAAACAAAAAGAAAAGGGAAGGCGAGGAAGAACGCTATTGAACGAACTTTTTAACAACAGTCCGCTGTAATTCCCAAAAATAAAGCGACTATTTTCTTCCTTGAGATTCAAGTTTCTTTTTATCAGACGCTACGTTTTGGTCCTATACTACAAAATGACTGATGCTATATTGTTACTATTACATAACAATACTTGAAACGATTTAACTGAGCGTAAACAAATGATTGATAGTAAATTGATTTATTCGTATTAGTCAGCAATACATGAAACCATTTACTGTCTGTCAAAAATCAGCTCAGACTCGTTTAAAAATGTTATCAACAACATGAGTTTAGAAATCATATACAGGGTGGAACGATAAAATTGTCGCCCTAGAAAAGACGACACGTTTCCATTTCCGTTTAATGAAAAACAATTTTCTTTTTTTGCTGCAGACCATCTACTAGTTGGCCAGTTGTATACAAATCCCAAGAGCGATAAGAGCCTTCTATCATGTCTAAAAGTGACACAATGTTGAACGAGCGAGATCGGAGAGCGCCGCTGTACAACATATGCTCTCTACCGATCACAGGCTTGGCTTCAGAAGGAGTGCTACGACTTTGTACCCTTCTCTCACTGCCCCCTCTTCCCCCGAACTGAACCCACTGGACTACTTCGTTTGGTCATACGTCGAGAACATCACCAACATGACCTCCCACAACACCAAAGCAAGCCTGATCGCCGCTATCCGCCGAGCTCCCGCCGGCGCTAGTGGAAAAGGCATGCTCCCAGTTCAGGATCTGTATCGAGGCGGTGATTGAGGCTGAAGGCGGCTATATTGAATAGATGTCAGCTCTACTTCATAATCAAGTTAAGTGAATTGATTTTTTCAATAAAGTTTTTAAAATAAAGCTGTAGTGTTATTTTCTTTAGGACGACAATTTTATCGTTCCATCCCGTAGATGTCAGCTTTACTACATAATCAAGATATACGAATTGATTTTTTCTAAAAGATTTTAAAATAAAGCTGTAGTGTTGTTTTCTTTAGGACGACAATTTTGTTGTTCCGCCCTGTATATCTAATATATCTGCATAAAGAATATTTTGCCATAAATAACCCACAAAGGGAGATATGCCATAAAACCAAACCATACTGATTGCAAGGTTTGGCCCAGAGGCCAAACACCTGCGGGGGTGATACTTGAGAGTTGAAAGATCATAAGTTTGGATGTTGGAAGTTATGAGACCAGAAAGAAGAAAAGAATAATTTTTCACTTATTTACTTTTACTTAGTTTAGGTTGGGAGACAAACATAGTCAGACGAATTTTTTTTAATGGTAGAAATGTTTAGTAGCACTTCTTAGGGTTATCAATAAAAATAAAGAGGATGCGAGGAGTTTCTCCTTCCTTAGAATTTTGAAATGGCGGTTAGAAACCCACAGAAAAGACTGACCTGATCAAATCCAAGTATCAAGGAATGTATACCCCTGTTTGCAAACTTCTTTCTTCACTCAATAAGATAAATAAATTAATGAAATAAAAACGATCGGTGACTTTTAAGTCCCGCTCGATGTATTAGATTAAAACTTATATAACTTTTAATAAATTTTTTTTCTAATATAACTTAATTAACGTTTATTCTAATTTCTTCAACAATGAATCCGCCCAAATGATTTCCAGACATAAATGCTAAAAATACGTGATTAAATTTCCTAGGAAAACATCTCTCTCTCTCTCTCTATATATATATATATATATATATATATATATATACTAATTGATTGAATTCCTGAATCGTTGAAATTAAGATCATTCATTTTCAGTGGACGAGAAAAAATTCTAAAAAGTCACTTCATATCATTAAGAAAAATATGTGAATCTAAATCCTTTTTTTTTTTTTGTTTTTAGATTCCTAAAAAATGTTTATTACCTGACTCGAAATCAAAGATTTTCTCAGACAGAAATAGAGAGAAAATCTTTTTTACCAAAGATAATCTTTTTATTTGCACCTTCTATTTGCCCAGCACTATCATATCGGCATTTGTGTTAAACAATACGTCAGTCAGACTTTTAGTCTCATCATTGTAGAGATTATAGGAATTTCTCCAGAATTGCCTGAAGCCTTAGTTGTAGCTTGAATTCAAAATCGCAGGGATGATCCGAACAAAAACAGTTGTCTAATTGGATTCTTTCACCTGTTACGTGAAAAGAGGTTTGTCCCGCCATCAATTCTCCAATCATACAATACATGATGCATCTTGCTTTGAGCTGATCTCTTAGGAGAACAATTCTTCAGGTTTTACAGATGACTAATTTCTACAAGGATCTCCTATCCTCAGAACCAGAACAGTATACACCTCTCAGGAAAAAGATGCAAAGCCTTTCGATCTTTAATATACTGGTGAAGTTTAGCTTTATGTTTCAGATCGTCAAGGAGTGAAGACAAAAATTAGACAGTCCTGTCGGCTGGGACTGTAGAATACACCGACTGCATCTTTGCTGAGGGGCAAGACCCCCATCTTCCAACGGATGTGCTGAGTATTTGTCGCTGCCTCCCACCAGACACGACTTGACACAAGGTCAAAAGCCCGAAGGCCGATTAAAGTGGGGATAAAGGGGAGGGGAAGGTCGGGAACGAGCCGAGACTCGAACCCTGCTTGTCTGTGCTGCTCATCGGCTCACTTAGTGCAATGTGAGCCTGATGAGGCAAGCAGTTTCACGAACCCAAATGTGGGTCCGGGCACGTATGCCAGTTTGCGGCTTAAACTAGACGCATGGTCTAGTGCCGTACAAGGGGAACAAAGGAGACAAAAATGCAGCTCGCCCACCCGAAGGTAGCCTAGTCGAAACTAGGTGCCTAATTAAAGGCCCCAAGTCTGCCATTGTTCCTTTTCCAGGGCCACGCTCCGGACCGAAGTCCAGAACAGGCCCCGGGGCCTCGCAAAAAGCTAAAAGCCAAAAAATGAGCCTTCCAACGGATGTGCTGGATATGATATCAAAACAATCTGATGGTGAAGGTCCAGTAATGTTGGAGTTTGGGGAATGCAGAATACCCGATCCCGATCCACTATGGCTTGGATTGTAGCTCTTGATTGGGTCCTATCAATGAGTAAAAGATAACTTTTTGTTATTTTAAAATGAGTGAAAACAAATAACATGCTGAACTGAATTATTTGGTGATCTAACTGTGTGTAAACATATGACTGATGTTTAATTGAATCGTTAGTGAAACATAGCAATATTTGGAACTATTGAATTTTGTTGACTTGTGCTTACAAATCATAGATACCTAATATAGAGGAATAAACCGCATATGGCGGAGGTGCCCGTGGTGTAACGGTTATCGTCGTAGGAAATGGACACGGCGACACGAGTTTAAATCCTGGACGAGACTGATAGCATTTCACATAGCACTAATAGTCTTGGGAATGGTATGAATCCAATTATTCTCCCTCCATTTATGGGTAAATAGTAGGACAGACTGGCCTCTTCAGCCTTGGTGAGGCAACTAGTCTAGGTGAAGGAAAACTCTGAATTCAAACAAGTTAAACTCCGCTTAAAAAATTGACCTTGTGTCATATCCTGCCCAAGCGGAGGAGGTGGTAAATATGATAAACTGCATATGGCATTCAATAACCTACAATGGCTGATATGCCATAAAACCAAACGAAACCAAATGAAGACAAATAAAAATTCGAGCAAGCCAAAGCGGCAAGAAATATCTATAATTGAAGATAACCGACAAAAAACTTAAATGATATATATTTTCGTCCACGTCACGTCAAGTTCACTTCCATGCACAGAAGAAATTACACACTCTGGGTTTTTATCGAAAAAATTGTATAACGATTATCGACGGTAGAATTGGGATTAGTGACTCATTTTAAATTCTGGACGACAAAACGGTTTATGTCCCTTTTACCTTAATGCTCTCAAGAAAGGCATTAATCCACGTAATGTTCTCACTGCTTTG
This sequence comes from Sepioteuthis lessoniana, assembly GCA_963585895.1. Classification (NCBI taxonomy): domain Eukaryota; kingdom Metazoa; phylum Mollusca; class Cephalopoda; order Myopsida; family Loliginidae; genus Sepioteuthis; species Sepioteuthis lessoniana. Next base: position 18,684,187 of record OY757926.1, read on the forward strand.
GGTTAATAGTAAAGCAAACTGGTTTCTTCAGCTTTGGTTAGGCAACCAGTTGAGGAGAAAGAAAATTTTCTGAATTCGAACCAGTTTTTACTCTACTGAGAAATCACCTTGTTACATCCTGTCAGTAGCTGAGGGGTTGGGTGAATACATAGAAATATATTCGTCGTTTAAGAAAAGTGAAGATGTTCGTACTTACTTTTGTAATAGATCCTCCCCTGCTGATGGCCCAAAGTCGGTCAGAAAGTACTAGGGATACATACAACTATGGACAATACATAAATCAATTCCCGCTGAATACGATAAAAGCAGTACGGGAATACGAACGGATCCAGAAGAAAATATGTAGACAAAAGATGTGTATTATGTTTAATGAAATTTGTATTAACGAAAAAATGCTGCCAAAATATACATATTTTAAACTCTATGATTTATATATATATATATATATATCATCATGTCGCGCTGGTAGCACGGATATCCCTGACCCTCTCTCGCCACTCCTCCCTATTGTCCATCGCCCTAGGTAGGTCTTCAGGACAACATCCCGTATCCTCACATAGCTGCTGAATGTATGTTCGTGCTGCTCGTCCTGCTTTTGCACGGCCATGTGTGGGGGTCCATAAGAGTGCATCTCTTATGAGTTCGTCCCTGCTTCTCCAGCAGGGTCCTGCATGTCTGAATAGTTTTCGTGATAGGGGGCAGGTGGCCGTACAGTTGGTGTCTTGTGGGGTGTTGCCGCCAGGACTTGATCAAGATTGCACGTAGCATTCTTGTGTAATTGCCGTCAAGCTTTTCCAGCCGTTTTGTCAGCGTCCATGTAGTGCAGCCATATAGCAGTATCGATGTGACCGCTGCCTGGAAGAAACTGAGTTTCATTTTATCGGTTAGGTCTGATTTCCATATAATCGATAGCCTATTAATAGCTGTCCATGCTTTCGTTAACCTCGTTTCGATGTCCTTTTCGGTTGATTCGACGCTGCTTCCTAGGTAAGTGAATTTGTCTACTAGTTTAAGAGGGGTTCCGTCTAGAGTGGAGCTGTCCCCCGTTTGATTATAGCACATATATTCCGTTTTGTGCGCATTAACATAAAGGCCTATGCCTGCGGCTGCTCGTTCCAAACTATGCAGTAGTGTTTCGGCTTGGTCGGGTGTATTTGCCAGTATCGCTATGTCATCGGCGTAATCGGCGTCGGTAATTGTTGTTGCGGGGTACCTTCTGCTTCTTTTCTTCGTCAGTTCGAAGCCATTCTCTCTGATTTTGTCAATCGATGTTCTAAGCACGTAGTCTAGACAAATGATAAAGAGGTACGGAGCCAGCGTGTCCCCTTGTAGTACTCCTGCTACAATGTCGAAGTGTCTCCATCTGGTGATCGTACTTTTACTTTAGTGTTTCTATAGAGAATCGTTATTGCCGCTACGGTTTTTTTAGGTATGCCGTACGCTAGTAGGATTTGTTCCATCTTTCCTCTGTGAATGGAATCGAAAGCCTTGGTAAAGTCAACAAATATTAATGTCGCTTGTAGGTTCTTTGCCCGTACACCTTCAAGGATTCTACGGATGGTTAATATTTGTGAGGTCGTAGATCTATTTCTTCGGAAGCCATTTTGATTTTTCCTAAGTATGTTGTCGATTTTGGGTTCTATGCGGTTTCGTAGTAGGGCATTGGAGATTTTGGCTGTTATGGATGTAAGTGTTATGCCTCGGTAGTTTTTGGCTAATCCGAGGTCCCCCTTTTTAGGGAAGGGGAGTATGCATCCCTTCATCCATCTATCTATCGGATTTTGATTGTATACTGCGTTGCAGTGTCGGAGCAGTATGTCGTCGAATTGTTTGGTCTTCCATACTTCCGGGTGAATTTCGTCCAGCCCTGCAGCTTTCCTATTTTTAATTTTTCTGAGAACCGAGTCGAGTTCTTCTTGTGTGGACGAAAGTACCTTAATCTTGGACTTTAACTAAGTTAAAACTTAAGAAAACTTACCCCTGACCTTTTTTTTACGTACACATGGGAAGCAGCATGATGTACATAAAGGTATTTGAATAAAACCATGGACGACCAAACTCAATGCCTAAACAGGTCCTGGACGTGAGTTTGACGACTTTACGCTCAGGATCGTTAGTTCGATCGGGGAACTACTGCTGCTCCTCTATAAGAGTGGCTTCTATTGAAGAGAATAAAACAGCCATCGAAAGATAACCATGACCCACACTCAAACCACATACACAAACCGCATCGCTCTTCGCGCGGGTAAAAAAGGGGTGCGTCCTGCTGAGGTTGGAGCCCTGGCCTCATTGTTCGAAAAATCAGCTACAGATCTCAAACGATCAAAACTACTAAAATGCAAGAAAACACTACAAATAGCCACATTTAACGTAAGAACCTTAAATAGAATAGGACAACTACCAGAGGTAATCGCATCGGCCCTAGAACATAAGATTGACATAATATGCATACAAGAACACAGATACACGCACACCGAAGATATCAAATATCACGAAACTGGCATTGGATGGTCGCTCGTCACTGTGTCCGCATGGAAAAACTCTGTCAACGACGCAGTAGGGGGGGTTGGATTACTTATAGGACCTAGAGCATTAAAAACGCTAAATAGCATTGAGAAAATACAACCTAGAATGATAGCAGCTACTTTTAACGGCAATCCCAGAGCAACAATCATCTCCTGCTACAGCCCTACCAATGTTAGTGAAGAAACTGAACTAGTCACCTTCTACGATGAGTTATCCTCATTAGTGCGGAGCATCCCAAAACACAACATGTTAGTCATTGGCGGAGATATGAATGCCCAAATCGGGAAAAACGGAAACAACAAATACAGCCTCCACAATACGTCAAATAGGAATGGACAACATCTAACAGATTTCATGATAGAAAATAGATGAGCATGCCTCAATACAAACTACCAAAAAAGTGAGGGCAAACTATGGACATACACGTACGCAAACAATACTAAAGCTCGGATAGACTACGTCCTTATAAACAAGAAATAGAAAAATAGTGCAATGAATTGCGAGGCATACTCCTCCTTCGAGGGTGTGTCCACCGATCACCGAATAGTCACGGCGAAAATACGGTTAAGCCTACGAAAAAACGCCAAACGAACAGCGACTACCAAACACTATAACCGGGCCCTATTGAACAACAGAGATATAAGAGATAAATACGTATTAGAATTAAGAAACAGATTCGAAACACTACAAGAAAAGACGGAAAAAAGTACACCAAACGACGAATATGAAAATTTGGTCAATGCGCACCTCGAGGCAGCAGCGAAATGCATTCCAACCAAACTCAAAACTAAATATAGAGTCCCATGGGAAACTTTAGCGGTGAGAGAAAAACGTGCACTAGTGAAAACAGCCTCCAAAAACTATCGAAAAACCCAACAAACACCAATGCCTTAAAACTAAAAACGGCACAATATCAATTAGCAGGCATATATATAAAGGAACAGACAGAATACATTCAAAATCAGATAGATAAGATCAGAGACTCGGTGGAAGATAGACAATCTAGAATTGCCTGGCAAACAATAAACGAAATGAGTAGAAGAAAGAACACAGCCAAAGCAAAACTGAAAGTAGCAAACCAACAAGAAGAATAAAACTCAGGAAACAGCACTTCGAATATATATATATATATATATATATATATATATATATATATATATATATATATATATATATTATATTTTATGGTTTTTGAAATTTTACTTTTCGTCAAGCTATATCTATATCTATCAATTAAAACTTTTCCTTAATTGTCCAACACTATTTCGAGTATTAGTAAAATTGGCGACGGTAGTCGAGGGCGACCAGAAGGCTCCTTTTTCAATTGCTACTACACCGAGGTGTAAGTGAGGGCGTTACTCCTTTCCCTGGATTACTCTACTTTACCCTTGATACGTACCTTATATTGCTGAGTGTTTAGCAAGGAGGTATCAATTACCATTTTTAAAGTCTTTGGTATGACTCGACCTAGGATTGAACCCTGGCCCCCAGGACCATTGGCGAACATTCTACGCACTTGGCCTATGAGCTGAAGAACGTTAAGATTGACTGATTGATTGATTCAAATGGCATGTCAAACCGTCTATTGTTATATTACGTTTTGAGGTTTGGGAATCGTATTTATTGTACATTTATATTTAAATAGTGAAGGGTTTTAATAGATGGCAATGTCCTGAAAATAACGTATGTGCTTAAACGGACTATGTAAACCCTAACCTTAAAATTGGATTTCTGTATTACACAGAAAAGGACTTAGCTGTGTGACATATGTACTATTCCTCTTAGATCACCGGCAGTTTTCACTAATATCTAAACTCAAACCGATTATAATCGTATAGAATGATTTGAAATTTGTTCGGAAGTAATTTATTTATTTGTTATTCATTTCTTTGTTGATTTATTAATTTGTTTCTTCGTCAGGTCTCCTTGATTATCTCTGCTTTTTACTATATTACATCAAACTTTTAGAAAATATTTTCACAAAACGTATTCGTCATTAAAACAATAATTATCCAGAGATCAAATCCTGTTGAGTAATTAATCCGATACTCCCCTCGCCGCAAAAAAAAAATATGCTTTTAAATTATTTTTCTTGCCATTTTTTTTTTAATCAACCAATCTAATCTTCATATTTTCAGTATTATTGTTGTTTTTGATCTAATTAAATAATTTTCTCTGAACATAACTTTATGAGCGTAAAAATCCAACTGGTTAGTCAGTTTGAGGAGAAATATAGAAAAAATATCTATGATGATTATAAATGGCGTTAATTATTTTAAGTTTTATTTCGATGAACTCTCATTCTTCTTCCTATTAAAGTAACTTATCCTTATTACTCTAACCTCTCCCAGTAACTGTAATATTTTACTCATTTTTTGTCCTTCTTTTTACGAGGTTCATACGATAAGTTTCCAGACTTCTTTCTTATGGGCACGTTTACTGATAGTACATACATGGAACTCTAGTCGCCTTGAAAGTAATTTCCTCCGGCTGCAAAGACCTTGTTGTACCGATCCAACAACTTCTGCAAGGCCCCATGGAAGTCCTATTGTGTGAGCGTGTCAATGACCTTCGTCACAGTTTCTTTCATCTTCTCAATTCTCTCATAACGACAGCCTCTGAGCTTAGGGAATCACAGGTAGCAAGGTCTTGACTATAAGGGGAGTGAGGTACTGCCTTGATGCCCATCTTGGTCAAATAGTCTGTGACTAGGTTGGAGTTGTGGACTGGTGCATTGTCCTGCTGGAAATGTCACTGACCAGATTTGAAGAGTGATGGCCTCTTCCGACGGAATCTCTTCCTGAACTCCCTTAAAACCTCAACATAGTAATCTTAACCCTAACCCTAACCCTTTGGCCAATCAACTCATTCGTGTATTGACATTCTTACTCCTCCCACACCTCTCATCATCCCTCACAGACTCCCTGCCTTCCTTGAATCTCTTATGCCACACAGAAACTGATGCTCGATTCATGCAAACTGCTCCAAAAGGGGTCTGAAGCATTCCATACGTTTCTGTGACATTTTTTCCACGTTTAAAACAGAATTTTATTGCATATAGTTCTTCTAAAGTGTCAGATATCATTTTAAAAAATCACCAGCTGTGACAATCAGGGTTTAGTAGGGTATATTCCAATTCATTTGAACCTGAAATCAGAAAAAAATGGTCAGTCATCTCATACGATGTATTGTAATAACATACTAAATTTTCGAGAGTCTACGACACTTTAAATGCCCGTACAAAAAAGTCTGAAAACTTATCGTATGCACCTCGTATGTTCTCTAATCTCAGTACTAAACTCCAATTTCCATGTCTTAATATAAAAGCATAGATTTGAGAACAATATCCTGTGTAAGGTCTTGTTAGGGTTTTATAAATTTTTAAAACAACGTTTGCCTTTGATGACATAATATTTCAAATATCCAGCCAAAAGCCCTCGATACAAAGGACAAAATAGGATTCTAAACTTTAAATGTATCATCAATGCTAACCCCTAAATTGCATTCGAGGTTTTCTTTTAAATTTCCCAGTTGCTTAATTTATATTAGACTCTAAGCAGTATATTCAGCAATAAGCAGTACTATACATATTTCTGTATCAAATCTCAATTGCAAAATATTTTTCAATATGGCAGCTTATTTAGGTCCATCTGTGTTATTTCTTTGAATAATGATCTAACAATTAGTTTAATATAATCAGCAAACAATTTTAATAATGATTTTATATCAATAGTGTCACGTGGTGTCCCATTGAGAAGATAGAAATATGATTACTACTATCCTCTTGTTCAAATTAACAGTAGCAAGCCATCAGAGAATGACCGTTAAGAAAGAATGTAGGTCACAGAGGGGTGACCCACAGATGTTTATACTTGGTGACCTCACTCGGGTCGCCTGACACGGGAAGGAAGGAGAGAGAAGCCAAATGATTGGCTGGGACCCCAAAACGGAAGTGGGGACTCCTTCCCGTCAGCGGAAATAGATAATTAAGAAAGGTTAGTTGTTGGACAGGGTTCGTAGCGGACAGAACCAAAGCCAAGTATTCCGGGTAGAAGAAGACAAAAAATATCTCGGACACGAAGGAGCCAAGTTCTTCAAGCCAGTATTAAAAATAGCATAAAGTCTATTAGCCCGCAAAAGAGGAAATATTCTCCACAAGAACTCCATCAAAGAAAAAAAAGATAAGTAAACTTTGAGACCAATTCTCCTTATACCCAATTTTATATACCCTCTCTCTCTCTCTCTCAATTTGAAAAAAAATGAAAGACAAGAAAAGAAGAAAGACATTTATGTTCATGGACTATTCATTTATTATATATTTGACACGTTGAAGGTTTA
>OY757926.1:18696050-18871050 GCA_963585895.1 Sepioteuthis lessoniana
TTCCATGTGTGATCTGGATTCTTTTACAAGAGTTACTTCATCCATAAAATCTTCTTAAATGGGCCGGACTTCAGCACTACACAATATCATCTCCATTACCAAAACGAAAAGTAGTGGAGAGATAGCACATCACAACATAATACCAATATTCAACTTTTGCCTGTTAGTTGAATATTTATAATTAGAAAACATAACATAGATACATTTAAAGTACGCTGATATGATGTTTAAATGTCCTCTGGAATCCCAAAGAACTCCGTTGTTTTCTCAAATAGTTGGTGGCTTATTGTGCCATATGCGTTTTCTAAATCTAACCAGATGACTTGAAGTTCCTCTGATTTATTATTTTAGGACATTTTTATTCGGTCTCACAACATATTGGTATGTTCAATACAACCCTGAAAGCCGGGAATTCCAGCTTTTTGTATTGATATGTTGACATACCCATTGTTTATCATGAATCTCGTCGTGTTCTTCGCAATGACACCAAAAAAAAAAGATCTTACCTTCTACGTTAAGTAAGGAAATAGGTCGAAACTGATCTGATTTTCTGGAGTCTTTTTCTCTTGACATGTGGATTTCATCGGCTAATTTCCAACTCTCTGCGATAAATTTCTTTCAATTAGATTTTCGTAAAAGCTTCTTAACAGATACTACCATTCCAGGACAGAATATAACTTATGGCAACCATCTAATTATTTACGGTTATATCTAGGACACGTTTTTGGCCTGGGGGTCTTTAGAAGTACTCGGTGTATCTTAGAGGTCCAGCCAACTGGACAAATAATGAGGACGCTTCGTGGTGTAATGGGTATCGTCGTAGGAAATAGACACAGTGACCAGAGTTCAAATCATGGACAAGAATGTTAACATTTCACGCTATTACCCTTGGAGAAGGCATCAAACTATTTTCCTTCCAACATTGGTAAATAACAGGGCAGGCTGGACTCATAAGCGTTGTTAAGCCAACAAGCATAGAAGAAGGAAAACTCTGAATTCAAACCTGTTAAACACCGCATAAAACTTAACTTCTACCATATTCAGCTAGGACAAGTCCTGGCAGCAACACCCCACAAGACACCAACTGTACGGCCACATGCCCCCTATCACGAAAACTATTCAAGTTCGACGAACCAGACATGCAGGACACTGCTGGAGAAGCAGAGATGAACTCATAAGAGATGTACTCTTATGGATCCCCACACATGGCCGCGCAAAAGCAGGACGACCAGCTCGAACGTACATTCAGCAGCTATGTGAGGATACAGGATGTTGTCCTGAAGACCTACCTAGGGCGATGAACGATAGGGAGGAGTGGCGAGAGAGGGTCAGGGATATCCGTGCTACCAGCGCGATATGATGATGATGATGATGATATTCAGCTAGTGCGGAAGGGTTGGTAAATAAATGCCTTGATATATATTTTCATTTCATCCATCTCCCTCTTATATATATATATATATATATATCTTTTAAGAAAAAAACAAAGACCGGTTATTTTAGGATTATGAATTTATTTACATCCTGTTTTTCAGTTTCTGGTGTGAACCAAAAACATAAAGAAAAATATAACAGGACCCCTTTAGATCCAATGGATAAATAAAACAGAATAGACACGTGGTGGGGAGGGGGAGGGGAAGTGAGAAGAGATTAAAGGAGTTACCTCCTCGTTTTATTGAATTTCTGTTTTTTTTATTTACCTATTTATTTTATTTTCAAAGTTTTTCCGTCAGTTATAATTACGGTAATTTAACTTTACATTGAGCTCTCCACCAGGAAAATTTAAATGTTCAGCTCCTGAATGATTTTCTTTTCCTGAAGGAATTACTCCCAACTCTGGTTTAACTGGACCGAATAATACTATATATATATATATATATATATATATATATATATATATATATATATATATATATATATATATATATGTATTTGTTTTTCTCTATCTTTTATCGTCAAGACGAACTTGTTAACATCCCTCGACAGTACTATACAGAATAATAACATGTCATTTTTGTATATATTAGTTTTAAAAAACTCTTTCAGGACATATCTATCTATCTATCTATCTATCTATTTCGCATCCTAACCATGTATATAATGAAAAATATATAGTCATGTACATTGGTGTAGCAGTAGGCTATCTATCGATTGAATATTTTCACAATAACGCCTCTTATACACAATAATTCGAATAACATTTTTTTATCTTGAATCTCGCGTGACTTTAGGAGATGATTGACGTGATTTCAAAATATTTTATTGCGTCATTGGCCGCCTCTTTATAATTGTCTTGATATAATCAGCGTTCCTCTTTGAGTCTTGCACACGCCATTCTGTCTGTGAAAAATAAAATTAAGTTTATTCACTTGATTTATTATATATCGTTTAAAATAGTGCAACAGTTTGCTTTTGATTTAATAATGGACTGTGATACATTTTTCAAAGAATTTCCTTTTGGACGTAGAGATGTGAATTGTCTATGACAAAAGAGAACGTGCAAAGATTGATTCACGAGTTAATAACACAAAACTGATTAATGTCGCCATTTATTTAGGAATATCAAGTCATGGAAAATGGTTCCCTCGGGTAAATATGCAAATGAGCATATTTAATCGTTAGATGAATAATTTACTTTCACATGTGCTTCTCTGTGGAGGCTTTTCTTCGGACAATCAGCAGTCATAGGGTTAAACAGTCTACTTGCTCATTTCTCAAACCGAATCTCATCGAGAAAACATGGCTGACAATAATACTTCAAGCATGATATAAGTATGTTCATATGAACCTGTAAACCAGAAACGGATAAAAATCAACAAAACCCTAAAAGAACACAACAATAAAAACAAACGTGCTTATCTATCTATCTATCTATCTATCTCTGCTTGTTAATATATATCTATATCAGACTATTCATATCTTTCTCTCTAAATTTCTCTCTGTCTTTGTCTTTATCTCTGTCTCTGTCTCTCTCTTGATCTCTCTTTATATATATACATATATATATATTTCAAAATGAATAGGTCCACAAAGATTTTTATCGTTTTAAAAAAGTATCTATTTAATTCTTACTTACGTTTCCAGCTACTTGTTTTCGTCATAGAACCTTTAATGTTTATCTGGCATGATATTCGGTTTACCACACCTGAAAAAAAAAAATCTCTGAAAAAAGCAACACGCTAGAAACGTACGTAAGGACTTAATAAATAATACAGAAGAATATAACGCTCTTAGAAACATTAAGAAACATTTATTTTTCTCTCTTTGGACCAACAAAAAAGATATTTTTTACAACCTGAAACCAAAACAGTTATCAGGAACCTTGAAAGGATCATAATAAAATTATAGAGACAAAATTGGTCTTTATTATTTAATCAAACATGCTTAAATGAAAGACTGCTGCGAAACTACACTCATCAATACATGATGAAAAGATAGATTTGTAGTATCCGACTGTATGATAGAAATGTAGTATGTAGAAGTTGACAGTATGATAGAAATATGTAGGTAGATGGATAAATCAAACTTCTAACTCAAATGTAAATGTGGGATATTTCGTTCGGACTTAATTTTTTCTTTACAATCTTCTTCAAGACTGTTTTCTGAGTTTTTCAATTTAAAAGCATTTGAGGAGAATGGAGGGAGTATACTTGTAGTAAGAAAAGTTGAAAGGGATTTAAAGCTAGATACATTTGTATCTTGTTTCATTGAAAATATTTTGCTTGAAAATGGAGATAGATTTTAGGGAGTTGGTAAGAAAGAAATAGGAGTGGTTTGTGTGAAAGGTGGTTTTTAACATGACTTGTTTTCATGGAAAACAAGTCATATCAAAACACAAAAACATCTCTCTCTCTCTCTCTATATATATATATATATATATATATATATGTATAAATACATATGTATATAAATATATATATATGAAAGTAAAGTAAAGTTGGCGACCATAGTCGAGGGTGAATTGAAAGCTTCCTTTCCGATAGCTACTACACAAAGGTGTTGGGGAGGGGGCTACTCCTTTCCCTGGATTGCTCCACTTTACCATTGATCCGTACCTTATAATGCTGAGTGTTAAGCAAGGAGGCATCAAGTAGTACTTTTTGAATCTTTGGTATGGCTTGACCTGGGATTGAATCCAGGTCTCCCGGGTCTCTAACCGCTAGGCCAATGTCCTAATGGGGAGTGTATGTGTATTTTTGATACGTGAATTTTATATCCATTTTATTCACATTTTTTACATGACAACTGAATTTTCCCTAATGTTATGGAACTTACTGCCGTTTGACTGGTATTGTTATATAATTACGGAATGATTTTTTTTTTATTTAATCGTTTTCGTATGTTATATCTTATCATTCGGTTTGGTTAAGCTTTGAAATATTCGGCTCTTAATTCAGGTGTTCACGCTCGCGCACAGAGGATATGACAATCACAAATGTCATAATAAAACCCCCAGATAGGAAATGAGACTGGGGTGTGAATGACGTAATGCCAGGAAGCGATGGGCTGGGAATTTTGGTGATTTTTGAAAAAAGCAGTCACTTGAGATCTGAACCTGGGCGAGGGCAGTCCAGCTGGGGGCTACGGGATGCGCGGTGTGTTTGTTGGGTCAGTTAGTTGAGATTTTGACTCTGGGCCGGGCTGTCGAGCTCGGGGTTGACTGAAGAGCGATGTAGGAACGGTCAGCATAGTAAAAATTGTGTCTCTCTCTCCTCGTGTCGAAAACCTAAACTCAAGAAGTTAATAAATGTTTCATACCAGAACGAAGGAAAGTCGCCCGTGTTTCGTGGATTTCCCTGCATTTGTATATTTGTATAGTTGTATAATGGCTATTCTTTTGGCCTAGCGGTTAGAGTGTTCGCCAATGGCCCGGGAGACCTGGGTTCAATCCCAGGTCGAGTCATACCAAGGACTCAAAAAATGGTACTTGATGCCTCCTTGCTTAACACTCAGCATTATAAGGTACGGATCAAGGGTAAAGTAGAGCAATCCAGGTAAGGAGTAGCGCTCTCCCCTACACCTTGGTGTAGTAGCTATCGAAAAGGGAGCCTTCGGGTTACCCTCGACTATGGTCGCCAACCTTATAATGGCTATAAAACAGTATAAGGAGGTGATTTAATTTTTTCTTAAGGTTTATTTTATGTTGTTGTTTTTTTTTCTGCCAGTATGTATAGATTTCTCGGATTTAAGAAAAACATTTTTTCAATCTATCTATCTATCTATCTATCTATATATATATATATATATATAGTACAATTTAATGGAGACTCAAACTCGGTTAAGTCGTCATAATAAATTTATTTCGGCGGAGAATATTACTCTACTTTCCGTCTCGTCAGATGACTATTTACATGCTTCCCTCTCGTCGCAGAGTTTCAAATGTGGAGTTACAGTTCGTATTCAGAAGATAAAATAAATAAAAAAGTAAAAAATAAAAAGATTTAGAAAATAAAAATAAAAATTAAAATACGCATAAAAATAAGAATAAAGGGGTATATATATATATATATATATATATTTGCGTGTGTGTGTGTGTTTGTGTGGGTGTGTGTGTGTATAATCAAGTTATGCCGATAGCATGGAGTTTTCTGACTTTCTTACCATCTGACTCCATAATTCTTCACACTTGGTAGGTCCTCTAGATTACATCTAGTGTCCGTACAGTGTATGCAAGTAAGTATGTTCTTGACGGCCATCGTTGGCGCGTATATGTAGAAGAGTCCACAAGCAAACACCGCTTATTAGTTCATTCTTGTTTCTCCAGCTGAACCCAGTTTTTTTTCGCTTTACTCGGATGATTTTGAAGATGGGAGGTGAGTAGCAGTTCAGTTGGGGTCTTGCGGAGTGTTGGTTCTAGGATTTCGGGGAAACAACACGTAACATTCTTGCGTAGATCAGATTTCAATATTATCGATAACCTTCCAATCTTCATATCTATCGAAGTCTTCGTATCCATCTATCTATATATATTTTTTTCATATCTTTCAATCTCATTCACACCCCTGATAGTTATTTTTAATAAAAAGTTAATATTCATCTAATAAAAAAAATAGCGATTTTATTATTATTTCTTCTAGAAATATAAAAAAAAAAGAATGAGTGGTTTAACTAATATGTCGTAAGAAAGTGTATTACACTGAAATTTTGAAACTAGAATAGAAATACATTGCTGCTAAAAATAATTACAACTACGTACAAATAATATCTGATCATTATAATGTTCAACTTTTATATCTATAGAAGTATCTATGCATAATTATCTTGGAGTTTTCCAGTATTGGTATATGTTGTAACTGTGATTGTTAATTATTTGAGGGTCTTTGACCAAGTCGGTAGAGTGTTCGCCAATGGTTGCCTCATACCAAAGACTTTAAAAATGGTACTTGATATCTCCTTGCTTTACACTCAGCAATACAGGGTGGAACGATAAAATTGTCGCCCTAGAAAAGACGACATCATTCCATTTCCGTTTAATGAAAACCGGTTTTCTTTTTTTGTTGCAGACCATCCACTAGTTGGCCAGTTGTGTACAATTCCCAAGAGTGACAGGAGCCTTCTATCATGTCTGAAAGTGACACAATGTTGAACGAGCGAGATCGGAGATGCGCCGCTGTACAAATCATGCTCTCAAACCGATCCAAGTTATGACAACAGGACCATTGCCAGCACCCTCAAAATGGATTGCCACGAATAACAGGGACGTACCCAGGGTGAAGAAAACAAAGTTTCCGGCTACGGTTATGGTCTTTGGTGTGGTTTCAAGTGAGGGCCACATCATGCCACCTCACATCTTCAAAGTCAGCTTGAAAATCAACACCAAAGTGTACCTGGATGTGCTGAAGAGTGTGGTGATCTCCTGTTGCAATCAGGTGGCCGTTGGAAGACCTTGAGTGTGGCAGCAGGACTTTGCGCCGGCCTACAAGTCCAAAGAGACCCAGGCTAGGCTTCAGAAGGAGTGCTACGACTTTGGACCCTTCTCTCACTGGTCCCCCTCCTCCCCTGACCTGAACCCGCTGGACTACTTCGTTTGGTCATACGTCGAGAACATCACAAACATGACCTCCCACAACACTATAGCCAGCCTGATCGCCGCCATCCGCCGAGTATTCACCGAGCTCCCGCCGGCGCTTGTGGAAAAGACATGCTTCCAGTTCCGGATCCGTATCGAGGCGGTGATTGAGGCTGAAGGCGGCTACATTGAATAGATAAGCAAGTTACTACATACATAAGCATGTTACATGAATACATAAGCAAGTTACCTGAATTCATGTTTTCAGTAAAAGTTTTAAAATAAAGCTGGAGTGTTATTTTCTTTAGGACGACAATTTTTATCGTTCCAGCCTGTAAAAGGTACGTATCAAGGATAAAGTGGAGCAATCCAGGGAAAGGAGTAGCGCCCCCACTACACCGCGGTGTAGTAGCTATTGAAAAGGGAGCCTTATGGTCGCCCTCGACTACGGCTATCAACTACAACTAGAACAACTTAGCGAAAATCTTTGGATGGAAATCTAAGTCAAATGGGAAAGGTCCAGCGTGTGCACCAGCGAACATATGATCGGGGGACTTTTGTCATCTCGGTACAGGAAGGCCAAACGTAAATAAAATAGTTTCATGTCGTGTCATAAGTTTGTTTGAGGTGAACTAAAAACATAATGAACAATAGGGACATTTGTGATGATCATGACGATATAACCCCATAACTTAGTGAGATGATAACATACTAATGATATAGTGCATTTTAGAATATATAATAATTAGTCCGTTGGGAGTCACTAGGCAATTGACAGATACAAGTTGGGCTGTGAGTCGAGACGAGTCGGTTACAGAGCCATTTGAAGAAGTGAAACATCTATTGATGGTGCCATGATACGGCACTTTTTACATTCGGTACTGTTACCAACCATAATATTGCCCTGTCGGTTGGGGCTATAGAATACACCGATTTCATCTCTGCAGAAGAGTAAGACTCGCGCAAAGGAATCCTGGATACAACACTAAACAATCTGTATGTGGGGTTCCACTGATGCTTGGGCTTTCATGAATAAGGAGCAGCCCTTCATTGCCATTGCTCCCAGGTCCACTCTGGCCTAGAATGGTAGCACCTAACATCCCTCGACAGTACTAATCATAATAATAACAAGATGTTTATATATATATATATATATATATATATATATATATTAGTTTTAAAAAGATCTTTCAGCACATATCTATCTATCTGTCTATCTATCTCGCTTTATACCCATGTATATAAAGAAAAATATGTAGCACCTATCAATGGGTTAAACAGAACTAAACTGCGTACTTATGCAAAACTGAATTGTTTGAATAGGAACTGTTAGACTAAACTGAATAGCTTGAAATAGAATTATTTTTACTATTAAACTGTGTACTTATGTACTAAATTGTTTGAAATAGAACTGTTTTTGACATTGAAATCATACTTACGTTAAACTAAATTGTTTATAATAGAATTGGTTTTGAATTTAACTGTGTGTAAACAAAATATATACTTATATCAAACTGAATTATCTGAACTATTTGAATAAATTGAGAAACTTGAAATAGAAATGTTTTGACAATTAAACTGTGTACTCGGAATTGTTTGAAATAGAACTGATTATTTGTATAAAAATTGATTTGGTATTAAATAACCTACAAAGGATGATATGCCATAAAACCCAAACAAATAACTAACCAATAACAACAAACCATAATATAACTATTTTCTAACATAGTCGTCTTCATTTCCCATGTATTTTCGTCCGTGTGGAACAAATATGCAATAATGAAGAATTAAAAAAATTCGATAACGAAAAAGAGAAGAAAACAAAACAAACAGAAAGAACATAAAGAATATCATAACAAATTTTAAGAAAAAAGAAATAAAATTGTGCAAATCTATGCTTCCAGCACAGAAAATGGATCGGTTATGCTTGTTCAAATTTAAACTTCATCATCGTCATCATCATCATCATATCGCGTTGGTAGCACGGATATCCCTGACCCTCTCTCGCCACTCCTCCCTATCGTTCATCGCCCTAGGTAGGTCTTCAGGACAACATCCTGTATCCTCACATAGCTGCTGAATGTATGTTCGTGCTGGTCGTCCTGCTTTTGCCCGGCCATGTGTGGGGATCCATAAGAGTACATCTCTTATGAGTTCGTCCCTACTTCTCCAGCAGTGTCCTGCATGTCTGGCTCGTCTAACTTAAATAGTTTTCGTGATAGGGGACAGGTGGCCGTACAGTTGGTATGTTGTGGGGTGTTGCTGCCAGGACTTGTTCAGGATTGCACGCAGCATTCTTGTGGAATTGCCGTCTAGCTTCTTCTCCAGCCGTTTTGTTAGCGTCCATGTAGTGCAGCCATATAGCAGTATCGATGTGACCGCTGTCTGGAAGAAACTGCGTTTCATTTCATCGGTTAGGTCTGATTTCCATATAATTGATAGCCTATTGATAGCTGTCCAAGCTTTCGTTAACCTCGTTTCGATGTCCTTTTCGGTTGATTCGACGCTGCTTCCTAGGTAAGTGAATTTGTCTACTAGTTTAAGAAGGGGTTCCTTCTAGGGTGGAGATGTCCACCGACTTCTTTTTAATGCCTTCAGAAAATCTATGAACACATATACTTGACATAAACAGGGTTTTCTTTCTCCTAGACTGATTTTTACCCCAGTCGGTTGGGCCTGTAGAATATACATCGATTGCATCTCTGCAGAGAAGTAAAACTCACCTAACGCGCGTCCTAGATATGACACTAAAGAGTCTAATCGTAAAGCTCCAGTAATGCTAGAGCTTTGAAGAATGCAGTATAGCCCTTTATTGCCATTGCTCCTGGGTCTACTTTGGCCTGGAGTGGTAACACTTGACTGGGTCCCTTCTATGGGTCAATTAAAACTATTTGAACTGAGTACTTTTTCTAAACTGAATTCTTTGAAATGGATTTTTTTTTTTATATTTAACTCTGTACTTAAGTTAAATTGAATTGTTTAAAAAAAATGTTTTTTTACATTTAGACTGTGTTCTTTTGCTAAACTGAATTGTTAGACATAGAACCATGTTGACATTTAAACTGTTTAAATATACTAAACTAAATTGATTGAAATAGATCTGTTTATATATATATATATATATATATATATATATATATATATATATATATATATATAAATGGATTTGGCATTAATAACCTCCAATGATTGATGAGCCATAAAATCAAACCAAACCAAATCAAACAAAACAAGACATTTTTTTTTTCTGTTTTCCCTTCTGGGTATATCAGACGAAATATTGTGTTGGTCTTTATGTATCTGAAATAAAAACAACCAACTTTTGCAGTGTGTCATTTTGGCATTAAATAACCAACAATGGTTGATATGCCATAAAATCAAACCAAACCAAACCAAACCATGCCAAACCAAATCAAAATTGTTTTTAGCAGCAAAAGTTACTCGATTAAAAGTGTAACGTTTTCTAACAACGCAACAATTGCATTCGTACAACCTAAAAAATTATCATGGGCTCTTTTGAGTTAAATACTTCGTATTTATACTGTATATGATTTTAGTAACGTCATCTTTTTTGTTGTTGTTGAAATTCTGTTATTTGTCTATATTTCTGAGATAAAGTTTGGTAATCATGATCATTCAATGTATTTGGACTCTTGCCTTCATCTTCATTGTTATATTCACTACTCTTCGGACGATGCGTACTTCGACCTTTTTCAGGCGTTTCATATTAAACTGAGGAGCCTACACTGAACTTTTAACCGAACTCTTTATCTAATCTATAGCGTTTGATTGTTCTAATTTCGTTAACTATAACCGGGTACAATTGCTAAGCTGTAGTAAATATTACTTGTTGTTTGCCTCTGGTCAGGATTGAACCTGTAACCTCCTCCAGATGATTTCACTTAGAAGCTCTTTAACCAAAAGTATATTTCTTCTTAGTTTTCTGATTGTTTTCTTTTCTTATCGAATTGTTTATTACTCATAATTGTGAAATGTGAAAATACATGAGAAATGAGGATGATGATTTTTTTTTAAATAATGTTTTATAGAAGAAAGCTTGCTCTATCAATTAGTGTTATTGTGTTCTCTTTATTTTTTGTAATCTCTGTGAAAATAAATGTCTCATATTTCAAGTCATCTCTCGTGCACAATGGGATACGATAGTTGGTAACGGTAGCAAATATTAAGAGTGTCAAATCATAGCACCATCTCGAACATCAATAGATGTTTCACTTCTTCAAACAAAACGCAACTCAGCTGTTCAATATACGAAGGTATTTATCTTTATGTAGACTGCATAGATTTCTAGGGGTCATCGAAGCACGAAAGGGAGAAAGAACTTTTATGGGTATATGAACAGAGGCACCCATCACCCTCTGTCGCTGCTCCGAAGGACTCTGTCACCGACTCGACTCGACTCGACTCTCAACTGACAACTCTCAACTGACTACTGATTCTCAACTGACTAATTTTAAAAATCTAACCAAAGGCTTATAATTGCAACTTCATTTTTTACCCAAATATTCTGGTTAATAAAAAGTACGACTGAATTTCTTATTCAGGTTTGACTCGGATTTCTTTTCTTTTAAAATAATAATAGGACAAAGAGAGCCGACTATTCGGTGAAGTTTTTTTGTTAAATGGCATATCAACCTTTAAGCTGCACAATGCTCAAACCCATCCTTTTAGTGGAAAATCTGTGGTACTACTTAACCAATAACAAAGAAAACTAAGATAGTTCTTACTTTTCTCAAATGTATTAGTCTGAAACGGAACGTCAAACACACTTACTACGTCACAGTCTAATATGTAAGCCACTAAACCTCGGGCACTATTTTTTTTTCATCATACAACGTGTGAAAGCTCGTGCGATACCATGTCCTCATCAGCTGCCAACCAGAGGTGATAAAACAGTTTCGGTAGCTCAAGGCGGTACTGCCACTCCTGGCGCTACCAATCAGCTTTACCGGACAGGGTATTAAGAGAATTATATATATATATACAGCGGATCCATTAAGAGCAGGGACTACATTGGACGTTAATCTTCATTTTCAGAGTGCAGTTTGTGATTAAAAAAACAAAACAAAAAAAAACGCGTTTACTTTCAGTGGTTGATGTTATTACGCGTTTTCAGTAAGCGTTTCTTACATAATCACACGGGAAAGGTGGTTCCGCGTGTATTTCCTTCATGCTGAAAACTTCTCGCTTTCGACCAAATCCAACTTGATGCATATTGCGCCGCGGTCTGAAGACGATTTGAGGCAACTTTCAAACTGCGGCCAGTAATTCCTATTTTTGAAAGAAACAAATTGACTGAGTGTCCTATAAAACCACGACAACCAACCTCAATAGGAATCACATGGCATATCCAAACCTTTTCCACGCAGTCGACACGCAAATATATATATATATATATATATATATGGAGTCACAATGTACATGGGAATTATGTAACGGCTAATAACTCTACTACTAATAATAATGCTGTTCTTTTTTTTTCAGATTTGAAAATCCTATACTATAATAACTATTAATCCTCAATCACAATGCCTTTAGCAAAAGAAGAAAAAATATTTATTTGGAGACAAAATCTTTCAAAACTTAAAATAGATAAAACCCATTAATATAATAATAATATATTTCTTATTCAAGAAACTCAAAAAACGATTGCATGTCTTGAAAGCTAATATAATAACAATTAAAAGTACTTTTTTTATCTCTCGCTCAAAGGATGCATCTTTACAGGACGTGTTCCAAATGACCGGCATTGCGCTCGTCTCAGTAATAAATCATTACCATATAAATGGATTGCCTCTCTTTTGAGCCACCTCGTATAAAAAGATAGATATGAGTAGGCTTATATATATATATATATATATATATATATATAACTGATTTTTACATATTTTATTTCTTTGAAAATTTCTACTGTATTTATTTTTAATTTACCTCATCTTGCAAGCCTTTGCAAGTAGGTTCAACTTTTAAGAATATTCCACTATTTTACCCATGTGTCATATTTAGCCAAACATCAACTGATCTGATTTTGGTGTCTTTTTCCACTGACATATCAACCATCGCAGGTAATTTGATGCGAAAGCCATCATTCTAGATGAACTGTAGTGGTTATATCTAATCCCTAATTTTAGGGTATTAGTCCAAAAGTGAACGTAAAAGGGCGATGAGAGTTCAAGCTCAATTACTGAAATACTGTCATGAAACTCGATAGCCACAGCTATACAGGTATTTTCCCCAAAGTCGATTCTAATGCCAAAAATTTTAACGGTAGCCTTTTTATTTTAAATTTTTCTACCGATTTATCCAAAATTGTTTATATTGGTAAAATTTGCCAAAACAGTCTTCTTAAATCAGCAAAAGAAAAGTGTAAATTTTTTTACCCAAATTATATATATACATATATATGCGTGTGTGTGTGTGTCTGTGTGTGTGTGTGTGCGTATTTGTGTGTGTGCGTATCCAATGGTATGTTCGAAATATAGAATAGCTTTAAGCTGAGCATACCTCGGAGGTTCTAAAATAAGACCATTTTTTTCGGTCCCGTCTCTTCAGAGAACTTCGTGACATAAGTTAGCTTTGCCAAGGAATAAAGCGAAAAGGTAGTTCATGACGAAAAGAAAAAAAAAAGAAAAAAAAAACCCAAAAAGCAGAAAAAATACTTTTACCCATACG
The DNA here is from genome assembly GCA_963585895.1 of Sepioteuthis lessoniana. Classification (NCBI taxonomy): domain Eukaryota; kingdom Metazoa; phylum Mollusca; class Cephalopoda; order Myopsida; family Loliginidae; genus Sepioteuthis; species Sepioteuthis lessoniana. The sequence goes on from OY757926.1 coordinate 18,709,750, forward strand.
GATTGTTTGGGTTTTCTTTTATAGTCAAAAAACATTTCTTCTTCAAGCAATTCAGTTTAGTCAGAGAGTTCTAATTCAAACAATTAAGTATAAGCATAGTTTTTGTCCACACACAGAGTTAAATGTCAAAGCAGTCCTATTTCAAGTAATTCAGTTTAGCATAAGTACACAGTTTAGTTCTATTTGACCCAGAGATAAGACCCTCTCATGTGCTACCACTCCGGGCCGGAGTGGACCTGAGAGCGATGACAATGAAGAGGTACTCTGCATTCCCCAAAGCTCCAGCATTACTGGAACATCATCATCAGATTGTTAAGTTTTATATCTAGGACACTCGTTTGTAGGGGTTACACCTCTGCATAGATACAGTCGATATATACCACAGCCCCAGCCGACTGGGCAAGGTTCCGTTTTGTTTGGTTTCATTGCACCTCTACCATTTTAGGTTATTTGATACCAAATTCTTTTTTTTACATAAATTGAATAAACATATTTTATTGATAAAAACAAGCCTGAGCTGAGTTTTTGCACACAGTTAAATAATTTCGCTTAATTTGAAAAATTTCAGTTTAGCATAAGTATAGTTTTTTTTTGTTTACACACAGTAAAACTGTAAAACAGTTTTATTTCAAACAACCTAATTTAACACCAGTGCACCAAATATACGGCCACCTGCCTCCCATCACGAAAACTATCAAAGTTAGACCAACCAGACATGCAGGACACTGCTGAAGATGTACTCCTATGGACCCCCACATATGGCCGGGCAAAAGCAGGATGACCAACTCGAACATACATTCAGCAGCTATGTAAGGATAGGGGATGTAGCCCTGAAGACCTGCCAGAGGCGATGAATGATAGGGAGATATGGCGAGATAGGGTTATGGATATCCGTGCAAGCGGCACGATATGATGATGATGATAGTTCAAATGTTAGTTCTATTTCAAACTATTCAGTTTAGCATATCAAAGTTAACTGCTTCCAAGTATTGCTATGTATCACTTACAATTCAATGAAACATCAGCTATTTGATTAAACACATATGCAAATATTTCCAGACAATCTGTTTGTTTTGTTTATTTTTTTGTTTACAAATTTAAAATGCAAAAACGGTTCTATTTCAACGATTTAAAACATTTCCGTATAGCATAAGTACACCGTTTAGTTCAGGTTTGACGTAAATATAAGAACCTATCAGGTGCTTCCAATCCGGCCAGAGTGGGCCTTGGAGTGATAGCAATGAACGGGATTCCCGCATACCCTTAGTCTCCAGTATTTCCGGAGCCTTATCATCAGATTGTTTAACGTTATATCCAGGACACTCTGGGGGGACTTTTACTCCACTGCAGAGATTTACCCGGTGTTTTCTTCAAACCAAACTGACTGTGCTACAAGGACACCCGTAAGAGGTTGGTCTAACTCCTCTGCAGAGAGGCAGTCAGTGTATTCTGTAACCCAAGCCGGTCTGGGCTACCGGGGCACTCGTTGGGGGAGTCTTACCCCTTTGCAGAGATGCAGTCAGTGTATTCTGCAACCCAAGCCGACTGGGCTACCGGAGCACTCGTTGGGGGAGTCTTACCCCTTTGCAGAGATGCAGTCAGTGTATTCTGCAACCCAAGCCGACTGGGCTACCGGAGCACTCGTTGGGGGAGTCTTACCCCTTTGCAGAGATGCAGTCAGTGTATTCTGCAACCCAAGCCGACTGGGCTACCGGAGCACTCGTTGGGGGAGTCTTACCCTCTGCAGAGATGCAGTCAGTGTATTCTGCAACCCAAGCCGACTGGGCTACCGGGGCACTTGTTGGGGGAGTCTTACCCCTTTGCAGAGATGCAGTCAGTGTATTCTGCAACCCAAGCCCACTGGGCTACCGGGGCACTCGTTGGGGGAGTCTTACCCCTTTGCAGAGATGCAGTCGTTGTATTCTGCAACCCAAGCCGACTGGGCACCAGAAAGCGTGGTTATATGGATAATATGAATAACACTGATTTAACGTAAGTTGATTTTTTAAAAATTTTAATAAAATGTCTTCCCGGTTGGGATTTTTATGCAAAGGAATTGGATACATTGTATGTTAATGTTTTTAATGTTTTTAAATTACATTTTTTTGCATACATCTACGTGGTATCAATTATTCCTATGTAATACAAATATTTTTTCAAACAGAACTATATAGTTCACAGATGGTACTCGGTCAGGTAATACAACTCCAGTTCAAAGTGGACCTGAGAGTAATGACAATGAATGGCACTTCACACTCTCCAGAATACTGGAGCTAGAGCTTCCTCCACAGATGCATTCTAGTGGTTACCCAGAACATTTGTTTTTCGGGAGGCCTTACCTATGAATACTTGGTTGTATTTTATGTCATATCACCCCCTTCAGGATTATTTGATGCCAAAACGGTTCACACACACACACACACACACACATGTATAAGATTTATTAGCTAATAGTTTGTTGGTAGAACACTAGCCAGAATTATTTTGTTTGCACACATTAAAAATGTGCTGCAAATTACAAATACTTTGACAATAGACTATTAATAAATATGTGATGGTGGTGAATCTACAAAACAACAACAAAAGAAAGGTACACAAGTTGGGGTACCTACAGAAAGACATATTAACAGGACGGTCCTCAATATTTCATGAGCATCTACAAAAAAGTAGCAATATATCATTTTAAAAAGGTCCTTAGTATTTTAGATTTATTTGTATAAGTACCTGAAATTTTTTTTATGAATATTCAGAAATGAACAAAATATTTTCAAAATTTCTTCCAATGTTTTTCTTGTTTTGAAGTCCTTACCCAATTCGTTCGCAATGGAAAATACACAAATAGAAAGTTTGAAAAAAAAAAAAAAAAGAAAAAATGAATTTAAGATTTCAATTTAATAACTTAAATAATGCATATTGTTGTATCTGATATTGATACTAATCCCTTGAAAAAATTTAAGGATTCTACGAGAACCATAGATGGGTCAATCACTTGCGTTAAAAAAATATATTGTGGATAAAGACAAGATTTCGTTTCATGATATAAGATTCTTTTAATTTTCCCCACCAGGAAGAAAACACACACACACACACTCTCTCTCATTATATATAGTCATCCACATACAGATCTGCTTCGTTCTATCAGAACTCATCATTGTGGCTAGACAGTAGCTTCCGTAGCTGGGATTGAAACCCGGTTGACTCAAACGCCAAAGCCAAAGCCTCTAATCATTCAGCCACGAGGAGCCAATTAGCTGCGAAGTAAATTTTAAACGGTTATGAATCACAATTACAATTGTTTACATACATCCGTTCAACGGCTGCCGAGACCTCAATTCATATACTAAGAGGCTTGCAATGAACACTAACGTCAACACGATTACTTCTTCCCCAGAGAATTCAGCCATACGGGGGTAGGGGAGTATATATCTCAATAGTATATTATCTGAAATCAACGTTGGCCCAGTCGGCTGGGGCAGCAGAAGTCACCGGGTGTATCTTTGCAGAGGGGTATGACCCTCGAAAGGAGTGTCCTGCATTTGACACTAAAATATTTTATTGTGAGGTTCCAGAAATGCTGGACCTTTTGGGAATACGAACTACCCTTCCATTGCTATCGCTCCCAGGTCCATTATGTTCCGGAGTGGTTGCACCTGATAGGGTCCTATCAATGGGTTAAAATTATCTAAAAATGTACTTATGCTAAAATGAATTGTTTGAAATAACATTGTTTTGACATCTAAACTGTGTAATAATAGAAAATTGAATTGCTTGAAATAGAATTGTTTTTGACATCTAAACAATGTGCTTCTGGTAAATTGAATTGCTTGAAATAGAAGTGTTTTAGACATTTAAACTGTGTAATTATGATAAACTGAATTGTTTGAAATAGAACTGTATATATATATATATATATGTATAAAAATACATTTGGCATTAAATAACCTACAGTAGGTGATATGCCATAAAACCAAACCTAACCAAACTAAACCACGCATAAACACACACGCACACACACATGTGTATATATATATATATATATAATTTGTATAAAAACCGCGTGACTTAGCATAGGAAGTAGAATGTGTACAATGTATCTGTGAATTATTTGATTTAGTCCCACAGCTTCATAGTTAAGCATGGCTTTGCCACGTAAACTTTTACTTTGAGAAAACTCCACAGGAAATAGTCCACAGGGGTTGCATCAGAAGAAGTGAATGGCCATTTACCTCTGTGCTGTAATTATAGAGCTTTGGCTGGCAAAGTATACAACCACAGCCAATACAACTTATGGTGTTACTGACGACATCATAAAGGTCCGCAACCAGCTCATGGCGTAAAAATTGTAACGGCAGGAAGTGGAACCGGCTCTTTGCATGTCGTCAAGCAGTAATTCCATTGTGAAATATTTCAAATCATATAACTCACTTTCTAACCATGGGTAGATTGTGCTCTCTTGGACATACTGGGATCTTTAAACTTAAGAGATGCATACGATAAGTTTCCCGACTTTTTTCATATGGGCACTTTTATTGATAGTACACACATGAAACTCTAGTCCCCTTCCAAGTAATCTCCTCTGGCTGCAATGCACTTATTGTACCATTCCAACAACTTCTGGAAGGCCCCATGGAATTTCTCTTGTGTGAAAGTGTCAATGACCTTCGTCACAGCCTCTTTCATCTCCTCAATTGTCTCATAACGACAACCTCTGAGCTAACAGAATAACCAAAAGTTACAGGGAGCAAGGTCTGGACTATAAGGAGGGTGAGGAACTGTCTTGATGCCCATCTTGGTCACATAGTCTGTGACAAGGATGGAGTTGTGGGCTGGTGCATTGTCCTGCTGGAAATGCCACTGAGCCGATTTGAAGAGTGCTGGCCTCTTCCGACGCAATCTCTTCCTGCACCCCCTTAAAACCTCAACATAGTAATCTTAACCCTAAACCTTTCGCCAGACAACTTTGGTATATTGACTTCCTACCTCCTCCCACACCTCTCATCATCCCTCACAGGCAGGGAGTGAACCTCTTATGCCACTCAAAACCTGATGCTCGATCCATGCAAGATGGTCGAAAAGCAGAATTTCATACGTCTCTGTGACATTTTTCAAAGGTTAAAACATAATTTTATAACATATCATTCTTCTAAGTGGCTTCATTGCAATTTTTGAAATTCACTAGCTGTGATAATCAGGCTTTAGTAGGGTGTATTCCAATTGCTGCTGTAGCTGTCGCTTTGAAGCTGAAATCATAAAAATTGGTGAGTCATCTCATAACATGTATAGCAATAACATTCTGAATTTCCAAGAGTCTACAATGGTGGGGTCCTCGTTTTATGGCCATGGGTCTATGAGATAGAAAACTGAATTTAAACGAGTTGTAAACCTGGAAAGGAAAAGGTTCACTAGAATATTACTGCTCCAGACACGCTATGTTAGTTATTTAATGCCAAATCCTGTTTATATAAATGTACAAAGAATGAATAAGGATACATTTTAAAATAAGTTGGTCCACGAAAAAATTTGTAATTTTTGAATTTATTTATTTTGTTCTTACATACGTGTTATATATATGTATGGTTCCAGCTTGTTACTTTCGGCAGAAAACATATGTGGCACAAGGCCTTTTTAATGGGTTACTCAAAGAGCCTTGAACTCACTCTTGATTCCAGTATAAATGACCTTTAGTTGGTCAAGTTGGTTTATATAGGGGTTGTGTTCCTCTTTTCTGGAGGCTGTTTACTTTGGTCTGCTTTGCCCGTCTTTGATATTTGATATGTTTATAGTTGTGTGTGTGTGTGTGTGTGTTGGCTTGGTTTGGGGTTTCACTGACAGTTGTTGTGTGTGTGAGTGTGTGTGTAACATATTGACCCTCGACCGAACCGTCAATCAAGAGATGCACCTGCGTAAATAAGCAGAAGAACAGCGAAACAGGTGCATCCGGTCAAAGTTATCGGAATATCACCTTGACCTGTGGACGTGGTTGAATTCGGTGCAGATGCGTACGCCCACAGGAAGCAGGTGGACGTCAAACCAAAATATAACCAGGTTCCACAGACAGTCAGTGTCATCTCGAGTTCCAGTTGCAGTTCGAGTCAGTTAGGGACAAGGTGCCAGCGCGAGAATCAGCTTGCAGACTGAGGGCTAGCGGCCCTCAGTGACCCACTGTTGAGCAGCCCAGCCTGAACGCGGAAGAAGTGCTGCTATGGTCAGAAGAACTTTGGGTCAACATGTAGCAGTGTGTCCCCGTCTCCAACTCACTTTGCACACACAACCAGCATAAACCCTTTCGAGAATAAAGTGTGAGAGATTATATTTTTATAAAGAAGTGTGTCTTGTCTTTAATTGGAATCATTTTGAGATGAGGTTTCTTAATCTGAGAATTAATTTTTATTTATTGCGGACTTTTTTCTTCATCTTGGTAATATTTTGTGTTGTTTCTTCTTTCACTACGTTTCGGCCAAATTTCACCTCTGGCCTTCTTCAGGTGATTTACCGCGACCTCGGATAGGAATGCAGAGTCTTGTAACCGTATCCCCAGTAATTACTGCCGACCATAGTTGTTGTCTATTGCACCACGTTTTTCTTTGACCAAGTAAACCTCTGGACGGCTTGGGTAGGATTTGAAACCGCTATCTTCTGACAAGTGTGTCTGTTCGTTCATTGAAGTTCGTCATAATTGTTGACTATGTTTCCGCATATATTTAAATATAAGTATATGTATGCGGTTATACAACATGTGCGTGTAAGTGTGTATTTTGGGGAGTTTTATGGTTTTAAATTTACTGGTAGTTGTTTCTCCCTTTTTTTGTATACGTATACATATGTCAGTGTGGGTGTGTGTTTTCCGCTTTTTCCTTTAGTCAGAGAACATGTTTGGCATAAGGTCTAGTTAATGAGTATTAAATGAGATTATAATTTACTTGTGTTTGTGGTTTGAATGGTTTTTAATTACTTATGTTTTTGTGTGCGTATATATATATATATATATATATGTGTGTGTGTGTGTGTGTGTGTGTATTTATCTCCATTTGTGTGTGTGTACGGTTCATGTTTTTTTTTAACTTACGTTTAAATTTATCTATAAAGTTTGTTTTTTTCCTTTAATTAAAGTAGGAAAGAAACTTTACAAATAAATTCAAACCTCAGTTAAATAAAACAAGAACCGTAAACACACAAACGGAAATAAACATATATATATATATATATATATATATATATATATATATATATATATATATACTGATTAAAATACTCAACATGGATTGCCATATAGTGAAACTATCAAATAGGATTAAAAACCCTTAATGTTCCCAAAGGAAAAATGGTATTTCTGATATTTTCATTAGCTGAGATTTTACTGTGTGAGATTCTGGAGTTCGTGTCAGAAAACAAAACCAGGAACTCAAATGCGAGACATTAAAACAAGAATATATCACTATTAAGCAGACCGGAGTTATAGGTTTTCTGAATTCCATAAATCCTTAGTGAGAAGACAAATAACCTGATAAAGTTAAAATTGAGATGAAGATAATAAAAGAGAAAGAATATTGATTGACTAGGAGACTATTTTTAATGGTATGCCAAACGATCCTGGGATATTTTATGCCGAAAGATTAAGTTGTTGCGTTCATTGTAAATTTATATTCATATTTTTTTCTTTAGAGTTTTTTTTATACATTTATGTGTTATCAAGTATTCCTGTATGATACAGATAGTTTTCACACTATTGTATGGTTTTTAAGTATTCCTGGCCTTATTGGCTAGAGCTACAGAATACAGTCGCCACATGTATGTGGGGTGGTAAGTCCTCTCCAACAAGTGCCCTGTAGCCCAGTCGAGTGAGGCTGTAGAATACACCGAGTGCATCTCTGCAGAGAAGTAAGACTTCACCGGCGAATATCCTGTCATGACATTAAATAATATAATGGTGAAGCTGCAGTAAGACTGGCGCTTTGGGGAATGCGGAGTGCCCCTCTATTGCCACTGCACCCAGGTCTCCTCTGGCCTGGGGATGCAGAACCTGATAGGGTTCTCCTTTTGGTAAAAAAAAACAGACATTTAAACTGAGTACTTTGAGATTTAAACTGAGCGCAAACAAATGACTCATGCTCAACTAAATTGCTTGATATAGAACTGTTTTATTATTTAACCGTGTGTAAACAAATGACTGAAGTTTATCTACAAAATGTGTTTAGAAATCATAAACGCGGTTCCTTCAATAAGTTTCCAGACTTATTTTGTACAGGCATTTAAAATTGTCGTAGACTCTTGAAAATTCACTATGTTATTGCTATAAATCTTATGAGATGACTGACCAATTTTTATGATTTCAGCTTCAAAGAGACAGCTACAGCAGCAATTGGAACACACCCTACTAAAGCCTGATTGTCATAACTGGTGAATTTCAAAAATGCAATCTGGATGTGAGGACACTTTAGAAGAACGATATGCAATAAAACTATGTTTTTTAACTTAGAAAAAATGCCACAGAAATGTATGGAATGCTTCAGACTGCTTTTGGACCATCTTGCATGAATCGAGCATCAGCTTTTGAGTGGCATAAGAGATTCAAAGAAGGCAGGCAGTCTGAGAGGGATTAAGACAGGTTTGGGAGGCGTGAGGAAGTCAATACACCAGAGTTGATTGGCCAAATGGTTAGGGTTAGGATTACTATGTTGAGGTTTTAAGGGAGTTCAGCAAGAGATTCAATCGGAAGAGGCCAGCACTCTTGAAATCGAGTCAGTAGCATTTCCACCAGGACTATGCACCAGTCCATAACTCCATCCTTGTCACAGACTATTTTACCAAGATGGGCATCAAGATAGTCCCCGCCGTCGATATAGTCCAGAACTTGTTCCCTGTGCCTTTTGCCTATTCCCTAAGCTCACCGGCTGTCGTTATGAGACAATTGAGGATATGAAAGAAGCTGCGACGAAGGTCATTGACACGCTCACCCAAGTGGACTTCCATGAAGTTGTTGGAACGGTACCAGAAGTGCATTGCAGGCGGAGGAGATTACTTCGAAAGGGACTAGAGTTTCACGCGTGTACTATCAATAAAAGTGCCTATACGAAAAAAGTCTGGAAACTTATTTAATAATATTTGTATGTTTAATAAATATGTATAAATAGGATTTGACTTTAAATCGCCAATAGTGGTTGACGTAACCTAAAATTCAACCAAACCAATTGATTATTCTCATCTAATATTGATAATTATATGGCTTCTAGTAATTATTCCTATATAATAATTGTTGTTTGTTTGCACAATATTTTGTGGTTTAAATTAACTAAAAATAATGCTTCGTGAACAATTACAGTTTCCAATAACTATTCTTAATACAAATAATGTTCAGGTATATGATATCAAGTATTCCTTTCTATTAATTTTCAAACAGGTGTATTTGATCCCAAGATGGCATCCTAATAGGTGCTACTACTCCATGTCAGAGTGGATGTGAGAAAAATGATAATGATATTTAGGGCAATCTTTTTTAGGTGGGTCTTTGCTCTCAGAAGAAGATGAAACCCCAAGAAGAAACATTTGATGTTTCTAAGAATATAAAAAAGGAATAAGGTTCGTTTGGTTTTACAACGTATCAACTATTGTAGTTTATTTAATGTTCAATGCGGTAATTTATTTATATTATATAAGCATAAGTCAATAAAGATAAATGGTTCCAAGTATTGCTATGTATCACTAATTCAATTTAACATCAGTCATTTGTTTACAGACAGTTAAATGATCAAAAAGTCCTATTTCTAACAATCCAGTTTAGCATAAATCATTTCTTTGAACCCAGTTTAAATGCAATATAATTCTAATTGATCCAGTCAAGCTATTACGTTCACCTTTGGGCAAATACCCTTGGGAAAGGTATGAACCCCCAGCAATGGGTTAAATAGTACCACTAGCGTTCTTCTAGGAGAATAGCTTTCGCATCAAATAACTCACAAGAAGTTTGATATGCCATTAAACAAAGAAACCAAACCAAATCTATTGATCCATCATTAAGAACCTATCAGGTGATACTATTCCAGGCCACAGTGGACCTGGGAGCGATAGTAAGAAGGGGTACTCTGCATATTTCAAAGCTTCATTATTACTGTGGCCTCATCATTGTTTAATGTCATATGAAGTGCATTCGTTGGGGCTTCTGAACCCTCTGCATAAATGCAGTCGGTGTATTCTACTGCCCCAGCCGACTAGGCGGAAAGAATAGAGAGGAGAGATGAAATAGAGAGTTTCAGAGAGAAAAGAGACGATTTATATTAAAGAACATATTAAACAAAAAAAGAAAGATGTTAGATATTAGAGAAAGGAAAAGAAAGAAAAGTGACAATAGATAAAAGAGAGAATAAAAGAAAGAGGAGGGACAATAGATAAAAGAGAGAATAAAAGAAAGAGGAAGGACGATAGATATTAGAGAGAATAAAATAAAAGAAAGGAGACAATAGAAAAAAGAGAGAATAAAAGAAAGAGGAGGGACAACAGATAAAAGAGAGAATAAAAGAAAGAGGAAGGACGATAGATATTAGAGAGAATAAAATAAAAGAAAGGAGACAATAGAAAAAAGAGAGAATAAAAGGTAGAGGAGGGATGATTGATATTAGAGTGAATAAAAGAATAAAGAGAGACAATAGAAAAAAGAGAAAATAAAAGAATGAAGATAGACAATAGATATTAGAGAGAATAAAAGAAAGAAGAGAGACAATAGATAAAAGAGAAAATAAAAGAAAGAAGAGAGACAATAGAAAAAAGAGAGAATAAAAGAATGAAGAGAGACAATAGAAAAAAGAGAAAATAAAAAAAAGAGGAGAGACAATAGATAAAAGAGAGAATAAAAGAGAGAATAAAAGAAAGAGGAGGGACGATAGATAAAAGAGAGAATAAAAAAATGAAGAGAGACAATAGAAAAAAGAGAGAATAAAAGAAAGAGGAGAGACAATAGATAAAAGAGAGAATAAAAGAGAGAATAAAAGAAAGAGGAGGGACGATAGATAAAAGAGAGAATAAAAGAATGAAGAGAGAGTATAGAAAAAAGAGAGAATAAAAGAATGAAGAGAGACAATAGAAAAAAGAGAAAATAAAAGAATGAAGAGAGACAATAGAAAAAAGAGAGAATAAAAGAATGAAGAGAGACAATAGAAAAAAGAGAGAATAAAAGAAAGAGGAGAAACAATAGATTAAAGAGAGAATAAAAGAGAGAATAAAAGAAAGCGAGGGACGATAGATAAAAGAGAGAATAAAAGAATGAAGAGAGAGTATAGAAAAAAGAGAGAATAAAAGAATGAAGAGAGACAATAGATAAAAGAGAGAATAAAAGAGAGAATAAAGAAAGAGGAGGGATGATAGATATTACAGAGAATAAAAGAAAGAAGAGAGACAATAGAAAAAAGAGAGAATAAAAGAAAGAGGAGGGACAATAGATAAAAGAGAGAATAAAAGAAAGAGGAAGGACGATAGATATTAGAGAGAATAAAATAAAAGAAAGGAGACAATAGAAAAAAGAGAGAATAAAAGAAAGAGGAGGGACAATAGATAAAAGAGAGAATAAAAGAAAGAGGAAGGACGATAGATATTAGAGAGAATAAAATAAAAGAAAGGAGACAATAGAAAAAAGAGAGAATAAAAGGTAGAGGAGGGATGATTGATATTAGAGTGAATAAAAGAATAAAGAGAGACAATAGAAAAAAGAGAAAATAAAAGAATGAAGATAGACAATAGATATTAGAGAGAATAAAAGAAAGAGGAGAGACAATAGATAAAAGAGAGAAGAAAAGAAAGAAGAGGGACAATAGATAAAAGAGAGAATAAAAGAATGAAGAGAGACAATAGATAAAAGAGAGAATAAAAGAAAGAAGAGAGACAATAGATATTAGAGAGAATAAAAGAATGAAGAGAGACAATAGAAAAAAGAGAGAAAAAAAGAATGAAGAGAGACAATAGAAAAAAGAGAGAATAAAAGAAAGAGGAGAGACAATAGATAAAAGAGAGAATAAAAGAAAGAGGAGGGACGATAGATATTAGAGAGAATAAAAGAATGAAGAGAGACAATAGAAAAAAGAGAGAATAAAAGAGAGAATAAAAGAAAGAGGAGGGACGATAGATATTAGAGAGAATAAAAGAAAGAGGTAGGATGATAGATATTAGAGAAAATGAAAGAAAGAAGAGAGACAATAGAAAAAAGAGAGAATAAAAGAAAGAAGAGAGACAATAGATAAAAGAGAGAAAAAAAGAAAGAGGAAGGACGATAGATATTTGAGATAATAAAAGAATGAAGAGAGACAATAGATAAAAGAGAGAAAAAAAGAATGAAGAGAGACAATAGATAAAAGAGAGAATAAAAGAGAGAATAAAAGAAAGAGGAGGGACGATAGATAAAAGAGAGAATAAAAGAGAGAATAAAAGAATGAAGAGAGACAATATGTAAAAGAGAGAAAAAAGAAAGAGGGGGAACGATAGATATTAGAGAGAATAAAAGAATGAAGAGAGACAATAGATAAAAGAGAGAATAAAAGAGAGAATAAAAAAGAGGAGGGACGATAGATAAAAGAGAGAATAAAAGAATGAAGAGAGACAATAGAAAAAAGAGAGAATAAAAGAGAGAATAAAAGAAAGAGGAGGGACGATAGATATTAGAGAGAATAAAAGAATGAAGAGAGACAATAGATAAAAGAGAGAATAAAAGAATGAAGAGAGACAATAGATAAAAGAGAGAAAAAAAAAGAAAGAGGAGGGACGATAGATATTAGAGAGAATAAAAGAAAGAAGAGAGACAATAGATAAAAGAGAGAATAAAGAATGAAGGGAGACAATACAAAAAGAGAGAATAAAAGAATGAAGAGAGACAATAGATATTAGAGAGAATAAAAGAAAGAGGAGAGACAATAGATGAAAGAGAGAATAACAGAAAGAAGAGAGACAATAGATATTAGAGAGAATAAAAGAATGAAGAGAGACAATAGAAAAAAGAGAGAATAAAAGAATAAAGAGAGACAATAGAAAAAAGAGAGAATAAAAGAATGAAGAGAGACAATAGAAAAAAGAGATAATAAAAGAATGAAGAGAGACAATAGATAAAAGAGAGAATAAAAGAAAGAAGAGAGACAATAGATATTAGAGAGAATAAAAGAATGAAGAGAGACAATAGAAAAAAGAAAGAAAAAAAGAATGAAGAGAGACAATAGAAAAAAGAGAGAATAAAAGAAAGAGGAGAGACAATAGATAAAAGAGAGAATAAAAGAGAGAATAAAAGAAAGAGGAGGGACGATAGATATTAGAGAGAATAAAAAAAGAGGTGGGATGATAGATATTAGAGAAAATGAAAGAAAGAAGAGAGACAATAGAAAAAAGAGAGAATAAAAGAAAGAAGAGAGACAATAGATAAAAGAGAGAAAAAAAGAAAGAGGAAGGACGATAGATATTTGAGATAATAAAAGAATGAAGAGAGACAATAGATAAAAGAGAGAAAAAAAGAATGAAGAGAGACAATAGATAAAAGAGAGAATAAAAGAGAGAATAAAAGAAAGAGGAGGGACGATAGATAAAAGAGAGAATAAAAGAGAGAATAAAAGAATGAAGAGAGACAATATGTAAAAGAGAGAAAAAAGAAAGAGGGGGAACGATAGATATTAGAGAGAATAAAAGAATGAAGAGAGACAATAGATAAAAGAGAGAATAAAAGAGAGAATAAAAAAGAGGAGGGACGATAGATAAAAGAGAGAATAAAAGAATGAAGAGAGACAATAGAAAAAAGAGAGAATAAAAGAGAGAATAAAAGAAAGAGGAGGGACGATAGATATTAGAGAGAATAAAAGAATGAAGAGAGACAATAGATAAAAGAAAGAATAAAAGAATGAAGAGAGACAATAGATAAAAGAGAGAAAAAAAAAGAAAGAGGAGGGACGATAGATATTAGAGAGAATAAAAGAAAGAAGAGAGACAATAGATAAAAGAGAGAATAAAGAATGAAGGGAGACAATACAAAAAGAGAGAATAAAAGAATGAAGAGAGACAATAGATATTAGAGAGAATAAAAGAAAGAGGAGAGACAATAGATGAAAGAGAGAATAACAGAAAGAAGAGAGACAATAGATATTAGAGAGAATAAAAGAATGAAGAGAGACAATAGAAAAAAGAGAGAATAAAAGAATAAAGAGAGACAATAGAAAAAAGAGAGAATAAAAGAATGAAGAGAGACAATAGAAAAAAGAGATAATAAAAGAATGAAGAGAGACAATAGATAAAAGAGAGAATAAAAGAAAGAAGAGAGACAATAGATATTAGAGAGAATAAAAGAATGAAGAGAGACAATAGAAAAAAGAAAGAAAAAAAGAATGAAGAGAGACAATAGAAAAAAGAGAGAATAAAAGAAAGAGGAGAGACAATAGATAAAAGAGAGAATAAAAGAGAGAATAAAAGAAAGAGGAGGGACGATAGATATTAGAGAGAATAAAAAAAAAGAGGTGGGATGATAGATATTAGAGAAAATGAAAGAAAGAAGAGAGACAATAGAAAAAAGAGAGAATAAAAGAAAGAAGAGAGACAATAGATAAAAGAGAGAAAAAAAGAAAGAGGAAGGACGATAGATATTTGAGAGAATAAAAGAATAAAGAGAGACAATAGATAAAAGAGAGAAAAAAAGAATGAAGAGAGACAATAGATAAAAGAGAGAATAAAAGAGAGAATAAAAGAAAGAGGAGGGACGATAGATAAAAGAGAGAATAAAAGAGAGAATAAAAGAGAGAATAAAAGAATGAAGAGAGACAATATGTAAAAGAGAGAAAAAAGAAAGAGGGGGAACGATAGATATTAGAGAGAATAAAAGAATGAAGAGAGACAATAGATAAAAGAGAGAATAAAAGAGAGAATAAAAAAGAGGAGGGACGATAGATAAAAGAGAGAATAAAAGAGAGAATAAAAGAAAGAGGAGGGACGATAGATATTAGAGAGAATAAAAGAATGAAGAGAAACAATAGATAAAAGAGAGAATAAAAGAGAGAAAAAAAAGAAAGAGGAGGGACGATAGATATTAGAGAGAATAAAAGAAAGAAGAGAGACAATAGATAAAAGAGAGAATAAAGAATGAAGGGAGACAATACAAAAAGAGAGAATAAAAGAATGAAGAGAGACAATAGATATTAGAGAGAATAAAAGAAAGAGGAGAGACAATAGATGAAAGAGAGAATAACAGAAAGAAGAGAGACAATAGATATTAGAGAGAATAAAAGAATGAAGAGAGACAATAGAAAAAAGAGAGAATAAAAGAATGAAGAGAGACAATAGAAAAAAGAGAGAATAAAAAAATGAAGAGAGACAATAGAAAAAAGAGATAATAAAAGAATGAAGAGAGACAATAGATAAAAGAGAGAAAAAAAGAAAAGGGAGGGATGATAGATATTAGAGAGAATAAAAGAAAGAAGATAGACAATAGATATTAGAGAGAATAAAAGAAAGAAGAGAGACAATAGATAAAAGAGAGAATAACAGAAAGAAGAGAGACAATAGATAAAAGAGAGAATAAAGAATGAAGAGAGACAATGGAAAAAAGAGAGAATAAAAGAAAGAAGAGAGACAATAGATAAAAGAGACAATAAAGAATGAAGAGAGACAATAGAAAAAAGAGAGAATAAAAGAAAGAAGAGAGACAATAGATAAAAGAGAGAAAAAAAGAAAGAGGAGGGACAATAGATATCCGATAGAGATTAAAAGAAGAAACACCATAGATGTTAGATAATGAATATTAACATATTTCAATTTCCCCGCCTTCTTCGTTGCTATCTAATTTCTCTGAGCTAATCCTTTTTACGTGTTCCATCTTTTTATTTCTTATTTCTGTTAAGTTCCTCATAAATCAGTTCTCTCTCTCTCTCTCTCTCCCTCTCTCTTTCTTTCTCTTTCTCTCTCTCTTTCTCTCTCTCTTCCTTTTCTATTCTCTCTCTCTTGTTCTCTTTCTCTCTCTCTCGTTCTCTTTCTCTCTCTCTATCTCTTTCTTTCTCTTTCTCTCTCTCTTTCTCTCTCTCTCCATTTTCTTTTCTCTCTCTCTTGTTCTCTTTCTCTCTCTCTCGTTCTCTTTCTCTCTCTCTCTTTCTTTCTCTTTCTCTCTCTCTTCTTTTTCTATTATCTCTCTCTCTTGTTCTCTTTCTCTCTCTCGTTCTCTTTCTCTCTCTCTCTCTTTCTTTCTCTTTCTCTCTCTCTTCCTTTTCTATTCTCTCTCTCTTGTTCTCTTTCTCTCTCTCTCGTTCTCTTTCTCTCTTTCTCTCTCTTTCTCTCTGTCTCTCTCTTTCTCTCTATCTCTCTCACTTTCTCTTTCGCGCTATCTCTATCTTCCTTTCTCTCTCTCTCTTTCTATCTTTTTCTCTCTTTCTCTTTCTTAATTTCTCTCTCTCTCTCTCTCTCTCTCTCTCTATCTTGATCTTGATATCTACCTCCTCCTTCTTTCAGTTTAATTCTTAAAATATTTTTTCACTGTTTATTCCTATGTTCCTTTGTTTGTTCCTTCGTTCCTTCATTCATTTCATCCTTCATTTCTTTTCTTTTTTTTCATACCTTTTACATTTCTCATTCCCTAGGTTTTCGCGCTTTAATAATTCAATGGCGGCAAGCCAGGCCTTTGCCGAGGAACCTGCCGAGGAAAAATGACGATATTGGCTGCAGTTTGAAAACAAGAGAAACGGGAGCGTTGATCGGTGAGCACGTGACTAGAAGTGGCGGGCAAATATGATTTCACCAGGATATTTGTGAAACGGGGGTATAGGGGATGTTGTCAATGACGATGAAGAAGGCGCAGAGGGAAAATTATCTCCTGCGGAAGTTGGCCGTGTTTTGTATCAACGTAATTGCATTTATTCGCAACGGCCATGTTTTATAATTGCACGAAACAAGAATTTGTAGTTGCCTTCTTTAGGAGCAGAACAAAAACCTAGCTTTTTCCTTGGAATTATTAGTGTTTGTTAATTTTGAAATACAGTTTTTTTCTTTTTTTTTGTTTCCTTTTTTTTTTTTTTTTTTTTTTTTTAGTTCCTCTTTATTTTAAACCTAATTCACCCACCTACGTGCTTGAGTCTGTTTTAATGTGTTTGAATCGATTAAAATATAATTTTAAGCAGCTTTTTTTTAATGTCATAAACACACACCAGGAAGCGGTTTTATAAAACAAGCTCTCTATTCTGTTGCTGTGCAGGGGAAAAACGGAAGGGTGTTGGATATGATGTTCTGCGCATGCTCATAACCAATTAGTAACAGTATTTTAAAATATGTCTATAGCCAAGTATTTATTTTGCCCAATCAGACAAGTGAACGCCTATATATATATATATATATATATATATATATATATATATATATATATATATATATATATATATATATATATATATATATATTGATTATTTATGTCTAAATGGCGCGCATGGCCATTAAACTGAATAAGTTCGAACATATGTTCAGATTTATGTAATTTTAGATCTTGTTTTTTTCCACCCAACTTGCGAAACAAACGCATAACCCCAAAAAATAAAAATGAAAATATAAATACAAAACTGAATATAAAATTCAATTGCAAAGTATAATTTAATTTTCAGATTGCATCCGCCATCAAAAAATATATAAAAAAAAATAATGAACGTATAAATAAACTGGCATTTGATATTATTTATGTCTTCTTTTTTCTTTTTCTTTTTGCATTTTTTCAATATGGAGATTGTAGGATATTTCGTGAAAAAGGGACATTTTTTTTTTTTGAAACAAAGTATAATTTTAGATTAAATTCTTTAACGCCATTTTAAAAACCCAGTCTTTTGGGTAGGGTTGTAGAATACTCTGAAAGCATCTCTGCAAAGAGGTAAGACCCCTCCACCTCAACGAGCGTCCTAGGTTGAGACTAGTCCTTGAGTTTCGGATAATGTGTACTATCCCTTCATTGCCACAGTCGTCTCTGACCCAGAGTGGTAGTACTTGTGAGAGACCTATCTTTGTTTTAAATAGAACTGTTTTACCATTTAACTGTATGCAAACAAGTGAATGATGTTAGATTAAATTGTTTGAGTTTTATAGAAATTCTTAAAACAATTTGACTGTGTGCAAAAAATGAGCTCTAGGTCGCTTAAAAACGTTTTCTATAAACTATACGTTGACAAATCTTTTTTTTTAATTTGTATATAGAATGACAGGATTACGTAACTTAAAGGGTTGATAGCCTTAAAACCTAACCGAATAGTTTTTTTTTTTATATTACCTATATTTTGATTTCTCTGATTAGTTCTACATTTAGGTAAACTTTTAAGATAAAATTTCTTTGAATACATGTCTATATTAAGATATATCATGCATTATAACTGTTTTCATTAAGAACAATTAGATGAAAGGTTGGTTGGTTGGATTTTTAGCATATCAACCATTGCAGATTATTTAATGCTAAATTGAGTTTATACATATGTATTGAATATAAATGATTTGCAAACATATTTTCGTGATAATATTTTTAAACGAGTCTGAGTTGATTTTTTGCACACAGTTGAATATATTCAAGCACTGCTATATCAAAGTCACAATTTATTATCCGTCATTTTTTGCACACAGTTTGTTGGTAATTCCATTTTTAGTTTAGGTTGGTTTGGTTTGATGGTATATCAAACACTGTATGTTTTTTAATGACAAATCCTGTTTATACATATGTATTAAACATATTGTGTAAATAATATTTTAAACGAGCCTGTGATCATATTTTTCATAGTAAAATGGTTTCAGTCATTTCAATCAAATACGAATAATACAATCTATCCTTAATCATTTGTTTGCATACAGTTAGACTTTTTCAAGTATTGCTATGCATCACTAACAATTCTATTAAACATCAGTCATTTTTACACGCAATCAAATGATCAAACAGTTCTATTTCAAACATTTCCATTTGGCATGAGAACACTGTCAAATGTCAAACTTCTATTTGATCCATAGATATGACCTTATCAGGTGCTACCACACTGGGCGAGAGTAGACCACGAAGCGATGACAATGAAAGGGTACTCTGCATTTCATAAAACTCCAACATTACTGAAGCCTCACCATCAGATTGTTAAGGACACTAGTTGGGGAAGTTTTACCCGTCTGAAGAGATGCAGTTGGTGTATTTTGCATCCCCAGCCGACTGGCCTCTAGACGAATGGGGATTTCTCCAAGTGTTGAGTTGATGAAAGAAATAAATTCATCTAAAATATATTTCATATAGAACAAGTCTTGGAGGCACCTCCCCACAAAGCAGCAGCTTTACGGCCACCTACCACCCATCTCGAAAACTATCCAAGTTAGACGAACCAGACATACAGGACGCTGCTGGAGAAGTAGGGTCGAGCTCATAAGTGATGTACTCCTATGGACCCTTTCACATGGCTGCAGGGCGACCAGCTCGAACATACATGCAGCACCTCAGTGAGGATACGGGGTGTAGTCCAGGGAAGCTACCAGAAGCGATGAACCATAGGTAGGGGTGACATCCGTGCTGATTGTATGACAAGATGATGATGATGATGATGAAAATATATTTTGGTTAAAAGTCAATGCTCAAATGTGTAATTTGAAATACAAGGCCTGTTCCGAAAGTATGCAATCAATATGAAAATCATTTCCGTGTTCTTGTCGTAACTTAGCAACTACACATATAGTGCTGCATGATCATCTCTCTTCCATCGTTCGTTTTTTGCTCAATGCATATATAAAGGGTATCTCATAATAGATACAACACATTAATATAATGAATCATATTGCATCAAGTCATCTTTCATCTGAGTCTTAAAAGGCGATCATACCACATCAAATGTCAAATCAGATGACAAGGACAGAAATTGATTTATCCTACAGTGCACGTGACAAACCAAGTCCTTGGGAACGTCTTCGAAAGGGCTTTTTCAGACTCTTTCTGAAAGAATTTCTCACTGCATCCAAATTGTCAGGACTTCTTGCTGTTAACTTCCTGCCAGATCTGGGATCTTCTGCATTCTTGTTGAGGTCAATTTCTGACCCTGTGGTTTGAAATTTGTGTACCCAACGATAAATTTGGCTTTTCTTGTGATAATTGCTGAAGTTAAACTTTTTGCAAAATTTTGCCTGCACAGTTTTGAACGATTTTGTCTCCAAATAAGCAATGATTCAAAATATTTTTCCTCTCTTGTCAAAGGAATTGTGATCAAGGATTAATAGTTGTTAGGATATTCAATTTTCGAATCTGAAACAAAAAAGAACACAGCATGATTAGTAGTGAAGTTACTAGCAGCCACATGGGTCCCATGAATATTGAGACACCCAATATAGCCATGTATATTGAGACACCCCGTATATGTAATATGGTTATAAACAAGAGCCCTTACATGACGATCGATCGGCTCCCATCTCTTAAACTTATATTACTCCGTTCTTCCCTTTGTCTCCGATCAGTTGACTCATCATCCCAGTCCCTGTGATGTTTCCCTCACGTTGCCATATTTGTTCTTATTCGTGGATGAGGAATGAAAACGCGGACCCGATTTCATGAGAACATTTTACTTTTCATTTATTGTCGACTTTTCTCTTTATTTGCCTGTCGGCCCAAAAGTTCAATCTCTCGCGTTGAAACTTTCTGACTAAATTATTCTAACTGTACAACAGCTTTAGTCTTCGGACTTAAATCATCCAATGAGATCCGTGGTCTCATATTGACCCTGAGTGCAACGGGTGTCCATCAGACTGGTTGAACTTAGTATATTTTTCCACGCAGGATTTAATTTGAAAGTTATACTTCATGTAAAAAGTAGATATCACTGATCTTTTATGTAACAAAGAGGCTTTACTCCCGTTATGTTGACTGCTCAGAAGAGAATTTTTCCTTAATTTTCAGGAACGGGTCAGTTCCATATAGGCTTCCTACTTTTATAAACTTCAATGATAATTACCTCTAATTCAAGGAAAATTAACAGAAATTAATTGATATAATGAGTCGAAATTATATTGATTTCCAAATCTTTTTCTAGCTTTCGGATTGGTATTAGAGTAGAGTATCGGTTCACCCTCTTCAGCTGTGTTCGGACAGGATGCCAAAAGCAAATTCAGGGTGAGCTTCCACCCGGAAATTACATAACTAAAACAGTACCTTCCCCATTTCAAATAAGGATAAGTAAGTAAATAAAGTTGGCGACCATTGTTGAGAGTGACCAGAAGGCTCCCTTTTCAATAGCTACTACACCAAGGTGTAGGGGAGGGCGCTATTCCTTTCCCTAGTTTGCTCCACTTTACCCTTAATAAGCACCTTATATTGCTAAGTGTTAAGCAAGGAGGTATCAAGTACAATTTTTGAAGTCTTTGGTATGACACGACCTGGGATTGAACCCAGGTCTCCCGGACCATTGGCGAACACTCTACCTACTAGGCCAATGAGCTGGTGTATTTGCAGGAAAGGTTAACATATAACGGTTTGTTTTCTTAGGTTTTTCATTGACTGTCATATCAACCTTCATCAGTTATTTAAAATCAAAGCCGTAGATGAACTGTAGTAGTGTTATTTAATCCAAATCTGACGGGATAAAGTGGTTCCTTCTTTTCCCAAGTATATTAGTCTGAAAGTGAACGGAATAGCGCGAATGGAGCTCGAACTCACTGACTAAGATGTCACAGTCCATCACGTTAGCCACTACATCACGATGACTTCTTCCTGACAGAGACTCGAGTAATTTTTTGATCAATAGGATGTAGGTAAATATTGATTTCAAGCTTTTTAAATGTCTGACAAAAAGATAAAGATGACGAAATCAAAATCAATTAAACTACAAGTTGCTTTAAGGATGTCTAATTTTTATTTAGTGGGTTGTCATACAGGACCAATGCATTGGAAGAATATATATATATACATATAGTGACCCACAGACAGATCTGTTTCGTTCTATCGGAACGTATCAGTGTGGCTAGACATATTAACTTCCTGTAGCTGGGATCGAAACACGGTTGACTCAAACGCCAATCCAAGACTCTACCCCTCAGCCACGAGGAACCAGCGGCAGCGAAGTAAATTTTAAACGTTTATGAATCGCAATTACTATTGTTTACATACACCCGCTTAACCACTCCCGAGAGATTCGTCAAAGTATATATATATATATATATACTTTGACAAAAGAATTAACTGTTGTCTCTCACGTAATGTAAAGTTCTTCTAAGGAATTGAGTACTTTCATATCCGATAGCGCAAATTCTAAACAAACGAAGGTTAATACATATACTCTAATTCCCGAGATGACGCTGAATCGCACGCTTGCCTTAGGGGTATGACATCAACCTGACGTAAAGTAAGTTGGATTTCGATCCATATTTCGAGCATCTCGCGTGTTTAGACACATTGAGAGTTGTGATACTACGAAACAGTCATTCTGTGGATGACAATATATATATATATATATATATATATATATATATGATAAAATTGGGAACTGGTGTTATGAACAATTTATCTCTTTATAGTATTCCCTCCCGAGTCTAAAGTACTTTCACATACTTCTATACACTGTTTGAAGCAATCTGCTGGGATTCGCTTCACTTCCATCTTTACAGCTCTTTGGATGGCCTCAAAGTCTCTAAAATGGGTTCTCTTGATGACACCCTACCTTGAGAATAAGGATAAAAGTCACACGTAACAATATCAGGTGGATACGTCAATGTAACTGCCGAATGCTAAGAACACCAACGCGTAAATTTTAGATTTACCAAAATCTTCAACGATAATCATCCAAAAGCAGACCTTTTTTATCACTTAAAAATATTTTGATTATTGTCTTCATTTTTATTGGAGTACTTAGAACGTTTCGACCATTATGTTCTTAAATTTTAGAATACACCGACTGCTTCTGTGTATAGGAGTAAGACCCCCACAAAGAACGTCTTGGATATGACACTAAACAATCTGATGGTGAGGTTCCAATAATGCTGGAGTTTTGAGGAATATAGAATACCCCTTAATTGCCGTCGATCCCGCGTCCACTCTGGCCCGGAGTGGTAGTACCTGATGGGGCCCTATCTATGTGTTAAATAGTATTAAACCGTAGTTTGAGTTTATTGGTTTTGGCATTTGAACTTCGTATTTATGCCAAACGGAATTGTTTAAAATAGAACTGTTTTGGCTTTTAAACTGCGTACTTATGCTGAACTGAATTGCTCAAAATGGAACTGTTTTGACCTCGAAACTGTATACTAGTGCTAAACTGAATTATCTGTAATAAAACTGTTTTGACATAAACTCTGTGTATTGCCCAGTTGGCTGGGGCTGTAGAATACACCAACTACGCCTTTATAGTATGGTAAGATCCCCCCAACGAGTGTCCTGATATGACACTAAATAATCTGATGGTGAGGTCCCAGTGATGCTAGGCCTTTGGGGAATGCAGAGCACCCCTTTATAGCCATTGCTCCCAGGTCCACTCAGGCCCGGAATGATAGCACCTGATAGGCCCTATCTATGGGTCAAGTTGAATTAAACTGCATATATATGTTAAACTTAATTGACTGAATTAAAACTGTTTGACTAGGTTGAATAACTTGTAATAGAAATGTTTCTGACAATTAAACTGTGTTCTTATATTTAAACTGCGTAATTATGCTAAACTGAATTGTTTGAAAGTGAAACTGTCCTTACACTAAACTGAATAGTTTATATAGATCTGTTTTGACATTTAACTGTGTGTAAATAAAATCTATACTCATACTAAACTGAAATGGCAAAATAGAACTGTTTGAATAAACTGAATTGCTTGAAACAGAAATGTTTTTGACAATTAAAATGTGTGTTCATGTTAAATTGAATTGTTAAACTGATTATTTGTGTAAAATGTATTTGGCGTTGCATAACCTACAAAAGTTGATATGCCAAAAAACCAACCAACCAACCATCATAATTTTAAAACTCCTATAAAACCGTCAGTCGTTTTTTATTTTTTTATTCATTAATTTTTCTCGTCTTATTTTACTTGAACTTTTTAAGGATATCATCAAAAATGAAATAAATAAACGAAATTCGTTAAAGTGCTAGATCTATCAGACTTTAAAAGAGTGAAAATTTTTGGTGTTCGTATGGCAGGTGCTAGTTTCACAAAAACCACTGAATTATGTAGCAAGGAATTCTGTCTCGAAAGTAATGACAGCATTTGAGAAAGAAAGACACGCTGTCTGATAGGGACCGTCGAACTTTTACACGGATTGTTTGGAAGAAAACCATGAATGCAGATCCGAAAATTATAAGAGACCTTAATGACCATCTCGAGAACCCAGTTTCCTCAAAAACGGTTTGAAAGGAGCAGCACAAAGCCAGGTTTTATGGGACGGCTGTAGTCAGAAAACCATATTAACATAAATTTGTTTGAAATTTACAAGTGTTTCTTTTAATTCGTCTAACTCCGGTATATATATATATATATATATAATGCAAATCTCTTCGAAAAAATTGAGCCCTCTGGTAGCCGATAGGGTATTAAAATGTAAACAAACTGACGCTGCTGCTGTTGCTACATAATGCCTTAAAAATTCCCTTAGCCAACGTGGTACGCTTGTTGGCCGAGCGCTCTGTGACTAAGTCTAACATTAAGTTAGGCGGGCTTCAATCCCGGCTTCGAGCGTCCACACTTAAGAGTTCTGATGGAACGAAACAGTTTGTCTGTGGATGACATTATATATATATATATATACATACTATAAACTTTACGTTGAGCACTCGAATTAGACAAGTACATTTGAATATAGAATCTACTGATATATTGTTATGTATGAGTGTGCGCGTGCGTGTGTGCAAGCGTGTGTGCATGTATTTATAAGGGCTACACTTCATTGGTAAGGCAATATTTGTTTAAATGAAGTAAACATTATTTTCTCAGAAGGTTTTTCTTCTTATACAAGAAAGAGAACGGCAATCCTTAGGGAAAGGGATGTAGAAATTGTCCGAAATATCTAGGTTTTTTTTTTTTTTTTTGCTATCTCAAGCTGTTTTCAAATATTAGGCAATTTGTTATTCAAAAGATTTAAACAGGTACTTTTTTAGTTTTAATTCATTGAAAGAATGATGCATTATGGCGTTATATATATATATATATATATATATATATATATATATATTATAACAGTGTTGTTTGTCTCTAAATCACTTTGTGGGTATGTGTCGAACCAAGTGCAATATAATATGGAGAGTGCACAATATTTACGATAGGGCTATTATATAATAATAATAATAATAATAATAATAATATATATATATATATATATAATTCATAGGATATAGACTACGAACCTGGGTTCCATTGAGTTTTTTGCGAAACAACAATTATCAGGCAGTTATGAAGATGGAATGAATTGAAAATCTAAAAATACGAAAAAATACAGACAAAAACCGTTCGGTTTTCGTTTATGTACGTATGTGAGTGTATGTGGGGGTGTGGGTATGCGTGTATGTGTTATAGTTACGTATGGACGCGTGCTTTTATGAGGCTAAGCCGAGGCGACGAATGTAGCGCGTTGAAAACGCGTATATGAATTCGAGTGTATCTTAATAATTCGTTACATTATCTTATTTCTGTGTGTGGGGGATACTATAGCTATGGAACAAAACATCATCACTGCATGTCTAGGAGAATGAATAAAGTTTTGATTTGTACGATTGTGTTTTGGCTTAACCTCATAAAAACATTCGACCATTCGTATCTATAACACATACACGCATAAGCACACACCCACATACACTCACACACTTACAACCAAGCGTAAATATTAATTCGAAATCCCAACGGTTTTTCGCTGTATTTTTTCGTATTTTTCGATTTTCAATTCATTCCATCTTCTTAACTGCCTGATGATTGTTGTTTTACAAAAAAACCCAGGGTCGCAGTCTATATTCCATGAATTAGATGTATATATATATATATATATATATATTGATTAATTGATTCCCACTTCTTTGCAGATAGCCATCCCGATTTGCTAAGAGTACACGTGACTCATCAAGCTAAGTATATATTTGCAAGTCCTATAGCCGATGTGACATATGAATTAATTGTCTTTTCTGTTGATTTTGCCCCAGTGCACTCCATAAGACTTTGCAAACCTGCCTCAGACTCACAGACTTTTTCATGGAATTGACACGAATTAACTGTAGGTTGCGGCTTAGGGACTTTTGTAACACGAGTCTACGACAGTTTGCTATCATGAGATCTCATATGGCTATATTTTTTTCTACTATTTAAATTAAGTTGGCATTGACGTTAGTAGTTAAAGCGTCTGTTGACATCTCGCGAGAGTCACGATTTCAACGTGGATGCTGTGGGCCATTTTATGGTTGCACGATGTCAACTAATGTTTGAAAAGCCAATACCAGCTTGGTTTAAAAAGTAGAAAATACGAATGTGTACAAAAGCCAGCTAACACCATTCTGTCAATGTTTTCATGCATTATCACTCCTTGTATGTTTCGGTCTGGTAATCCATTGAAAGAATGGTGAATTTTGGTGACTGTTTGCCAATGATCCGAGTGACCTGGGTTCAATCCCCGGTCGCGTCATACCAAAGACTTTAAAAACAGTACTTGATACCTCCTTGCTTAACACTCAGCAATATATGGTTAGGATCAAGGGTTAACTGAAGCAATCCAGGCAAAGAAGTAGGGCACTCCTCTACATCTCAGTGTAGTAGCTATTGAAAAGAGAGCCTTCTGGTCACCCTCGACTACGGCCGCCAGCTTTACTTATGAGTAACCGGTTCGAGTGAGTAAAAACCTTATAAGCATGAACAGGTCATAAATGATAGAATAAGGAAGGAGAATCCTCATAATTTTCAGGCCTTGTTTCAAAATATATATATAAGTTTATATATTATACAACTGTTCAGACTTGTTTTTACTTTGGTGAAGACGGAGAAAATGAATCTTGTTATATATATATATATATATATAAATATATATTTACCTACCCATCTTCCCGAACAGGATAGGACACAATATAAATGTCCTTCTCCAAGACCGGTTGCCATACCAAGGTTAGAAAACCCAACCTGTCCTGCTGTTTACCTATAGCTAGAGGTAGAAGAATTGGATTCTAACTTTTCCGAAGGTTATTGGCGCCATGTGAAATGCTAACAGTCTCATTTAGGTTTTAAACTGGTATCACTGTCTCCCTTTCCAACGATGGTTACTTCACGAACGCCTTGT
Organism: Sepioteuthis lessoniana; assembly: GCA_963585895.1. Lineage (NCBI taxonomy): Eukaryota > Metazoa > Mollusca > Cephalopoda > Myopsida > Loliginidae > Sepioteuthis > Sepioteuthis lessoniana. The sequence goes on from OY757926.1 coordinate 18,736,951, forward strand.
TTTATATATATATATATATATATGTGTGTGTGTGTGTGTGTGTGTGTGTGTGTATGTGTGTGTGTGGGTTTGTGTGCATACGCGTTTGTGTGTGTGTGTACGCAACTTTAAACAAGGTATTAAGAGGATGAGTTAATTTATAATCGAATGATTTGGCAGTGTAAAACCTTTCGTTTCTTACATTGAACCATCATCAGGGCTATCAATATGTGATATTTTATTTTATTTATTATAGTTACTTTTCTCTTAAAATGAATTGTAAACTATTAGGAAGCTTTTAACTTTGTATTTCCGTCAGTCGCATGGTTTCAAAATTATTTGACGTAATTAGGGTATGAAATTTCTTTTAAAACAGAACGTATTAAAAAAAAAGTATATATATATATATATATAATTTTCCATATTTCTAAATTTTGTTTATCTTTTCTATTCTTTAACATTTGGATGTTCCTAAGTTATCATTATGGTTAGAAGTCTTTTTGGAAAACTTTAAAAACGGGTGATTATTTTTGAATTAATAAAATCAAATCCAAATAATTATGTAGCTTTCTTGAACAGATTTGACTGAATATGGAGATAAGCTGAAAAAAGAAACGGGTTATTTTTAATAAGAAATCGTTATAAGAAATAATGCTGTTTTTTTTATATTTTCAGGTAGAGGAATTATGTTATAAATTGAATTACCATGACCAGAAATCCGGCAAACACATCCACGTGACATAAGGAAACACTGGACAGTTGTTTCGACCTCATTTGGCCTCGTCAGCAGTGTATATCATGATTTACCCCACTGGAGATCGAACCATCAACCACAGAGCCAAAAATCTCGGGACAATTTTGGGAAATTAATCTACCAATTCCAACCTGAAACTCAGACACTCATCAGAAAACTTGAAAGGTTCTTAAATAAATTATACAAAATTTGACTTTATTATTTAATGGAGCATGCTTAAATGAACAACTGCTGCCTAACAACACACACACAGAGATAGATAGATAGATAGATAGATAGATAGATAGATAGATAGGGTGAAACGATAAAATTGTAATCCTAAAGAAAACAACACTGCAGCTTTATATTAAAACTTTTATTGAAAAAATCAATTCAGGTAACTTGATTATGTAGTAGAGCTGACATCTATTCAATATAGCCACCTTCAGCTTCAATCACCGCCTCGATACGGACCCGAAACTGGGAGCAAGCTTTTTCCACAAGCGCCGGTGGGAACTCGGCGAATACTCGGCGGGAACTCGGCGAATATTCGGAGGATGGCGGCGATCACGCTGGCTTTGTTGTTGTGGGAGGTCACGTTAATAATATTATCGACGTATGACCAAACGAAGTCGTCCAGCGGGTTCAGATCCGGGGAGGATGGGGCCTGATGGACTTGATTAGCCTGAGGTTCTTTGTCTTCTCAGTCAAGATCTGGTTTGTCTGGCGCCTGTAGGACCTTCACTTCAAGTCCTCCTTCACATTTGCATTCACAGTTGTGTGTGAGACACCTCAATCTCTGGCAATCTGCCGAATAGGTCACTGGGGAGTTTCATCAATGATTGCCTGGACCTTTTCGATGAGCTCCTTGGTCCGGGTCTACCTGACGGTGTCTTTCCGCTCCACCACCTCCAAAGGGTCTGTCGATGCATTGAGCTGTGCCCTCAAGCGTTGAACCATCCGGATTTGCATTTTGAGAGTGCTGGCTAAGGTCCTGTTGTCATAACTTGGATCGGTAGAGAGCATGGGTTGTACAGCGGCGCATCTCCGATCTCGCTCGTTGAACATTGTGTCACTTTCAACGTGATAGAAGGCTTCTATCTCTCTTGGGAGTTGTACACAACTGGCCAACTAGTACATGGTCTGCGACAAAAAAGAAAACCGGTTTTCATTAAACGGAAATGGAATCATGTCGTCTTTTCTAGGGCGACAATTTTATCGTTCCACTCTGCATATATATATATATATATATATATCGGGACTCAACAGATTTCTATACTAAAATAAAGAATCAATTTTTTATGCAAAAAATAGGTTCGGGGAGCTGTTATTATTTGCATATTTATTTTTGCCTATGTATTTTTGCATTTATTAACCAACATTCTTGCTTTTTTTTTTTTTTTTTTTTAATTTCGATGAATTTCACGGGCGATAATATTTGACTTGCCTCAAAGAATTTGAAGGATCAAAACCCCAATAATTTTTGCAAACTTTTTTCCTCTGAAAATATTTAAAATACAATTTCACAGCCAATTACATTCATAAATGAATCATCAACTTTTTTTCTTTAATTTTAAGCCCACCTAACGAAAAAATAAATATTTCAACAAGTATGGATTTTTCGATACTTGTTCAACTAAGTGTAGGTAATGAATCATTACCAACTCAAATATTATTTCGCTTTAGTGAAAATATACATTCTCTTTTTTTTTTTCAAGAATGTGTAGCAAAAAGAATTTCGCATTTTTGTTTGGCACCTAATTTAATTCGACCGTTAGGGTCGACTCATAATATCACCCAATCAGGATGACTTATCCTATTCAGCCATCTTTCTGGCCAGCACAAATTGGGGAAGCCGTCAAACACCCTCTTTGGCAGAACAACTTCGTTCAGTACAGACGTCTTACAGTCTGCTCTTCAATAGCAGCAGCAGCATCGACACAATGAGGGAAGCCGTCTAGTTTATGGTCTCCTTGCGTCTATTTCTCTTAGACCAAGGGTTTCCAGTCGAATATGAATTAGATGAATTCAATACGCCACACACTGGAACAACTTTACGTCACTTCCAAAATTGGCTATATCGACTGCGATGCCAAATTCGCTCCAATACCTAGCTACTTCTTCACTGGGCAACATTTTCTGGAGACATTCACGCTTCTCTTCGAAACAACCAGAACCACAAACACACGGTTGACTTCAACGTTTCTCTCCTCAAACAGCGAACACGACTTTTGCTACACTATGGCGAACATATCTCCCTCGCACATCCAACAATGCCTTCACCTAACAATGCACTTTTCGCTCAGGCATTTAGCTGCTAACATGCTCTCTCAAATCTATCACAAATTCATTTCGTTTCCTTTCTTCTTTCCTTCCTATGAGACTTGCAGCATAAATGTAAACCCTTTATTTCATGCTGCAATTAAAAACCTTCATTTAAAACCTTACGGTATCTTCTTCTTACTTCATCGTCCTCATTTATTTTACAACAGCACTTAGCGAGGGAATAACACATACACCCAAGAACACATCTCTTCGTTAAAATGGTAACAAACATTCCTATCGCTAAAAATTAATTTGAATTCTACCGGTTTGATTTTTAAAAAATTAAACGAACGTTGTTTACTGTTATATTTGTGTAATCAGCTGCAGTTCATTAGCATTTTCTTTAAGATCTAATGAAAATTTTCTCTCACATAGAGACATGATAATATGAAAAAACTTTTATATACAAAATGTCTTCCTTTATTTTTGAGCTAACAAATACAGCTATACTTCATCTATCTTTACACGCTGACTTCGCTTATAAGAAAATATTTTTGTACTTTTATTTTTCAGGAAAATTTCCGCTTAATCAAAGAAATAAAAAAATATTAAGACGTAGATCTGATTTTTATTAATTCATTTTCTCTTTTACCATATATATATATATATATATATATAGGGTAACTAGATGGAAACTCAAACCTGGTTCAGTTGTCATAATAAATTTATTTCGACGGAGAATATTACAATACTCTCCGTTTCGTCAGATGACTTTTTACATAATATACTTGAAGTTACAGAACAGCAAATGTGGAATTACGGTTCATATGTTGAAAAAAAAAAATTAAAATTCTCAAGCGAGGGCCGAGAGGTTCAAAACAGTAGGTGTTAGAAACATTAAGAATATATATGTATATAGATATATATATTGTGGCTGGCACTTCTTCACAGAAGAAGGCAATCTTCTCAATCCTGTAAAGAGCTCTCGTCATCACTCAGTCCAAATTCAATTTTACCAGCTCGTATATGTGAAATAAAAGAAATTATCTTTGACAAGCATTTTCATAGGTCTTCTCAGACCTGCGGTAGACCAGCATTTTTTTCATTCGGTTGACAGGAAGTTCATGTTAGATACTGAGGAAAGTCCGGGGAATAATCAACTTATGATTGTTTGTTATCATGAAATGTCATATGCCGAGCAATTCTATGTCTTTGTCTCCTCTTAGGAGATATATATATATATATAGAAAGAGAGAGATGAGATGAGATATTGCATTGAATTGTTTATGCTCCTTAAGAGCAAAATACTTGCATCCCTTTAAGTGCCATCGAAAGAGAACAAACTGATGGATAATGATTTAATCTGCTTCTTTTCTTTTTCTTTCATCATCCAAAATGTACAGACGGGTAAGAATAAGAAAAAAATAGTCGAAGACAGTTATGCATGTGTACACTGGAGAAGAGGGTACGGATCTTCTGTGAAGCCTCTCTGCCTTTCTGCTTTTCGGGTCGAAATTTACCTGGTTATACAATATTTCGGACGCCCACGCAAAATCTCGTGGTCATATCTCCTCCAACCTGTTCTTTACACATTGCACGAGGACATGACTATTTCTAGCATGCTGCAGTTTACGCGGCATTTCAACCGGGGACACCATCGTCCAGTTTTTTATATTAATCAAGGAGGTTAAGGTCTGGGGTTAAATCTAGTTTTATTGCTGTCCTCGTAGTTTTCTCATGGACTTTCCATTCATTAGCGTGCTTTGTTATTGACATTGTTGGGTCCTTCTAAATCACCAATCTCGTTTTTTGTTCCATGCTCCACCCCTCTTTTCCATAAAAAAGATCTTTTTCAGTAAAAAAAAGAATATATTTGCTTTGTATATGGTAGACAAAGAAACTTCGGCTTGGTTTTGGCATTAACCAAATCCTACATTCTTTGTCATTTCTTTTATTGCTCACTCATATTGGGCTGAATTCTAATTAAAACGTGCTTAAATGATAGTGCTAAACGTGACAATTTAGATTCATCAATTTTTTTCGAATATTGGATAAATCAGACTAAAAGATAAAAGTTTTAAAAACTATTTCATATTTTGCTTCCGTGCTCTGGATAGAGATAACGAGATAAAGAGAGAGAGAGAGAGAGAGAGAGAGTGACAGAGACAGAGATAGACAGAGAGACTGAGAAAAGGAGTGGAAGGGAACAAGAAAGACTAAAAGCGAGAAGGAGACTAAGAGTGGGAGAGAAAAGTGAAGAAAAAAGGAGAAAGGTACAGAGGATTAGAAAGATAAGGAGAAGAAAGAGAGAGGGGGGGAGAAAAAGAAAAAGAGAGACTGAAGTGGAAAGAGAGATCAGAGGCCCGAAGAAAAGAAAAGTCAATGAGAAAGAGACGGAGAAGGAGAGAGAGAGAGAGAGAGAGAGAGAGAGAGAGAGGGAGGAAAAAGAGATATAGAAAAATATAGAGAAAACGAAAGAAAGAGTGTGAGAGAGCGAGACGTGGACAAAGCAGAGGGAAGGGGAGAGAGAAAGGGAGAATGAAAGAGAGAAAAATAAAATAAAGAGAGAAAAAAATTAAGTTAAAGAAGGAGACAGAGCTGGATATAGTTACACATAGAGAGTGATAGAAAAAGAGAGAAAAATAAGAAGAAAGTGTCAGAGAGAGAGAGAGGGGAGAGTCAAAAGTAAGAGAAAGAGAGAAAGAGTGATTGAAACGTTGAGGGGTGGAAAAAAGAGAAAAAGAAAAAGAATGAAAGTGAGAAAGAGAAGGAAGCAGGGAGAAGAAGACAGAAGGAAACAGACAGTGAGAGAGACAGACACATAGAAAGAGAGAGGGGATAAAAAGAAATAGAAAAAAAAGTGCACACATAGAGAGAGAGGGAGAGAGAGTGAGAAAGAGAATGCACACATAGAGAGAGAGGGAGAGAAAAATGCACACATAGAGAGAGAGGGAGAGAGAGTGAGAAAAATGCACACATAGAGAGAGAGGGAGAGAGAGTGAGAAAGAGAGAGAGAGGGAGGAATCATGGAAGAAAGAGAAAGAAAATTGACAGAAAATGCACACATAGAGAGAGAGGGAGAGAAAAATGCACACATAGAGAGAGAGGGAGAGAGAGTGAGAAAGAGAGAGAGAGGGAGGAATAATGGAAGAAAGAGAAAGAAAATTGACACAAAGAGAAAGGAAATTGACAGAAAATAAAGAAAGAAAGCGTGAGATAGAAGGAAAAAGACAGTGAAAGAGACCGAAACAAAGAGAAAAAAAAGAGGAAGAGAGGGGAGAGAAAGAGAGGGAGAGAGAATACAGAGAAAATAAAAAAGAAAAGACAAAGATCTAGAAAGAGTGAAAAATAAGTGAGAGAGAGAGAGAGAAAGAGAATGAGAAAGATAAAAAAAGAGAAAGAAAGAGAGAGAGAGAGGGTGGGGAGGAGAAGGAGAGAAAAATTGAGTGAAAGAGAAATAAATTGAGAGAGAGAAGGAAAAGACATAAAGAGAGACAGAGATTGCGATCGAGACAGAAAGAGAGAGAGAGAGAGAGAGAAAGAGACAGAGACAGAGAGACAGAGAGAGCGAAAGAGAGACAGAGAAAGTGAGAAAGAGAGACAGAGAGAAAGAGAAATATAGAGGGCAAGGCCGTCTCTGCAGTAACTTAAGTTGGTATTATTTGCCAAACTAGCTTTTATTTTATTTGCTTCTTCTGCAAAGGGAAAAGAGAGATAGAAAGAAAAAAAAAAGAACAAAGGAAATTTCCTTATATATTTCATTCGTCACAGACATCTTCGAAGACTTCATCAAATTCAGGCAGAAGCGAGCTAGACTCACCTAGTTCCGGGGGACAAAACGATGCAGTCGTTTCAAATTGATTCTTTCTGGGGAACGAATTGATTACCAAACTAAAAAATCACAACTGACAATCAACAGTCTGATGAAACTGATCTAACAATGTACTTTATTTATTTCGTTCTCTCTTCGTCCTTCTCTCTCTCTCTCTCTCTCTCTCTCTTTCTTTTTATCTCCATTGTCCTTTCTCTTTTTCTATCACTATTTCTTCACTATTCCTTCGTCTCTGTCTTTTTTCACTTTCTCTCAATTCTCTCTCTCTCTCTCTCTCTCTCTCTCTCTCTTTCGCTAACATATACACACACAAACGCGCGCGCACAAACAACTACTTTCACTCACTTTGCATATATAAGAAAAGTTGAAGACCTTAGTCAAGGGTGACCCGAAGGCTCCCTTACCAATAGCTATTACACCGAGGTGTAGGGGAGGCGCTACTTCTTTTCCTAGATTGCCCCACTTTACCCTCGATTCTAATAATGCTGAGTGCTAAGCAAGGAAGCATCAAGTACCATTTTTTGAGTCTTTGGCATGAGATGAAGATTTTAATCTGAGAATTAATTTTTATTTATTGCGGACTTTTTGTCAGAAGATAGCGGTTTCAATTCCTACCCAAGCCGGCCAGAGGTTTACTTGGTCAAAAAAACGTCGTGCGATAGACAACTGTGGAAGGCAGTAATTACTGGGGATACAGTTACAAGACTCAGCATTCCTATCCGAGGTCACGGTTAATCTCCTGAAGAAGGCCAGAAGTGAAATCTGGCCGAAACGTAGTGAAGTAGAGACAGCACAAAAACTACCAAAATGAGGTCAAAAAGTTCGCAATAAATAAAAATTAATTCTAAAAATGAATATATGTATAAATAAATATATGTATAAATATAGAGGACTCAATATCAATATATATATATATATATATATAATGGTGTAATGATTACCTTATTTTGGTGAATAGCTGATCAAATTCCATAAGCTATTTAATGCCAAAGCCATCTTTGTAGAAGAAGAGCATTGATATCATTGAAACAATTGCTGGGAAGAATAAGGGTACCTATACCTTTTCAAATATATTGATTAGAACATGATCGTAATAGCCCTTACTTCGTGGTTGCAGTCCAACACTTTCTCAATAATACCACGGACACTCCCTGTGCTGTAGTAGTTATCGTCGGAGGTCAAGGCGACCCGAGTTCAAATCCTAAATAAGGCTGTTAGCATTTCACATAGCTCTAATACATTTGTTAAAGTTATTGAACAAACATTTCTCGCTTAATAGTAGGACAGACTGTGCACTCTAATTTTGGCAGAGCAAACAATCTACGACCAGGAAAACTTTGCATTGAAACCAGTTAGACTTCGCTTAATAGCTTACTTTGTGTCTTATACTGCTTGGACGGAAGGTTGGTTTTGGTTTGGTTTCTTTGTTTAATGGCATATCAACCTATATATATATATATGGCCGTAAAAAATGGAACGGAATCCGAGAGTATGGAGAAAATTGAAAAACCAAGTAATCCAAAAGTGATTTTTTACGAAGGAAAGTCGACGTTAAGACCTTTTTCGGTTTTAATGAATCTTTATCAGGACTTTACGATGGTGAAACAAGTTTTGATAAAACAACGATGGATCATTGTTCTATTAACAGTAGTTTCCCTATTTTGCTAGGCCAAACTTTGCACGTCTCTTTGAAGAGGTCCGTATAAGAAGGTGGCTTATGAGTTCGTCCTAACTTCTCCAGCAGTGTCCTGTATGTCTTGTTTGTCTTAGAGATGAGAGATAGGTAGCCTTACAGCTGTCTTCTGTAGGATGCTGCTTCGTACGAAATAGTATATATATATATAATTCGAATGAGAATAGTTTGTAGACAATATTTTTTAAACAAGTCAGAGCACTTTTTTTGCATACAGTTAAAAGGTAACAAGTATTGTCATCTAACACTAATATTTTTTTTAATATCAATAAAAATCCCTACTAATAAAAATGAACGGTTTTCTTTGACCCATTCATGGGATTCTCACAGATACTACCTCTCTGGTAAGAGTCGACCTGAGAATAATGGTAATAAAGAGGTACATAAATTCTAAGATTAAAACCTTACCATCTCAGAAGCAGCTTAATATCATACACAGAACGCTAAATGGTTTCAAATATTGCAAACTAACACTCATAATTCTACTCAGTCATTTGCACCAAGCTATTGTTTCAAGTATTGTAAACGATTACATAATTATATTTGACCCATAGATGCGACCCTATCAGGTACTAACACAGTGGATCAGAGTGTACCAAGGAGTAATACCCATGAAGGAGTGGGGGTGTCCTCGTGGCGTAATAGTTAAAGTGCTGGACTGCCGAATCATAGTGAGCGAGTTCGAACTCCAGTCGCGCTCTTCCATTTACTTTCGGACAAATACCCTTGGGAAATGTATGAACCATCTTATCCTCAAAGCTATGGGTTAAATGGCATTCCTGTTATTCTTTAAGGATGGCTTTGGCATTATATAACCCACGAAGGTTGATATTTCATCAAAAAAAAGAAACCAAACAAAACTATGAAGGGGTATCCATATTTCCAAAAGCTCACGAATAGGAGTCTTACCTTCAGATGCCTTTTTGTCATATCTAGGATATGCGTTGAGTGGGACAGTTGCCTGTCTTCCAAGATGTATTTGGCGTACTTTAGAGGCCAAGAAGATTGGGCTTTAAAGGAACATTTTGAGAAAAAGCTCCATGAGAACAATTCAATTAAGTTACGTGCAGTTTAGAACAAATTCTGGGAGTGACATTCTACTAAACAGCACCTGGACGGCCACTTGCCTCCCATCTCATAAACCTTCTAGTTAAGACAAAGAGGACTTGCAAGATACTGCTGGGGAAGTAAGGAAAAACTCATAAACGACCTCCTTCTGTGGACACACACACACACACACACACACACAGAGGCTCCAGTAATGCTGGAGATTTGGAGAATGCGGAGTAACTCTTTATTGCCATCTCTCCCAGGTTCAATCTGGCCCGGAAGATAGCACATGATAGGGTTCTATCTGTGGGGGAAAAAGAACTAAACTGCCTACTTACGTAAAACTAAATTGTTTGAAATAGAACTGTTTACCGACGCCGACTACGCCGATGACATAGTGATACTGGCAAATACACCCAACCAAGCCGAAACACTAAATACTGCATAGTTTGGAACGAGCAGCCGCAAGCATAGGCCTCTATGTTAATGCACACAAAACGGAATATATGTGCTATAATCAAACGGGGGACATCTCCACTCTAGAAGGAACCCCTCTTAAACTAGGAGACAAATTCACTTACCGAGGAAGCAGCGTCGAATCAACCGAAAAGGACATCGAAACGAGGTTAACAAAAGCATGGACAGCTATCAATAGGCTATCGATTATATGGAAATCAGACCTAACCGATAAAATGAAACGCAGTTTCTTCCAGGCAGCGGTCACATCGATACTGCTATATGGCTGCACTACATGGACGCTAACAAAACGGCTGGAGAAGAAGCTAGACGGCAATTACACAAGAATGCTACGTGCAATCTTGAACAAGTCCTTGCGGCAAAACCCCACAAGACACCAACTGTACGGCCATTTGCCCCCTATAACGAAAACTATTCAAGTTAGACGAACCAGACATGCAGGACACTGCTGGAGAAGCAGGGACGAACTCATAAGAGATGTACTCTTATGGACCCCCACACATGGCCGTGCAAAAGCAGGACGACCAGCACGAACATACATTCAGCAGCTATGTGAGGATACGGGATGTTGTCCTGAAGACCTACCTAGGGCGATAAACGATAGGGAGGAGTGGCGAGAGAGGGTCAGGGATATCCGTGCTACCAGCGCGATATGATGATGATGACATGAATAAAAATGGAATGATCATTAGATCACCTACAATGATATGCTATAAAACGAAACGAAACCAAACATAACCTTATTGGCTGAGGCTCCACCCCCCAACTAGTGTCCTGGATATGACACCAAACAATCTGATGGTGAGCCTTCAGTAATACTGGATCTTTGGGAATGCGAAGTACACCTTTATAGTGATTACTCCCTGGTTCACTCTTGCATGGAGTGATACCGCTGATAGAAACCTATCTAAGGGTAAAAAAGAACTAAACTGTGTACTCATGTTAAATTACATAGCTTGAAATAGAACAGTTTTGACATTCTAACTGCGTACTTATGCTAAATTGAATTGTTTGAAATTTAATTTTGCGTTAAATAACCCGAAAAGGGTTGATACACCGTAAAACAAAACAAAACAATCAACCAACCAACCTAAGCCATATATAAATATATATATATATATATATATATATATATATATATTTATATATGGCTTAGGTTGGTTGGTTGATTGTGTGTGTGTATATACCCCTTATTATCTTACATTATATTCATTACTGGTCGATGTTTTTGGTTTTGGTTTTCTCGAATAGATCACCAAGAAGGACGAAACGCACGGAATCGACTGATTAGCATTTCTGGAGTTTAAAGAAAATTGAATTATTTCTTGCAGTATTTCGAGTCCCAAAATCTGTTTATCTCGGTCTCATAACCCTCAATTTCTCTGTCTGTCTGTATGTCTCTCTTTTCTTATCTATTTATCAATCTATCGAGACTCTTTTTGGTAGCTAGCTACCTCATTCTAATCCTACATTCCTTCCTTCGTTCCTTCCTTCCTATTTATCTATCTATCTTATAAGAGTGTTGGTCGTCAGTAAATCGCTTTGCAGAATATTTTCCATGGATTAAATATATATGTATCTAATATATATTTATTTATTTTCATTCTCGTAAGTGACGGACTCCTATGGACCCCCACATATGGCCAAGCAAACGCAGGACGACCAGCCCGAACTTACTTATGTGAGCAGCTATGTGAGGACACGGGATGTAACCCAGAAGACCTACCAATCGCGCTATTACGTTCACTTTCGGGCAAATACCCTTGGGAAAGGTATGAACCCCCTTATTCTCCCTCCAGCTATGAATAAATAGTAGGACGGACTAGGTTCTTCTGCCTTGGTGAGGCAACTAGTCTAGGAGAAGGAAAACTCTGAATTCAAACCTGTTAAACTCCGCTTAAAAATTGACCTTGTGTCATATCCTGCCCGAGCGGAGGGGTTGGTAAATAGTACCGGAGGCGATGAATGATAGGGAGAAGTGGCGAGAGATAGTCAGGGATATCCGTGCTGGCGGCACGACATGATGATGATGATGATATATATATATATATATATATATATATATATATATATATATAAGTTCCTTTCTTCGTATCCGACGTACCTGAGTTCAAAAATAGGCCACTAACACAACCAGAAATATGCAGTCATTTCAAACACAAATTCTTCTCTCTATAATTATACAAATTTATTTTTGTGCGTTTATTCATATGTGTGTTTGTCTGTGTATAAATGCACATATATATGCATAAATTATAAATCTTTTAATATCATAGACTTAGGCTGTATTTTAATATCATAGACTTAGGCTGTATTTTCCAAGCGAGAGATCAACGATGAATGGTGCTTTTTAACTAAAGATATGCATATGCAGCTGCGTAAAAAACGAGTACACATAATGCCTATTTATGCAATGTTATGTTTGTTTTTGTTTTGTTTTGTTTTTTTCGAGATATTACAGTGTTTAGTTTGGTTTGCTTTGTTCTCTACGTTTAATGGCATATCAACTCTTGTAGGTTATCAAATGCTAACGCCATCTTTGTAGAAGAACGGTAGTGGTGTTATTTAACCTACTGTTTGGAAGATCAAGCGTTCATGCCTTTTTCTTGCATTTTCGAAATTAAATGTAATAGCGTGACGGGACTATGAACTTACAACAACGTACACTTTCGATGTTAGCCACAATGCAACAAAAATTCTTTCCGCCCCCCGCCATTATTTTTACAGTTTGCTCATTATCTTAAAGTATTTTGATTTTGTAATATTCCTCTTGAAAAATAAATTACCACTATCTTTGGTTCCAAACAAAATATACTCATTCTTCTCAAAATTGTTCTGCGTGTATTTAGCTATGAACATCTCGCTCTCTCTCTCTCTCTCTATATATATATATAAGTTAAGAAGCCTATACATACACAGTCTCAGTAGTACTTATAACTTATTCACTAATGTTCTGATGATCACATTGGGATGAAACTGACCGTCACGGAAGGCTACGGAGTCGTTGTTGACGCTTCTAAACTTATAATAAATATATATATATATATATATATATATATATATATATATATATATATATATATATATACGCTCCCCTCCCGGGTGTTGAGCACTCTGGCGAACGAATTAACAGCTGCCATCCGTATAATACAAAGCTCTTCTAATGAACTGAGCACTATGGTGTCAGAGAGCGCAAAATATGAATAAACGAAAGTAAATATGAATACGTTATAATTCCTAACCTGACGTATATCACCGAAATGGCAGAGATGTTAGTTACTAAGCCTTGTGTAAAGTTAGGCGAGTTTCGATCCCAGCTTAAAGCGTCCTGTGCGTAGCCACACAGACGAGTTGTAATATTAGATAACAAAATTTAAGCCATTTAACTGTGTGCAAATAGAACTATAGGTATTAGATAGCAATATTTGAAGCCATTTAAGTGAGTGCAAACAAATGATTAATATTATGAAAAAATATTTTTGTTAGAATATTTGAAACCATTTAATTGTTCGCAAACAATATTAATACTTGTGTGTAAACAAATTACCACTGACTTAATTTAAAATAAGATTAACGAGAAACTATTGACTTACAAATTACGTGTACTACCATTTAATTGAATGCAAACAAAAGAGTCTGACTCATTTAAAAACAACTGAAACCCTTTGGGAAATTATGAATTCACTTATCCCCCAATCTATGGGTTAAATAGCACCACTGCTGCTCTTGTACAAGAATGAATTCGACATCAAATTATCCTCGAAGGTTGATATGCCATTAAACAAAGATACCAAGGACACCTAAGACAAAGAATGTTAATAAATATATGATCTCGTAAACTCAGCTTAGATTTACTTTCGTATACGTCTTTACCCCAATGCTTGAAAATTACTCTACAAAGAGAAGACATTTACTGTACACTTATACTAGCAGACGTTACTGACTGATGTTACAAACAGAGGTTGCAAAAAGACGTTGCACAACAGATGTAAGAAACATATGTTACTAACAGATGTAAGAAAACGATGTTACTATCAGATGTAAGAAACATGCTAACAGATGTTACTAACTGATGTTTCTAACAGATGTCACTAACTGATGTTACTGATATATGTTGCAAACATATGTTACGAAGAGATTTGTTACTGACTGATGTTACTAACAGATGATGCAAACAGATATTACTAACAGCTATGATACTAACAGATGTTACAAACATGAACAATGTAACAAACAGAAAAAAATCACGGTTGGTTATATAAATAGTGACATCTGATTTCTCAGAAAAAAATAATGTAGGTCAGCTTCGAATATCTAAATCTTAGTTTAGAATTAAGTCTTATTTTTCTCCTATACGCGTTGTCCACTAAGATAGACCACCCTGTCGGTCGTGGCTGGAGAAAAGGTCGACAGCACCTATGCAGAGGAGTAAGACCCCTACCATGACCACCTCCATTAAAAGTGACCATAGTTTAACACTAAACCATCTAATAGAGAAGTTTCCACAATAGAGTAATCGAGATTTGTTGAACTCTTTCCTTGCCATTACTTCCAGGTCCACTCTGACCTGGATTGGTAGTACCTGTTAGAGTCCCTTCAAAAGGTCAAATGAAACTGTTCATTCATTTACGACGGATGATTATCATTAGTGATTTAGGAAGTTATCGTCGTAGGAAATGGACACGGTGACACGAGTTCAAATCCTGGACGAGACTGATTGCATTTCACATAGCACTAATACCCTTGAGAAAGGTATGAATCCAATTATTCGCCCTCCAACTATGGGTAAATAGTAGGGTAGACTATGTTCTTCAGCCTTGGTGAGGTAACTAGTCTAGGAAAAGGAAAACTCTGAATTCAAACCTGTTAAACTCCGCTTAAAAAGATTGACTTAGTGTCATATCCTGCCGAAGCGGAGGGGTTGGTAAATATGATTATCATTAGTCATTGGAAACCATATAACTGTGATTAAAAAAGATTATTTATATCACTTAGGAATACTTAATATATTGACTTACTCATATTAAATAGCAATACTTGAAACCATGTGACTGTGTGCAAATGAATGAGTAATATGAAAGAGAATTATAATTTGTGGATAGGGTTATCTGTTGCCATTTAACTGTGTGCCATTAAAAGAGCTTCAACAATACATTTAAAATGAAGCTACCAACAAATTATTCGCTTACGATATATATATATATATATATATATATATATATATAATTGATATTTTTATATGTTTTATTTATGATATATTTAAATGTTTAATATCTTTAAATGTTTAATATATGATAAATTTTCTTTCACCAGTGTTGTGTTCTGGTTAGTGAACACAAGTAGTAATAATAAGACAAACCACGATATGTGAGGTAAATAGTTATATTTTTAGGAAAGCATATTTACAAGAGAGAGACTGTTAGTAATAAGAACATAGGATTAGTGATAGAGTAATGATATACTTCAACAATAGGTACGGCTCTTCTGGTCTGACTCGTAGGCTTATTCCCAGACTGAATATATGGCCTATATGGCAGATGGAACAGCTCATTATGCTGAAAAGGTAGGTGATACCCAACAACCGAATAGCTATAGTTCTACATTAAAATTTTTCACCATCTGATGATACAATTCGTACGAACAGATTCTAGATATAAATTTGATATGGCTCTGTAAAAATGATATAATTACTCAGTATTTCAAATATTTTCATATTGGCCTCCATATCAATGCACACAAAACTGAATATATGTGCTATAATCAAACAGGCGACATTTCCACACTAGACGGAACCTCTTTAAAAACGGTTGACAAATTCACCTACGTAGGAAGAAGTGTCTCATCAACCGAAAAAGACATCGACACGTGGATTACGAAGGCATAGACAGCTATCGATAAGCTATCGACGATATGTAAATAAGACCTGACCGATAAAATAAAACACAGTTTCTTCCAGGCAGCGCTCGTTTCGATACTGCGTGTATGGATGCACTACTTGGGTGCTAACTAAACGGCTTGAGAAGAAGCTAGACGTCAATTACAAAAGAATATTGCGAGCAATATTGAACATGTCCTGGCGGCAACACCCCACAAGGCACCAGCTTTAAGACCACCAGCCTCTCATCACGAAAACTATCCAAGTTAGACGAACCAGACAAGCAGGACACTGCTAGAGAAGCAGGGACGAGCTCATGCGTGATTTACTCCTATGGACCCCCACATAGGGCCGGGCAAAAGCAGGAAGACCAGCTCGAACATTCATACAGCAGCAATGTGAGGATACGGGATGTAGCCCTGAAGACCAGCCAGAGGCGATGAACGATAGGGAGAAGTGGCGAGAGAGGGTTAGGGATATCCGTGATAGCAGCACGACATTATGTTGATGATGATGAATAGCCATGCACTGAATATACGGAAATTTATCATATATTCTGTATATGAATTATTCCATATAATATAAAAATTTATTTCTAAGAAAAAACAAATCAAGCTGACCACATGCAGCATTTGATTTGGCCTGAAATGGGAGAAGTAATCTCAGACAGTGCTGCACAAAAAGTGACTTCCTCTTTTTGTCAAACTACTATTTGGCAGTCAGTACGAATTCGGGGAGCAGAACTGAAGGCATGAAAACTTAAGTCTGCAGACAGATGGGTTTCCTCACTCTCTTCATGCATGGAGTTCCCCCAAGAAATAAAAGTAAAAATAAATGAAAGTCGATTATCGAAGTACTACCAAGAAAATTCCACTGAAAGAAAATTCAACCAAGAATTCTGCGGAAAAGAACCTTAAAAAAGACTCGAGTTGCCATCACCCAAGCAATTTGCACCAAGAATCAGCCCGACCCAACTTTAACGAGACCATTGTGCTTTATTTTTATGATAACCCAAAATCTAATTCCATATTTTGGTAACTTGAAACACGACTCAGCAGATCTGGATATTTTTGCTGAGGTCTGTGGAGATGAACCACGACAATGAATTGTTAGATGCCGAGCTTGCCTGCAGATTAGTGCTGCACATCTGATTTGACTCTATGACCTTGAACACGACCTCGGAATCCACCTATTTTTTTTCTTGAATCATTTAATTACAGTGATCCTCTTTTTTTATTTGTCTGTTTGTTTATTGTTTAATGGTATATCAACCTTCTTGGGTTATCTAATTCCAAACTCATCCTTCTAGAAGGGCAGTAGAGGTACTTTTTTATCCATAACTGGGGGATAAGGAGTTCATTTGTCCGAAAGTCAACGTAATAGTGCGACAGGAGTTCGAACTCGCTAATCCCTATTCTGCAGTCGAGCGCTTTAACCATTTCACGACAATAACCCCCCGCCCTTTTGTTTGCGTCCACTGCGTTAGGGTTACGTTTAAACACGAAAAGCATCAGTTCCTGAATTCTTCTACATCTATGCAGCTTTCGAATCACACACAGATTGAAATAAAGCGCAGCATAACAGCGCACAATATACCACCATACTACCAACCATTATCCGGTATCTTTCCTTGGCCTGAACTGCTTCGGCCACGTGATATAAATAGAACATAATAACACTTTGTAAAATATTGCAAAACTTTTGACTCGCGTCTAGTATTTTATCCATCTATGGAGGAGGAGTATATTAAGCTTTGGTTCGTCTTCTTAGTCCAAAACATTGTAGTTAACACATGACCATTAACGGTACATGTTTTTTGCTTGTATTCTTATACTTACGGACTTTAGGGAATGGACTTCTAGATAAGAACGATCGGCCATAATGAAATTAGAATCAAACAACAACGAACCAGTAAAATGAAAATTAAATCTAAGAGACAAAGGCAATGGGAAAACGGCAACAATTGTATCATAAACTCAAACAATGCAAATCGGTCTTAAAAGCATACGGCGCCATTGATATTGGGGTGTCTATGAAGTTAGTAATTCAATCAGGAAAGAGAAAGTAGTGACGTTCGCCATCAACTTGTGCACCGCGCAAGAACGGTAGTCGGAATATTCGCCTAACTGGCCATTACCCGGTACCAAGGGGGTAGACGGAATGGAAAAACAAAGATGCCGTAAGAATGGCCGTACTTTAGTTCTTGTAGAGAGAAGAATGGTTGGGAGAGAATGGGTTGTGGAGAAAATGTTAAGGGCCTAATTCTGTTTCTCCTGAATGCAATTAAATTCACCATCACGTTCTGCAATCTCGACAATTCTCGCGCGCCAAATGTTTGGTAACGCACGAGGTTGAATCGAAGAAAAAAAATGATTTTCTATCTTGAATTGGTTCTGTCTATTACGGTCTTTGCATTGGTTTCATTTTCTTTGTTTAACGACATATCAAACTTCTTGGGTTATTTAATGCTGAAGCCATCCCTGTTGAAGAGCAATATTTAAGCCATGGCTGTGAGGTGATTAAGGGAATCCATACCTTTACGAAAAGTATTTGTCCGAAAGAGAGCATTGTTGCACGACAAAAGTAAGAACCTGCTTACGTCGATGTTGCAACCCTGTACGTTAGTCACTACATCATAGGGACTCTAAACTATTACAGTAAGTTCATGTAGATCTATCTGTTTGTCTATGGATCCCAGTTTATCTATCTCTGATCATCTGTCTCTCTCTCTCTCTATATATATATATATAAGTTGGCCGACTGTACTCGAAGACAACCTGAAAGCTCCTTTTTCGATAGCTAAAATACTGAAGTAATTGGGGTTCGGTAGATAGGGTGGCCGGAATTTTGTGGGCTTTTCTGAATCTTTATTAGAAATCTTTCATTTTTTTTTTCTGCAGAAGCAAATCTAACATTTTTTAAAAAAAAATATAGGGTCTGCTGAAATAGATATTATTACAAAAAACATGAATAATTTAAAAGTTTTTCTTATATATATATATATATATATATATATTATATATATTGTTCAACTATTTCTATTACAATAAATTTTGAAACAGACTTATTTTAAAGGACCATAAAGGGCATTACGGCTCGTGATCAGAGTAAACCTGGGTGACTCTCCCCAAAGCTCAAGATGTAGACCCTAACTACCCAAAGCCGTTTTTTATCATACCTAGAAGACACATAATATTAGTGGTGTATACAAATATAAATATAAATTTTATGTTTGCCCAGTCGGGTGGGGCTATACAATACACCGACTGCTTCTCTGCAAAAAGGCAAGGCCACCTTCCAACGAGTGTCCTGATATGACACTAAACAATCTGATGGTGAGGCTCCAGAGTTTTGGGGAATGCTGAGTTCCTCTTCACTGCCATTGCTCCTAGGTCAACTCTGATCTGGATTGGTAGCACCTGATAGGGCCCTATCTATGGGCCAAATAGAACTAAACAGTGTATTTTCGCTAAACTGAATTATTTGAAATAGAACTGTTTTTGTAAACTCAAATGAATTGTTTGAAATGGATTTTCTTTTAAGATTGAACCTGTGTGCTTATGGTAAACTGAATTGTTTGAAATAGCACAGTTTCTTACATGAAGACTGTGCACTTATGCTAAACTGAATTACTTAAAATAGAACGGTTTTTGTCAGTTAAACAAATTTTTTTTGGAAATGGAATTGTTTTTGACATTGAAACTGTGCACTTATACTAAACTAAATTGTTTGGAATAGATATATTTGAATGTATAAAAAAAACAAAAACAAGAAAAACAAATTGGAGGTGCCCGTGGTGTAATGGTTATCGTCGTAGGAAATGGACACGGCGACACGAGTTCAAATCCTGGACGAGACTGATTGCATTTCACATAGCACTAATACCCTTAGGAAAGGTATGGATTCAATTATTCTCTCTCCAGTTATGGGTAAATAGTAGGGCAAACTGGGTTCTTCAGCCTTGGTGAGGCAACTAGTCTAGGAGAAGGAAAACTCTGAATTCAAACCTGTTAAACTCCGCTTTAAAATTGACCTTGTGTCATATCCTGCCCGAGCAGAGGGGTTGGTAAATATGATTAAAATGGATTTAGTATTAATTGCCAACAATGGTTGATGTGCTATAAAACCAAACGAAACAAAACTATATTGTATGTATATATTTATCCAACACTTCAGCCACGAGTATCATGTGGTACAAGGTCAATTTTTAAGCGGAGTTTAAAATTCAGAGTTTTTTTTTTCTCCCAGACTGTTTGCCATACCAAACATAAAAAAAACGCAGTCTGCATTACTATTTACCCATTGCTTTGGAGAGAATAATTGGTAGCATACCTTTCACTAGGGTGGTAACGCAATTTGAAATTCAAACGCCCCAGTGCAGGATTTGAACTCGAGTCGCTGGGTCCACTTCTTATTAGGCTAACACTTACAACCTGAGCTCCATCTCATGTTTGTGTTTCTTACAAGGGCAGCACACATATTCACAAAGGTGTACACACACAGATTTGAAGTAAATAATTATCATTTGCTTTAAGGATTGGACTTTCCAAGAATTCTATTAGACTACGTTCGAAAATAGATTCAATTTGTATATATTCCAGATATTCTTGTCTTTAAACTTCCATGTGATTGTGTTGAGTATTGATTTATTCGACTGCTCACAATATCAGATTTCTTACAAGTGTTGGATATTGACTTGTAAATCCTGCGTAAATAACAAAGGTGGCATGCTAAAAGAAAGCGTGATCACGTGCACTGTGTGGGGTGCATGCTATACGGAGATGAGTCCACGTGTAACGTGAAAGTGGCAGGCTGGAAGAGAAGAGAACTGACCACAAGAATATGCGTAGGGGTCTTGAATATTATCTCACGGGGGAGATTTTGATCAGAAAGGCAGAAAAGCAGAAAGGTTTCACAGAAGATCTGTACCGTCGGCCCCAGTGTATACAAACTCAGTTGTCTTCGACTCTCTCTCTCTCTTTACCTGTCCATACATTAAAATAAAATAAAAGAAATTGATTTTCTTTTTAAACATCAGTATCGTTTTTCTCTGCTTTATAACTCAAAGATATTTAATAGCGAGTGGGAATAACGCACTAATTGAGACTCATTCATAGCAGCTACAAAAATGCTTGATTCCCCTTGGCGTTTTCCTATTAGGGTACGTCAGGCGCCAAGCTATAGACTAAGATCTACAAAGGAGTTATCGCCAGGAGAAAAATCCCCACACCTCTAGGACCATGTTTTCTACTTACAAATGGCCCAACCGGCGCAAACGCCAGCTGTGCCCAAGACAGATTCAGTTACTTACTAGTATGTAGGCTTCCTCTGGTGATAGGGAAGATAGTTTACAATTTTCCCACTCAGACATACGACCGAGAGTTCGAGATTATTTGTACTGGAAATATTCCTCAAATGACCGTGTATATACATATACACATACCAACACAATATACCTATTTTATAAGTCTAGGAATGTTGTAATATTTCTCATAGTAAAGAACTATTTCATTGTCTGGGTTGAAGATAGAGTCACAGATTTTGGTAAAAAATAATCCATAATAATATCCGTTTTGATCGCAAAGATTCCTGTAGATGTAATTAAGTTATTTTATCTTTGATTTAAAAAATGGCTTAAAAATTTTGTTAAATATCTTCCTATTCATGGAAGATTCGATATATATATCGTTAGTTGTTAAGTTAGCCGATCTGAGTCGAGGGCAAGTCGAAGGGTACTTTCCAGTATCTAATATACGGACGTGTAGGAGAGGGTGCTACTCCTTTCCCTGGATCCGTACCTTATAGAGCTGAGTCTTAAGCATCAAATACCATTTATTTTGTCTTTGATATGACTCTACCTGAGACTGAACCACGGTGTCTCCTGGACCATTGTCGAACACTCTACCCATTATACCAGTTGGAAAACGAATGAATTCCGACAGTATGAAAAAGTACCAATTCTAATAAGAAGTAAGGTGTTTCAAAGAATAGTTTTATTCTGTTCCAACGTTCAGCGTTTCGGTTTTTACATTTGAAAATCTAAACACACACACACACACACACACACACACACATATATATATATATATATTTAGGGTCTGTGTATATGTGAATGTGATTTGTAATTTAGAAGAGCTTGTTTACTGTCTTCTATAGATGTATACACGCTTTACCTCGTATTTGCTTGTTTTTATGTGTAAGATTACTTTTATGTCTTACATATGTAGATAGGTTTAATGATAAATATATTCTACCTTTCACTACCCTTCTGACCACACACACACACACACAAACATACAAATCAACATCAACACATATAAACACGTTATATTACAGATTTGTAGAATTTTCATATTGCATGATTTTATTATTTCCAAATGATTTGAACCACTTCATTCAGAAATCGTATAACTTAATGAGGTCACCTCAGTATCATTTACCAGATGTATTTGACCTCTTACATCATTTCCGAAAAAGGTCTACCTTTAAGGAATAGCAAAATCAGGTGACTATAAACCTACAATTTCAATTTAGGAGGTGCCCGTGGTGTAATGGTTATCGTCGCAGGAATTGGACACGGCGACACAAGTTCAAATCCTGGACTGATTGCATTTCACATAGCACTAATACCCTTGAGAAAGGTATGAATCCAATTATTCTCCCTCCAGCTATGGGTAAATAGTAGGGCAGACTAGGTTCTTCAGCCTTGGTGAGGCAACTAGTCTAGGAGAAGGAAAACTCTGAATTCAAACCTGTTAAACTCCGCTTAAAAAACTGACCTTGTGTCATATCCTGCCCGAGCGAAGGGGTTGGGTAAATATGATAAATAAAATCAGATTTTAACTTGGAATCATTTTGCTGAGAGTCTTTGAATACAGACAAACTTCCTTCTGTGGTCTGATAGCTAATTTCTGCTATTGCATATCTGCTTAAGGGAAAAGAGACTTTTTAAAGAATAAAGTTATGTCTTCAGAGACATGAAGTGTGTGGGTCGTTTTTCAGCCCAGCTAAGAACCCGGAAAAAGATAGAATAGCAATAAACAGCGTGGGGCATGAAGTGACCGTCGGTCGAGACGCAAGATGGCTATTCAACACAAACACACACTCACACACACATACATATATACACACAGAAATATATATATATACATATATATATATATATATATATATATATATATATATATATATATTTCCTAATCTAATATCTACCAGCATTCACGGTTACCAGAAAAAAGAAAAAAAAACCGCCAGGAGCAAGAGATAAAATATCTCAAATCACCGCCCGGGGGGAAAAAGAAAAATATTATAGGATAAAAAGAAAGAAAAGGCCAACCCCGTCACACCACTTGAAAAAAACAAGAGATATGCAGTCAGTTGGTCAAAAGAAAACTAAAACCTTCCGTAAACACTGCAATGCTACAAATTACAAGAGTTCTCAACACGAGTGGAGCCAATTATAAAATTAACTTAAATCGCGAGTCGGTAATCTCCTACTAAAGTTTCACCTTAACGGATCATCAGGAAGTCTAAAACCGACTTATATATATATATATATATATATATATTAATGATATATACCTTTGATTTATTTATATTCATATTTATAAATATTAGAAATAGCTCACGTGTAAATAGAGCTAAGTTTAAACACCGTAGGCACAAAAACCATGTCGTTAAATGACTATGAGTTCCACGCCTATGCTTTCGGCAGGCCACATGAAACAGACAGTACCACTCACCGTTGACTCTGTGTCTCCGACATATATATATATATCTATATAATGTCAATCACAAAGAGACTGTTTCGTTGTATCACAACTAATCAGTGTGGCTAGACACGAAAAATCCTTCAAGCCGTGATCGAAACCCGGCTGACTTTACGCCGGTTGGATACCTTACCACATAGCTATCAGTATCATCTATGTAAGAGAAGGGATTTAACGTATATGTATTATTTTCCTTTTGTTTACATATACGATTAAGGAACAAAAAGGATAAAACAAATAGGATTATTGCTTTAATGTTGAATTGCATATTGATCCTTGACCGAGCCGTCAATCAGAGACGCACCTGTGTAAATAAAAGAAAGAAGATCCCGTGATCTTCTCGAAAGTTGTAGACGTTATGAAATAATATACGCAGAGATGCCCGCAGAAGTTGAATCAATTGGAGTCAGTGACGACCTGAATCAGAGCCAGCTTACAGTCAGCGGCCTCGGGTTGAGCACCACCGGTCGAGAAACAAAATAAGTGCTAAGTGGGGTTTTGAAAAAAAACCAGTGTGCTATGGAGAAGAGGTTATGGGTCAATATAGCAGTCTGTCTTTATATCCTCGCTTCCATCTGTCTCACACACCACAGAAGATTCAACTGATTTAGAGAATAAAGTGTGATTGTTATATTCTTATAAGGAAGTGTTGCCGTTCATCCCTCATTATGGTTATGCAATAATTGTTTCGTATTTCTATTGTTTTCAACAAGTTTCGACCTGAGGTCATCGTCAGGAATACATTCTTTTGTGCAAAAAAGGTTTTTTATGGAAAGTTTTGAAGAATTTAAAAAGAAATTAGGAACATTGATAAACTATACGAAAACCAATATGAAATATACCGTTGGTGAAGAATATGCACTGGTCTTATGAATAATGTGATCGACACACATATATATATATATATATATTGTCATCCACAGACAGACTGTTTCGTTCTATCAGAACTCTTCAGTGTGGTTAGACACGCAGGACGCTTGAAACTGGGATCGAAACCCGTCCAACATTACGTTAGACTAAGCCTAGAAACCTGTCGGCCACCAAGCGGACTACGTTGGCTAAGGGAATTTTAAGGTATTTATTTTAGCAACAGTAGCAGCAGCCTTTGTTTACATTTTTATACCTTATCGGCTACCAGAGTGCTCAATTCTTACGAAAGTTGGCGACAGTAGTCGAGGGTGACCAGAAGGCACCCTTTTCAATACCTTCCACTACGAGGTATAGGAGAGGTTACTACTCATTTACCTGAATTGCTCTACTTTACCCTTGATACATACCTTATATTGCTGAATGTTTAGCAAGGAGGTATCAAGTACTACTTTTAAAGTCTTTGGTATGACGCAACCAGGGATGGAACCCGGGTCTATGGACGCTTATCTGCGACCACTCGTTTTATGCCGTCTTTCTACGACAATCATCAGGATGAGAAAGAAAGATTTTGAAGAAATAAAAAAATCGAAAAGATACAGTCAAAAGAATATGTTAAAATTGCATGTAAGTCTTCGTGTGCGTGCGTGCGTGTGTGTGTGTGTGTGTATTATATTTGCGTATTGTTTTGCGGGTTCATATAGATTGTTAATATGTGTGTGTGTGTGTGTGTGTGTGATGGTACATTCATTGCGTGGTTGATTTGAGGTTGTCTCATGAATATATGTGTGTGTGTGTGTGTGTTTGTGACTCAGTGGTACAGTTTTGGCTCTGCATTCTGTGGTCGCTGGTTCGATCTCGAGTGGGTAATTCCCAGTATACAATGCTGATGATACCTAATAAGGACGAAACAGCTGTCCAGAGTTTCCCTATGTCGCGTGCAAGAGTTGGCCGGATTTTCTGGTCATAGTAATTCAATTTATACACAAATCAAATCAACCAATTTCTCTCTCTCTCTCTCTCTCTTTCTATATATATATATATATATATATGTAAAGATTTGTCCGTTAATAGTTTGTGTTCCGGCTACTGAATGATTATATAAGAGGAATATTCCTCGATCTCGTAACACGCTTCCATTCGATGGAAATACAAAAGTATTGTAAAATGTTGTAGTTGCGTTTTTTGTTCAAATATCAACATCCTTATCTTTTTCGGTATTTGAGCTTTGCTTAATCACCGAAATCTGACACCAAAAATTTCTTGACGTTCACCGCGTAATGATTTTTATTCAATCATCTGTGAAGAACATATTTTTCCGCCATGTTGTCATTCGAAACGCCTGTTAAATGAAAGAAACAGCCAACAACATTTTCCATTTAATGCAATTGAAACAATAAGACAGAAAATAACTAAAAGTCAGACAAACGATACATACGTACATGGTAAGTTCTGTTATTTTCTTTTTTTTTTTTGTCTTATCTTTTCTTTTTTTATAATATTTTGTAAATGTTTAGAATTTCATTCAAATGTCAATACACTAACGATAATGGAACTTGGTCAATTTGTACGAGGAAATATCTAAGCTTCAGTCAAATAGATATCTACATACTTATATGTAGCAATAAAATTTTCATTTTAAATGTTTGATTTCTCTTCAACAGGGTGGTAGAGATGGAGAGGTTCTGCTATAAACAAAAGTAATATGATGTTGTTTTCACAGCTAACAAGAATGTTTTGTGTTGCAAAGTTCGAATGTGTCAGAATTTCAGAAAATGTTTTGTCTATGTTATTGATATACTCAATTAATACTTCCATATTTCGTACCATGTTAGAGAAATCTTGGAAGTGTCGTGTAAATTTTATCAATTTTTTTATTAATGATTTGGTTTGGTTTTGTTATTTTAATGTTATATCCCCTTCCTTATTTACTTTGAAGGGCCATCTTTGCTGAAGAACAGTCGTGAAACTAATTTAACCCATTACTAGAGTAATATTGTTGTTTTCTCAGCTCACAAGAATTGTTTTGTGTTGCAAAGTTTGAATGTGTCAGGATTTCAGAAAATGTTTTGTCTATGTTATTGATATACTCGATTAATACCAGTTCCTGGTTCCATATTTCGTACCATGTTAGAGAAATCTTCGAAGTGTCGTGCAAATTTTATCAATTTTTTATTAATAATTTGGTTTGGTTTCTTTACTTTTAATGTTATATCCCCTTCTTTATTTACTTTGAAGGGCCATCCTTGCAGAAAATCAGTCGTGGAACTAATTAATCCATTACTAGAGGGAAGAATGAGAGGTTTCGTTCGGTTTCGTTTGGTTTTATGGCATATCAACCATTGTAGGTTATTTAATACCAAATCTATTTTATACATATAAACTGTTCTATTTCAAACAATTCAGTTTAGTATAAGTTCGCAGTATAATAACAACGACGGTCCGATTTTTAAAAAATCAGTTTAGTATAAGTACAGTTTTTTTGTTTACACACAGTTAAATACCAAAAAAAAATATATTTAAAACAATTCAGTTTAGCATAAGAATGCAGTTCAAATGTCAAAACAGTTCTATTTCAAGTAAATCCGTTAAAAATAAGCACACATTTTAGTTCTATTTGACCCATAGACAGGACCATATAAGGTGCTACCACTCCGGATTAGAGTGGATCTTGGAGCGATAGCGATGAAGGGGTGCTCTAAATTCCCCAAAGCTACAGGAAATAGGTACCTCACCAGCAGATTGTTTAGTGTCATATACAGGACATTCAATGGGGGAGTCCTACCTCTCTGCTGAGAAGCAGTCGGTGTATTCTACAGCCGCGGCCGACTGAGCCACAAGACACTTGTTGGAGAAGTCGAACCACTCCGCAGAGATGTGGCCGCCAGAAACAAAAGAGTTCGCGCCTTTCCAAAAAATATTAGTTCCAAAGACGACGTAATATCTTGAGTGGAGTTCTAACTCGATTACTACTATGTCTTTGGCCTGTACGTTAGCCACTACGCCACGAAGACACCCCTTCTTTTATTGTTCGTGCAAATACTCCACTGCATTTAGAAATCTTTGCTAGATTTCAAAAATCGATAAAAGAGGTTCGGCATAAATCTACGGAAATATTGATTTTATTTACTTTATAGACATAAGAAAAACATTTTTACTCAGGAACGTCACTGACAAGCCATCACGGTGAGGTTTTCTAGATCTGTATCGCATTTAGAAAAGTAAGACTCCTCGTAAAATGGGGTTCCTTAGCTTAACACTAAATAACGAGATTCCAGTTTTGGAAATCTGGAGAGGGTGAGGTATACTTACGAGGTGCATACAATAATTTTCGAGATTTTTTTCGTATGGGCATTTAGAATTGTCGTAGAGTCTCGAAAATTAAGCATCCGGAAAACTATACAAGTTAGACGAACCAGACACGCAGGACACTGCTGGAGAAGCAAGGACGAGCTCATCAGTGATGTACTCCTATAGACCCCCGCATATGGCCAAGCAAAAGCAGGATGACCAGCTCGAACATACATACAGCAGCTATGTGAGGATACGTGATGTAACCCAGAAGACCTGCCAAAAGCGATTAATGATTGGGAGAAGTGGAGAGAGAGAGAGAGAGGGCCAGGGATATCCGTGCTGGCGGCACGACATGATGATAATGATTGCTATACATCTTATGAGATGATAAACCAATTTTTATGATTTCAGGTTCTAATGAACAGCTACATCACGAATTGGAATGCACCCTACTAAATTCTGATTGTCACCGCTGGTGAATTTCAAAAATGCAAATTGACACTTTAGAAGAACGATATGCAATAAAATTCTGTTTTAAACTTGGAAAAAATGCCACAGAAACGTATGGAATGCATCAGACTGCTTTTGGAGCATCTTCCATGAATCAAGCATCAGTTTTTGAGTGGCATAAGACATTCAAGGAAGACAGGGAGTCTGTGAGGGATGATGAGAGGTGTGGGAGGAGTAAGGAAGTCAATAGACCTGAGTTGATTGGCCAAAGGGATAGGGTTAGGGTTAGGGTAACTATGTTGAGGTTTTAAGGGAGTTCAGGAAGAGATTCCATCGGAAGAAGCCATCACTCTTGAAATTGGCTTAGTGGCATTTCTACCAGGACAATACACTAGTCCACAACTCCATCCTTGTCACAGACTATTTGAGCAAGATGGGCATCAAGACAATTCCTCACACTCCCTATAGTCCAGACCTTGCTTCCTGTGACTTTTGCTTATTCCGTAAGCTCAGAGGCTGTCGTTATGAGATAATTGAGGAGATGAAGAGGCTGTGATGAAGGTCATTGACACGCTCACACAAGAGGACTTCCATGGGGCCTTCCAGAAATTGTTGGAACGGTACAACAAGTGCATTGAAGCTGGAGAAGATTACTTCGAAGGGGACTAGAGTTTCATGTGTGTACTATCAATAAAAGTGCCCATCCGAAAAAAGTCTGGAAACTTATATAATGCACCTCGAACCTTAAATTTACGTCTCGGTTATTCTGACCCAGAGAAATAGTACATTTAAGGTCCCCATTTAAATGTAAACAAGTTCTGTTTAAAACTTATTCCACTCTATGATTAGTAGAGAAAAACACTTATAAAAAAACACCTATGCAAAAAATGTAAATATAAACATACAATGAACATGATTGCCTAAACTCAAGGCATAAAATAACCCTAAATGGATTGACATGCCGTTAAATTTAATCATCCAGTCAAAGATCGCTTGCATAGTATATGGACAATGTATGGGGATCTACAAAAAATTGTGAATTCAACAAAACAACCAGAATAAAATCGGAAGATGGGAAATGGTTCTGTTTTTGGTCAGATTAAAATCATTATTATTATTATTAATATTATTATTATTATTATTATTATAATTATGTGGAGGTGCCCGTGGTGTAATGGTTATCGTCGTAGGAAATGGACGAGACTGATTGCATTTCACATAGCACTAATACTCTTGGGAAAAGTATGAATCCAATTATTCTCCCTCCAGCTATGGATAAATAGTAGGGCAGACTAGGTTCTTCAGCCTTGGTGGAGCAACAAGTCTAGGAGAAGGAAAACTCTGAATTCAAACCTGCTAAACTCCGCTTTAAAATTGACCTTGTGTCATATCCCGCCCGAGCGGAGGGGTTGGGTAAATAGGATTATTATTATTATTTTGTTCCTGGAGAATTTTTCTCATCAACGTTAGCTGATTATCTTTTACTGTAGTTAAGTGACAGCAAGTCTCATCAAGCCTCCAGGTCTCTTGGAAGCATTCTGACTGATTTTAACAATGCTCTAGTTTGGATTGTCTCCCCTTGTTCTGTTATTTCTAAGTTTACAGTCCCTGTAACGATCCATTCATGACTCTACCGAGAGCACCAACTGCAAATGGTATAACCGTTACTTTCATGTTCCACAATTTTTTTCAAATCCCTAATAAGGTCGAGGTAATTATCCTTCTTTTCGCTATCTTTCCATTTTAATTTTTCGTCAGCTGAGACATCAAAGTCCACAATTCTGCAAATTCTCAGGGTGATTATTATTATTATTATTATAAGGTCTGGTCGTCTGGTTGAGATCGGATCACCTGTCAGTATCTCAAAATACCAGAGAAGATTGTGTGTCTCATTCTCCAGGACAGATTCTAGTTTGTGCATATGCCATTTGTTCGTTGGGTCAAATTTAAATTTCTTGCTCAATTCTAAGTGATCACCTTGCCCTTCCAGTCGTATATTATTACTTTTTACCCTTCGAGAGTTTTTCTCTTCAGTGTTAGCTGATTGTCTTTCACTAGAATTTGAGTGACATCAAGTCTTCTCAGGTTTCTGGGACTCTTTTCAGTATTCTGGCTGTTCTCAACAATGCAGAAGTTTGAGTGGTTTTCCCTCGTCCGCCAACGTCCAAGTCCTCCAGTGAACGGCAGACTGAGATCCTTAGCCTGAACTTAAACCAGTTAAACTCCACTTAAAAACTAACTTTGCGTCGCATGTAACTCGTGCGGAGGGATTCTTAAACACCCCCCACACACAGACACATTTTTTATATACATGTATAAATAGGATTTGTCATTAAATACCTGACAATGTTTGATATTCCATAAAACCAGACCAAACTAAATTATATATATATATATATATATATATATATGTTGCAGCAGTGGACTCGAAGAAACGGCTTTGCACGCCTTCTACTACAGCGAGCAGGTATGGCCGTTCTGGAGTCACGTCAATGAGTGGACGGCTCATATCAGTCCCAAGCAGTTCGTGCTGCTCGACGTTGGTTACGTCATAGACAATGTTGTACCTCCGTATAAGGGTGAGAAGCGTGTGGTGTTTCTCGCGATCCTGGCTGTAGCCCTGATGGTGAATTGGGTGATTTAAATAGACTATAAGGGTTGATATAACATAAAATCCAAGTCCTGTTATATTTTTCTTCGTGTTTTTGGTTCACACCAGAAACGAAAAACAGGATGGAAATAAATTTATAATCCTAAAATAATCGGTCTTTGGTTTATTCTTTAAAGAAAAAATAATATATATATATATACATATATATATATATATATATGTATATATATATATATATATATATATATATATATAAAGAGGATTTGGAATTAAATAAGTTACAATGGTTGGTATGTCATAAAGCTAAACCCCAAACTCAAAACTTTATAACTATTATCCAGTGATCAGCATCAGAGTGCAACAAGTTATAATGATAAGCAAATGTTTCAATTCAGAATTTCCTTCTGTAATTATGAGGCTGGATTAGACTTTTAGAAGGGTTTGATTAACAACGGCTTTGTCATTGGAGTTGTTGTGTTCTGGTTAGTGAACACAAGTAGTAATAATAATAAGACAAACCACGATATGTGAGGTAAAATAGTTATATTTACAGGAAAGAGTATTTACAAGAGAGAGACTGTTAGTAATAAGAACATAGGATTACTTATAGAGTAATGATAGTAGGGTAGACTATGTTCTTCAGCCTTGGTGAGGCAACTAGTCTAGGAGAAGGAAAACTCTGAATTCAAACCTGTTAAACTCCGCTTAAAAAGATTGACTTTGTGTCATATCCTGCTGAAGCGGAGGGGTTGGTAAATATGATTATCATTAGTCATTGGAAACCATATAACTGTGTCCAGATTATTTATATCTTTTAGGAATACTTAATATATTGACTTACTCATATTAGATAGCAATACTTGAAACCATGTGACTGTGAGCAAATGAATGAGTAATATGAAAGAGAATTATAATTTGTGGACAGGGCTATCTGTTGCCATTTAACTGTGTGCCATTAAAAGGGATTCAACAATACATTTAAAATGAAACTACCAACAAATTATTCGCTTACGATATATATATATATATATATATATATAGATATATATATATATATATATATATATAAATAATTGATATTTTTATATGTTTAATTTATGATATCTTTAAATGTTTAATATCTTTAAATGTTTAATTTATGATAAATTTTCTTTCACCGGTGTTGTGCTCTGGTTAGTGGACACAAGTTGTAATAATCATAAGACAAAAACCACGATATGTGAGGAAAATAATTATATTTACAGGAAAGAGTATTTACAAGAGAGAGAGACTGTTAGTAATAAGAACATAGAATTAGTAATAGAGTAATGATATACTTCAACAATAAGAACGGCTCTTCTGGTCTGACTCGTAGGCTTATTCCTAGACTGAACAGCTCATAATGCTAAAAAGGTAGGTGATACCCAACAGGAGTGGAGCAACTTCTACCCTACAATATATATATATATATATATATATACATCATCATCGTCATCATCATCATGCCGTGCCGCTAGCATGGATATCCCTGACCCGTTCTCGCCACTTTTCCCTATCGTTCATCGCCTCAGGCAGGTCTTTCGGGCTACATCCTGTATCCTCACATATCGGCTGTATGTATGTTCTAGCTGATCATCCTGCTTTTGCTCGGCCATATGTGGGGGTCCATTGGAGTACATCACTCATGAGCTCGTCCCTGCTTCTCTAGAAGTGTGCTGCGTGTCAGGTTCATCTAACTTGGATAGTTTTCATGATGGGAGGCAGGTGGCCGTAGAGTTGGTGCTTTGCAAGTTGTTGCCGCCAGGACTTATTCAGTATTGCTCTCAACATTCTTGTGTAATTGCCGTCTAGCTTCTTCTCCAGCCGTTTTGCTAGCGTCCAAGTGGTGCATCCATATGTCTGTGTGTGTGTGTGTGTGTGTGTGTGTGTGTGTGTGTGTGTGTGTGTGTGTGTGTGTGCATTTACGAATCCCTCCGCACGAGCTGCATGCAACGCAAAGTCAGTTTTTAAGCAGACTTAAAGTGGTTCAAGTTCAGAGTTGTTCTCCTAGACTGGTTGCCATACCCAGGCTAAGGATTTTAGTCTCCCATTTACAATTAACTATTGCTAAAGGGGGGAATATTTGGATTCATAGCTTTCCTTAGGGTATAAGCACTATGTGAAATGCAAGCAGATTCGTACATTATTTGAACCTCCGGTCCTCCTGTCCATTTCCTAAGAAGATATCTATATATCTATATATATACATATGGTCATCCAAAGAAAGAATATTTCGTTTTATCAAAACTCATCAGTGTCGCTAGACACGGGAGATGCTTCAAGCAGGGATCAAAACCCGACTAAATCTCGGTCAATCTGACATCTTGGGGGTGTCCTCATGGTACAATGGTTAAATTAATGGACTGCGAAATCGTAGTAAGCGAGTTCGAATTCCACTCGCGCTAGTATTATGGTCACTTTCAGACAAAGGCATGAACACCTTATCCTCCCAGCTATGGGTTAAATTGTACCACTACTGTTCTTCAAGAAGGATGGCTTTGCCAGTAAATAACTTTGAAAGAGTTGATATGCCATTAAACAAAGAAACCAAACCAAGCCAAACCAAACCTGGCATCTTACTGCACATCCATACGCAACATCAGCGTAAGTGAAGGAATTTTTACGCATATAATTTTGATTACATAAACGCTTAACGGCGACTGGAGTACTTAATTACGTAGAAGTGCTTTACATTATGCAAGTGGCAACGGCCAATTCTTCACGAAAGTGCTGTGTGTGTGTGTGTGTGTGTTGGTAAGAGTCGATTCTCTCTATGTCTACAAAACAGTTTATACGATCATGCTTGGACTTTAATAAAAAGATGATACCCCAGGAATCTGGTGTTAAATAACTGATTATTGAAGCGAAGTAAAGGTGCTTAGATTTTGTATAATTTTTTGTAAATATATTTAAGGTTTTGAATAACTGATTTGGTTGGTTGCAGCCAAAAAAAGATCTCACTAAAGATATGCATATCTCTGCGTTGTTTAAAGCCCAAATCTTCCGACTGGAAGAATAATAGCGGTACTTCTTAACCTTTAGCAGGTAGGATAAAGGGTTTCATTACTTTCTCAACGCTATTAGTCTGAAAATGAACTATGACGGCAACTGACGCTCGAAAATATCTATAAATCTATTTATCTATCCCTATCAATCAAACTAGCTAACTCAGCTTAACCCCTTAATCTATCTATCTATCTGTAATAACACTTCTCAACAAAATTGCCAGGAAACATTTTACATAAATATTCAGAAAAAAAAATGAAAGGAAGAAAGAAAATGTCAATATTCCTTGTCTTAAGACCTGAGCAATTGTTCAACTAGAAAAACCGCTGACGTCACTCTTCTTTAATTAATAAAATTTATAATCAACTCGAACAAATAATTCTTTCGTAATTTCCATCGAATTATTTTTATTAGATTATTTAAAAAATGGGGAGGAATTTTTATTTTAAAAAAGCAAAAACATAATTGTTTTTCAATTCGTCTTGTACGGACACCTGGGTTCTCTTTTGCATACATACCAAGCCAACAGAAGCACGAGGTTGCAATTTACTTACAGGTGTTCAAGCAGAACATGTTATTGTCTAAATCATCTTTTTTTTTCTTTGTTTTTTTTTGTTTTGTTTTTTTGCTTTTAAAGAGAAAAAACAGTGATAAATAATAGATTTTGTTATCATTCAGAGCATTCCAACTTCATCTTCATATTCACAACGTTTCTGTCGATTCGTCCTCCGATCTTCTGTTTTTTTATCGAACTGTAGATACTACAAGGAGCTTTGAAATTAACCTTTTCTTAGATCCACTGTGGGTTGATTGTTCTAATTCCGTTTACCATAATTGGGCACAAGTATTAAGTTCTGTTTAGACTTCCAAGTTTGAAAAGAATCTCGTGAAGGCCGAAGGACACATCGGCCGAGACTTTATGAATAATAACATAGATAAAGACAATAGTCCAAATAATCTAAATGATAAAAATTGTCAAGCTTCATTTCAAAGATTTAGTGTTATATTATTAAGGAATGCTTTTTTATATCAATTATTTTTCGTTAATTATATTTTATCATTCAGTTTGGTAAGGCTTAGAACTATTCGAGTCTCTCAGTCCATGTGCATAGTCAGTTGGTGCAGTTTTACGCTCGTGCGAAAAGTATATGACAATCAGCATTTGTCATAATAAACCCTCTGACAGGAAATGGGGCTGGTGTGTGGATGATGTCATGCCCAGAATACCGGATACCGACCGGCAGAGATGAACAGAGATCTTAAACATCACAAGATGCGTTGGGGTAAGGTCAGCATAGTATGGTTAACATAGGCTTTTAAGAATTGTCTCTCTCCTCATGTCACCACGGACCGAAGCCAGAAATGAATAAACCCGTTTATATCTGAAAGGAAAGAGTCCAGCTGTAAGTCGAAACACTACTGCGTAGTTTGGAACGAGTCGCCGCGGGCATTAGCCTCTATATCAATGAACACAAAACGGAATATATGTGCTTTAATCAAACAGGCAACATCTCCACACTAGACAGAACCCCTCTGAAACTAGTAGACAAATTCACCTACCTAGGAAGCAGCGTCTCATCAACCGAAAAGGACATCGACACGCGGCTAACGAAGGCATCGACAGCTATCGATAAGTTATCGATCATATGGAAATCAGACCTGACCGATAAAATGAAATGCAGTTTCTTCCGGGCAGCGGTCGTATTGATACTGCTGTATGGATGCACTACTTGGACGCTAACTAAACGGCTGGAGAAGAAGCTAGACGGCAATTACACAAGAATACTGCGAGCAATATTGAACAAGTCCTCGCGGCAACACCCCACAAGGCACCAACTATTCGGCCACCTGCTTCCCATCACGAAAACTATGAAAGTTAGACGAACCAGACATGCAGGACACTGCTGGAGATGCAGGGACGAACTCATAAGTGATGCACTCCTATGGACCCCCACATATGGCCGGGCAAAAGCAGGACGACCAGTTCGAACATACATTCAGCAGCTATGTGAGGATACGGGATGTAGCCCTGAAGACCTACGAGAGGCGACGAGCTCATAAAGGATGTACTCCTGTGAACCCCTTCACATGGCCGAGCAAGGATAGGACGACCAACTAAAACTAACATAAAGCAGCTCTGTGTAGATATGGGATGAAGCCATGAAGACCTGGCGAAAACAATGGACGATAGGGAGAAGTGGCGAGAGAGGGTCAGGGATATCCATGCTAGCGGCACGACATGATGATGATGGGGAATATTACTGTTGTGATTGAGATCATTATGGCTATACAATATTAGACAGATGATAGATAATATACTTGCCGTATCTGTTAGTTTTATGTAGTACAGATAGTTTTAAAATATTCTAATTTTAAGCTGGTAAGTTAGAGCAATTGAAATTGACCATTAAGTCTTAGTTGAAGTCAGTTGACTAAAATTATAGAAGTTTAATGGAAGAAGAGAACCTTATGTAAGTCGGCGGATAAAACCTGAAGCGAGATGATCTAATTTCCATCTATGCTCCGATCTGACTGGCTCCCAGGTATTTGCAACCAGGTAATGTGTGCGAAGAAAAGTCGTCGAAGAAATAACGTCATGTGAACGTAGGCTGGATGTCTATCCCGATGAAACAATGCACAAGAGGAAGTGACGACATCACAAGAAGACGACGAACGGACAATGCAAAATGATGTCGACGAGAGGGGCTGGGCGATTGCGTCGTTGAAGAGGCGATTTAATAACAGAGTCAAATTATTTTCAGTAAACTTTCATTTATTTAAAAAAAAAATTATAGTTTCAAAAACAGTAGATTAATGATACCGAAACAGAGTATGACACAAGGCCAATTTCTAAACTGGTTTGCATATTTTTCGGTACCTATTTTTTCTAGGTGCTTTACATGGTTGACAAGCCAAGTCTGGTATACAATAGAATATCCATTAAAATCACCATCATCATCAAGGCGTGCAGACGGCAAGGATTCCTTTGACCAACTCTCGGTATACGTCCCTATGGGTCATCGTGATTGGTTGGTCTCTAGAAACGGAGTCCAGGATCTAAATAGATCAGATGAATGTAAGTTTTTGAAGGTCGGCCAACATTTTTCATGAGTATGAGTCCATAGTAGAATGTCAACTATGAGTTTCTTACTTTCTTCAGCTTTGTCCAGCATATTTTCTTCGTCTTTTTACAATATCATGTGATGTGAGCTCCGTGTTGTAAAGTTGCTGCATTTAGGCTGCTGCTTCAAGGATTTCTTCAAAATAGCGGGTCTCATTTTCGAGTTGCTTCATTTTAGATTTTTCTTCAAGCGTTTCGCTAAAGTAAGGCTTCACTAGACGGACCCTAAAAATCATTTAAGTCAAAATCTTTTCAGAAAAAAATTCATTTCGCCGTGATTGTCGGACAGACAGACAGACATGCTCACAAATTTTATTTTTTTAAGATGTTAGTTTTTACGATACACAGTTTTTAGAGTATCATTTCGCGTATATCAATGGAACTTATATCCTGACCACCTATGTTGTATATCCATTAGACACATGCACGTATACATATATACACGGGAACATAATCAACTGTAAAAATGACTTCAATAACGAACGAATACACTTCTTTATAAAAATATAAATCTCTCACACTTTATACTCGAAAGGGTGATCTTTATTGTGTGTGAGAAATGAGTGGAGACAAGGACGGACTGCTATATTGACCCCAAGTTCTTCAGTCGACCATAGCAGCACTTCTTCCTAATCTTGGCTGGAGTTGCTCAACCAAGGGTCACTGAGGGCCGCAAGCCCTCAGTCTGCCAGCTGGTTCTCACGCAAGCATCCAGTCTCCAACTGATTCGAACCGTCCGGGCACCTGGTTATATTATTTTCTAACATCTACCTGCTTCCGCTGTTCTTCCGCTTATTTACACTGGTGCATCTCTTGATTGACGGCTCGGTCGAGGGTCAATATATAACACCTATATGCCATTACGGATGGCCCCAAGGACAA
Organism: Sepioteuthis lessoniana; assembly: GCA_963585895.1. Classification (NCBI taxonomy): domain Eukaryota; kingdom Metazoa; phylum Mollusca; class Cephalopoda; order Myopsida; family Loliginidae; genus Sepioteuthis; species Sepioteuthis lessoniana. Next base: position 18,774,873 of record OY757926.1, read on the forward strand.
TGACAAAAAGATTCTAAATAAAACAATTATCAAGAAAGCCCTTCGAACGGAAAACTCCATCTACACAGCAGAAACTCGAAAAGTAAACATAAGAAATGTTTTATATTCACACACACACACACACACACACACAAACACACACACACACACACACACTCTCTCTCTCTCTTTCTCTCTCTCTCTGTCTTATTATCATTAAACCATAACAAAAACTTGAGAACCCCCAAATTATCAAACTGTTGAGTAGAATATACTCAATGTCAAATAGTGAAGAAATATTATTATGCTGGATTCCGACGGTTTCAAGCTAACAAATGAATGAAGCAGAAGGTACCCTGCACAAAACAATTACCGACTCCGACTACGCCGATGACAAAGCGCTTCCGGCAAATACATCCTCCCAAGCCGAAACCCTGCCACATAGTCTGGAACGAGCCGCTGCAAGCATTGGCCTCTATGTCAATGCACACAAGACGGAACATATGTGCTTTAATCAAAGAAGCAACATCTCTACACTAAGTGGTTGCTCTCTGAAACAAGTTGACAAGTTCGCCTACCTAGGAAGCTGTGTCACATCAACCGAGACGTACATCAACACGCGATGTACATCAACACGTACATCAACAGGCTACCAATCATATGGAAATCAGACCTGACCGATAAAATCAAAAGCAGTTTCTTCCAAGTAGCGGTCGTGTCGATACTGCTATATGGATGCACTACATTGACGCTAATTAAACGTATGGAGAAAAAGCTTGACGTCAACTACACAAGAAGGATGCGAGCAATATTGAACAAGTCCTGGAGGAAGCAGCCCACAAACCAGCAGGTGTACGGCCACCGACCACTCATCACGAAAACTATCAATATTAGACGAAACAGACTTGCAGGACACTACTCGAGAAGTAGGGACGAGCTCATAAGGGATGTATCCCTGTGGACCCCTTCGCATGGCCGAGCAAAGGCAGGACGACCAACTAGAACCTACATAAAGCAGCTCTGTGTAGATATAGGATGTAGCTCTGAAGACCTGCCGGAAACAATGGACGATATGGAGGGGTGGTGAGAGAGGGGCAGGGATATCCCTGTTGATGGCGCGACATGATGATGATGATGATGGATCCCGTGTTATATAATTACGGAATGATTTTTTATATTAATCATTTTTCGTTAATTATATTTTATCATTCAGTTTGGTTGGGCTGTGAACTATTTGATTCTTAGTTCAGGTGCACGGACATTGTGATTGTCATAATAAATTCCAGATAGGAAATGGGGTTGGAGTGTGAATGACGTCATGCCCGGAAGCGATGGGCTGAGAATTTAGAGATTTTGAAAAAAACGTCAGTTGGGTCTCGGCTGTGGGCCAGTCGAGTTGGTAGTTTACTGGGGACCAGTCCAGTTGCTTGTCAAATTGGGACCGGTCGAGTTGGTAGTCGACTTGGGCCATATAGACGGACAGTAGTAGTTGAGTTCCGACCGTGGTGTTGAGAAGTTTGGGTTTCGACCTTTGAGGCATACGGTTGAGTTTTTCGGGTCGCGATCGGCGAAGATGAAAGGAGATCTTTAGCTCCACGATATATGCCGAGCGTTTGAGTTTTGTTAGCAAGGTATGATACGAAAGACTTTTAAGAATTGCGTGTCTCTCTCTCCTTGTGCCGAAGAAGTCAAAAAGTTAATAAACGCTCGTACCTGAACAACAGTGAGTTCGCCGGTTAATGTGTTGTGTATTTCCCTGTATTTGAATTTGTACATGTGCCGTTGGATTAAGATATCATTATGATTATGATGTGGGTATACAACATCCCGAACCACATTGGAATGAAAGGAAATAAAAGATCTGACCCCGGAAAAATTTGGGATTCAATACAATGACCGGAAATACAAAATAAATTCCTTCACATAAAATGGCAACAACAGTGGAATCCTAACACCCACAATAAACTCTTCCAAATCCAGCCCACTTTGGGGAGAATGGAAAACACCTTTCAGAATTAAGAAGAAAACAAGTCATTACATCCCGAATGCACATAGGTCAAACAAGGCTTACCCACTCTTTCATATTGAAAAAAGAATAACCACAACGTTTGACATGTCAAACACCTCGCACCGTTAAACACGTTCTCACAGAATGCAGAGTTTTCGCTCTCACCAGAAAGCGATTTTTCAAAGTGAATAGTTTAATATATCTGTTTGAGAACGTCAAAATAGAAGACGTTTTGTTCGTTTCAATTCATATTTTTTGTAAGAGCTTTCCTTTCTTGAGAAGGGCTTGGACCAAAAATATGAACTGAAACAGGTTTATCGTGTGCAAATAAATGAAATCCTGATTATCTAAAATTTTATCTAAGTATTCGTTTAGAAATCTTAGATTGAACAGTTTTTTGTATGCTAAACTTAATTGTTTGAAATGGAACAGTTTTTGACATTGAAACACTACTAACACTAAACTGAATTGTTTGAAATTGGAGTGTTTGACATTTAAACTGCGTACTTATGCAAAATTGAATTGCTTGAAATACAACTGTTTTGATTTTAAAACCGTGTACTGATGCTAAACTGAATTGTCTGAAATAGAACTGTTTTTGATATTGAACAAGTACTTACGCTAAGCTGAAGGGTTTGAAATTGAACTGTTTTTAATATTGAAAAAGTAATTACGCTAAACTGAAGTGTTTGAAATAGAACTGTTTAACTAAACTGAATAGATTGAAATAGAAATGCTTTAGACGATTAAACTATGTACATATGCTAAACTGAATTGTTTGAAATAGAATATTTTATTTGTATAAAATGGATTTGGCATTAAGAAACCTTCAAAGGTTGCTATGCCATAAACCCCAAACAAATAAACATCAACACTTTTCAATAACAACTTTTTTTTATAAAGGATCCGTTTCTGTTTGGTTTCTTTCAGAAGAATAGTAGAGGTACTATTCAACACATAGTAGGGTGAGATCAATTAAATCTTAGATTTTCGTGGGAGTATTAGTTCGAAAGTGAACGTAATAACGGGACTGGAGTTCGAACTCGATTACTCCGAAACAAACCTCCACTCTCAAACCCTCACACTCCCCCTGATCTGTTTCAGTCTTATAATGCTGAATTTATATTTCCTGGCCTGTCCTCGGAGATCTATGTAGGCTAAGTATGTGACTTGATCAAACATTGTAGAATTATTATCGAAAAAATGGTAAAATAGTATTCATCATCATCATGGTTTGGCATCGTAAAAATAATTTTTTTAAAAGTCCAGTCCACTCCAAGTCCGGGCAAAAAAGGCCAATGCAAAACTGTCGCTGGCCAATGCACGGTCGCTGAGGTCGCAGCAAAAGTTTATGTCATCGCACGGTAGCATGTTACATATTGAGCTTTGACCGAGCCGCCAATAAGAGATTATCAGCAAAAGACGTACCTATGAAAAAAAAAAAAAAGCGGAAGCAGTCACGTGTTTGAATGGTAATGGTGGAAGTTAGGAAATGATATACGCAGATGCCGACGTGAAATACGAACTGTCTGTAAGGGTAAGTTTCGGTTTGAGTTTTAAGTTAGATCCAGCTTGCGGGCTTCCGGTTGAGTACCGGCCCGAGAAACAGAAATAGTGCTAAGTAGGGCCTTGAAGAAAAATCAGCTCGATATGGTCATGAGAAGTTATGGGTCTTTATAGCAGTCTGTATTCGTCTTCCTCCGTGCGTCTGTCTCTCTCGCTCCAATAGAAGCTTTGACTCTGAAATGAATAAAGAGATACATTTTTTATAACAAAGTTTTATGTTTATTCTCCCTCCATGTAAATTCATTCCTTCATCACGGCTATACAACAAGCAGACTATTCTGGTTCCTCATTTTCTTTTTGTCCTTGTGCGGGTGAGAAACAATATGGTTGTTGGTGTGACATCAATCGTCACGGTTCTCATTAAAGATTGGCCAAAGTCGCAACATGTGATAGGAACCAAAGTTTTTCTTTTTAAAGAAGTCTTTGTATCTTTTATTCAGTGACCCTCTGTCGCAATGACCAGCGCATAGTATAATCTTGGGGAGGTAACGGTTCCTCATCCATAAGATGTGCCCAGCCCAAATGTAGCTGGGACTTCAGTTGCATAGTGTCAAGGTCGAATTCACTCCGGTGAATTTTAAGGACAATGAAACGTAACAAGCCTTAGTCTAAATTTGAACTCGGCTTACCACTTCCTATCTCCGTACCTATCAGTGTTACCCCATCAGTAAATTTTCTTGCATAGACACACTTAGTTTGTGATTATTATCGGCGTAATATATATAACCGGAAACTTGAGTTTGAATCCTGCACAAGGCAATTTGTATTTTACATTCTCTTTGGTTTGGTTTGGTTTCTTTGTTTAATGGCATATCAACTTTTGTTGGTTATTTAATGCCAAAGCCATTCTCCTAGAAGAACAGTAGTGGTACTATTTAACCCATAGCTGGGAGGATAAGGGGGTTCATACCTTTCCCAAGGGTATTTGCCCGAAAGTGAACGTAATAGCGCGACTGGAGTACGAACTCGCTTACTACGATTCCGCAATCCATCGTTTTAATCATTACACCTCGAGGACACCCCCATTCCCTTAGGGCAGGTATGTGTAGGGACTAATGTTAATGAAACAACAAGACTAACAATAATGCTACAAAAATAAAGAAATTTTATTTCTTGTCGGAACAGAAAAGTAGAAGGGGATTTGACAGTCCGTATGTCAAGTCGTTTCTGTAGTAACGAAATCTGACAGCAGCCTAGGTAGACCATTCCCGTCCAAATTGGGAATCGTAATTTGATACAGTTATTCTATGGTCAAGCAAATAAGGCGCTGATGGTTTAGAAGCAATTAGGTACATGTCATTCCAGGCCTTGGCGATTAACTGTTCTGTCTCTCTATCTTTCTCTCAAAAAAAAGTTTTTATAGCATCTGGATGGATCATGCACATACGCGTTGGCTTCGTAAATTCTTTGCGAAGAAATTGGCTGCGTACTTTTTGAGACATTCGGTTGGTAGAAAAACTGTGGTCGAGTGTTTATTTTTAAGAACGCGTACGTGAGCCTTTGTTCGTGTTTCTTCTGCCCATCTTGATCCCTTTTTCTAGATGTTTCTTTGAGGGGAAAATTCATCATTTCCTATACTATCTCCAGCTATGGATACATAGTTGGATAGTTTGAGCTCATTAAGATCGGTATGGCAACCAGTCTAGGGGAAGGAAAAAGCTCTGAATGCACACCTGTTAAACGACGCTTAGAATGACCTTGCATTATACTCTGTTTGTGCGGAGGGGTTATTAAGTACACACGTGAGCGCATATTCATGCATCATACCATATTTACCAACTCCTCCGCTCGGGCAGGATGTGACACAAGGTCAATTTCCAAGCGGGGTTTAACAGGTTTTAATTCAGAGTTTTCCTTCTCCTAGACTAGTTGCCTGATCAAGGCTGAAGAACCTAGTCTGTCCTACTATTTACCCATAGCTGGAGGGAGAATAATTGGATTCATACCTTTCCGAAAGGTATTAGTGCAATGTGAAATGCAATCAGCCTCGTCCGGGATTTGAACTCGTGTCGCCGTGTCCATTTCCTACGACGATAACCATTACACCTCGGGCACCTCCTTCATGCATCATTCGTGTATTGAAGTTTGGACAGCTTTAATTTGGATGAATTAAAATCGGTGGCAGGAAGATCGTGTCTTGACTATCAAGCAAGGAGAGAATACACACACACACACACACACATACACACACACACACACACATATATATATATGTATTTCATTAATTTTTAAAACTATTCTATAATTCTGATGTGAAAAACCAATATGATACACTTTTCAAATAAGAATATTACAGAAACTGATATCTGGGAAAAAATTCTATTGGTATCTATCAATCTCTCTGTCTATATACATATATATATATGCTCGAGAATTAAGGACGAACTCATGAGTAGACGTTCTCTTATGGAATCTTTCACATGGTCACACCAGTATTGGGATGACGATCAACTCTCTGCGAACATGGGATGCTTTTAAGAGGATATATGAGGAGCGATTGACGGTATTACTGATAGCAAGAGAATGAGAGAGAGAGAGAGAAAGAGAGAGAGAGAAAGAGAAAGAAAGAGAGAGAGAGAGAGAGTTAGAAAATTGCATTCTATCAGCAGGACTTCATCATATATATATATATATATATACAACTTTATGCTGTAATTTCTAAAATATAATTATATGTGCTTTAAAAACTGATAAACATTTCAATTACTTTGTAATTATTAATTTTCATTTTCTTTTTTTAGCTATGCAAATCACTTTGAAAATTCAATTTTAAAGAAACCCACGAAATGTAACAGTTATCGTCGTGGGGAATAGAATCAGCAACTGTAGTTCAGTTCTGAAAATGAGGCCGTTTGTGTTTCATTTAATGCTAATGCACTTGGCACGATCATAAATCTATTTTTGATTCGACCGTCCAAGCTATGGGCAAATAGTATGGCATACCGGATTCTTTAACCTTGGAGAAAGAAAAACTCTGTATCTAAACCAGCTGTACTCCCCTAAAACATTGACCTTATGTCACATCCTACTATAATATATTACTGATTAGCTGACTAACAATGAACGCGGCGAATGTTGTTAGCAGATACATCCGACCATAGATAAAACCAACAAAATGATTACCGAAAAAAAAAAAACAATGTGTAGGTGTAAGTAGTGACCAATGAAAAACAAGCATTGTGTGTGGGTGACGTGGGAGTTTTAACACTATATAAGGTTTAAAATTTTGGCTGAAGTCAAACTCCCGACAGCTCCTTTCTGTGGGCGAACTCTCTCCGATTACTCATCTGCTCCACTCAAGCATCACCGTTAAAAAATAAAAATATGATATTATTTTTATATATACGTGTTCCTCGTTATTTGTCAAGGTTCAATAGTAGTATTAAACAATACACTTTGCTAAAGGGTTCGGTAAATACAAATTCGATTTTAAATACCACTTCAAGACTGGACAAGATTACTGTTGTAAATCCCAAACATTCAAATGTCAAAAATACCGTTTTTTGCAAGGAAAAGTCGTAACAGTTTGCATACATCTTATCTGATTACATTCCAGCCCAGTCATACATACTATCAATATTTTAGATGCAGCACTGATCTTTGTTTAACTGGTCTTTGAAATGTCTTTTAAGAGAAATATAAATGGAACAAAAAAAGAAAATAAATTGTTGTTAAAATTAAAAAAAAAAAAGAAAATTTACCGATGAATTACACTACGAACACTGGCAGAAAATTATGTAATTTGCACGCGTGAAGCTTTCACATTGACACCCAAACTGCGTAATATCAAATTGTCCACCCTCAGAAAACCTATCTTTTTCCCCGAAAAACCTAACTCTAACCCAATCCTAAACCTAACCCTCTATAATGAAAAATATGGAAGAAGCTTTGCAACACAAAATGGCTATGAGTTTTACAGCTCCAAGGTCAATACGTATCCCCTTCTTCTCTTTGATATTTGGTTATTTCACAGTATTTTCCCCTTCATGATGCGGAAAAAAATTATACCATCAATTTAAATAATCTAATCAAGCTTGATTTTAGCATGTTTTATAAAGCCAGAACTCTCAGCTAATAAAAAAACATGTTTTATGTCTTATTAGTTTCATTATCAAAGATGCAGCATCTCCACACTAAACGGTATGTCACTGAAATTAGTAGACAAGTTCACCTACCCAGGAAGCAGTGTCTTATCAACCGAGACTGGCATCAACACGCGACTAACAAAGGCATGGACATCTATTGATAGTCTCTCGGTCATATGGAAGTCACACCTGACCGACAAAATGAAACGCAGTTTTTTCCAAGCAGCGGTCGTATCGAAACTACTGTATGGATGCACTACTTGGACGCTAAATAAACGGATGGAGAAAAAGATTGACGGCAACTACACAAGAATGCTGCGAGCAATATTGAACAAGTGCCGGGGGCAACACCCCACAAAGCAGCAGCTGTACGGCCACTTACGAATCATCAAGAAAACTATCCAAGTTAGACGAACCAGACATGCGAGATACTGCTGGAGAAGTAGGGACGAACTCATAAGTGATGTATTCCAATAGACCCCTTCACATAGACGAGCCAAAGCAGGACGACCAGCTAGAAACCAACGTATAACAGGTCTGTGCCGATACAGGATGTAGCCTTGAAGACCTACTAGAAGCGATGGACGATAGATTAGGGTGGCGGGAGAGGGTGGCGGGAGATCCATGCTGGTAGCGCAACATGATGTTGAGTTTGTCGTATACTCTCATACATAATTTACGAAATTCAATGAACGAATGAAAAACTTCTTTATAAAAACATATCTCTCATTTTATTCTCAAAAAGGGGTCCACTGTTTGTTATTAGTTTAAGAGATAGATGGAGACATATATACTCAGTGAGGGGACTTCTTTTTGTCCCATACCTTCTTCCGGGAGCCAGGGGGTTCCAACGCTTGCAACCCCTTGCAAGCCGTATCTTCAGAGACGACCTAGCCCTCTGATCGCCTGCGTGTCCCTGGCTCGACTCCCCATTCTCTGCAATTTGTCTAAATCTGACCGCGTAGTTATCACGTGGTCTCCTTCCAGTTACACAACTGTTTGACCTGCCTACCCAGACCACTGCCATCGCCCTGTTTACAAATCACTTCGTGACAGCGTGTCAAAGCACACGGAGTCACTAGGAATTAACCAAAAATCCATGTCATGTATTATATAACAAGTTTTATCATTATCAAGAAGTGCTGGTAAAATAGGTTTCCCCGATCCCCTCTCCTTCTCTCTCTTTTTCCCCCTCGGCATGTCTTCTAGACAACATCCTGTGTCAGTAGAGAGCTCTTATAGGTAAGTTCTTGTTGGTAAGTCAAAACTGAAAAGTCCATGTGAAGGGGTCCATCATCATCATCATCATGTCGTGCCGCCAGCACGGATATCCCTGACCCTCTCTCGCCATTTCTCCCTATCCTTCATCGCCTCTGGCAGGTCTTCAGGGCTACATCCCCTATCCTCACACAGCTGCTGTATGTATGTTCGAGCTAGTCGTCCTGCATTTGCTCGGCCATATATGGGGGTCCATAGGAGTACATCACTTATGAGCTCGTCTCTGATTCTCCAGTAATGTCCTGCATGTGTGGTTCGTCTAACTTCTTATAACATTTTGATAGAGCATTCAGATTTTACTCACAGCTCCGCAACTTGTAGATTGGATCAAAATTAAGTTACGCTTCGTATATCTCTACTCATACTGCTCTAAGCTTCTGCGGGCTTCTCCGGGAGCAGTTATATTAAACAGCCTCTTTTTGAAAATTTTCAAATTTAAAAAAAAATGACAGAAAATTATTTGATTGTTCAGAATAATTGAAGAATAATTAATTTATTTCAAAAGGCCTTGAATTTGGGGGATTTTCTTTGGGGAGTTGATCATTTTTCTTAAAGCAATTAATTTAATTAATCAAACCACAGGGAAATCAAAAAAGTAAATGAGGAGGGCGATTTAGGGGCTGTCTTTGATGAAAAATTTAAAGTGACAATAATATGCGGTCTATTGTACCGAGGGCAAATGGAATGATTGGCTGGATGGCTTGAAATATTATTTAAAATGAGGCAAATTTTGTTTAAAATTGTATAAAACGTATTCACCTAACCCTTCTGCAAAAACAGAACGTGGCACAAGGTTAGTTTTAAGAGAAATTTTACAGGTTTGAATTTATAGTCTTTTTTATTGAAAAAAACCCTAATGACAGAAAATTATAGTCGAGCTTTGATTCCATAAACTTGACGCATAAATTGAATGTAATATTGAGATTGGACTTCATCAACAAAGAGTAATAAAAACTATAAAAAGAAAAAATACTTCATTTACAGGTAGAGATTGGAGAAATTACCATGGCTTATAGGTAGAAGAAATATCCGTTTCTTAGCCGATAAGAATCACAGCATTTTAAGACATATAATCTTGATGATCCATGACTAAATCAGTACCATCCGAACAATTTTGAATTATAAATCCCCACCATTCCAATGTCTGTGCAAAGAGTAAAATCCTAGGTGGGATCTGAACTGAACTATACCCAGACAATGATTGCAAGGTGTTAGTGTAATATAAGGGCCGAGGGATTTCGTTTTATATATCTTGCCTTTGGGTTTAGTTAGGCTGAGAACCTTTCGGATCAGCACATAGGTTAGTTGGGTGCAAACCTGAGCACAGGTGTTGACGCGAGCGCGGAGATGATGTGTCGTTCACGGGTGTCAAAATAAAAATCCCAGGGAAAGGTTGAACAGTGGATGTGAATGACGTCATGCACCGGGAGCGCGCGTGGAGGATTTTGGGGATTTTGAAAAAGTCGTTGAGTTGATAACTAGACACCGAACGAGAAGGGTGGACTTTCGGGTCTCGTAGAGGGCAGACGAATTTGTGCGCTACGAGCACCGTACGAGATGGTGTGGGTGGACAGATGGAAAAGTCATCATAGAAAGATTATGCATCTCTCTTCCTTATGTCGAAAAGCCTTTAAACTCAATGGTAATAAAAAGTTTCGTACCTGAACCAAGAGGTCGTTACGTGTTTTTCGTGTTTCGGGATGCCTATGTTCTATGTATATATGTTACGAATATTCTATGTATGTTTCACATAGCTGCATCATGGGTTTGTTACATTAGGAGTGAGAGGGCCAGGCTCTATTGTTAATAAACAGTATACATGAACCCAGCAGTTGAGGTTGAGTTTATTGAAAATCTTACAATCATTTACCTTTGTTTTTCTGTATCATAATTCAAGGGATGATAAAGCTGTGGATTTTAGAAAGAAGAATCAATAGTGATCTAATAGAAATGATAAAATTCTTAATTACGGTTGCCAGTTTAATGATATTTCTCATCGAAATCCAAATATACTGTTAAGGTAGATTTCGAATATAATTCTATCAAGAAATTCGATTTTCCTGGGGGGTGGTATTTATTTATTTATTTTTTTGCTAATATGACATACTTTTGGAACTAATTACTTAATTAGATAATAAACATCAATAGTGTAAAAAAAAGTTTGTATTGGGTTTCTTTAGACAAATGGTAAGAAAAAGAATTTAAGAAGTAATTTTTTGTTATTATGAGAAAAATCATTAAAGAGGATTTTATATCTCTATAGATATTGAATTAATTATGTATATAATCTGCAGAAATATTTTTTAAAATTATTTTTAAGGTTGATTTAAGAAGATTGTTAAAAGGAGAAATGTTCAAGGAGACATAACAAATAAACGAATGATAATAATATTAACATACATAAATTCCTATGGGACTTTAACATACAAACGGATCACCTAACCCCGGCCAGAAGACCAGACCTTATAATAATCAACAAAAAAAAGAGAATTTGCAAAATTGTCAACTTTGCTGTTCCGGCGGATCACAGAATAAATCTGAAGGAATGTGAAAAGAAGGATAAGTACCTCGACCTTGCAAGAGAATTGAAAAAGCTGTGGAACATGAAAGTGACGATTGTATCAATTGTGATTGGTGCTTTTGGCACAATAACTAATAGATTATTAAAAGCCTCGAGGACTTGGAAGTTGGCGGACGGGTAGAGACTACCCAAATGACAGCATTGCTGAGAACGGCCAAAATCCTGAGACGAGTCCTGGAGACTTGCTTTCACTCAAAATCTTATGAAAAACCATCAGCTAACACTGATGTGAAAAACTCTCCAGGAGTAAAATAATAATAATGCCAGAGACTGGAGGAAACTTTTTGTCACTCAAGCTTCAGTGGGAAAATATCAACTAACACTGATGTGAAAAACTCTCCAGCAGTAAAATAATAATAATAATAATAATAATAATAATAATAATAATAATAATAATAATAATAATAGAACAGTCTAACGGAAACGAACCGCACACTTCTGAAAATAGAAACACCACACACAAAAACAACACCAAGCAAAGACTAACACAAAACCAATCAATGAATTTTGAAAATCTAAAGAGAATTATGGATGGAAAAAAAGATCAGCTTACCATCACTAAGAAACATAGACTTGAGAACAGTCACGGCGGAAACGAAAAAAATAACTGAAATATTATCATAAAAGTAAGTAAAAGTAAAGTTGGCGACCGTAGACGAGGGTGACTAGAAGGCTCCCTTTTCAATAGCTACTACACTGAGGTGTAGGCGAGCGCGCTACTATTTTCCCTGGATTGCTCTACTCTATACGTACCTTATATTGCTGAGTGTTAAGCAAGGAGGTATCAAGTACCATTATTAAAGTCTTTGGTATGACGCAACCTGGGATTGAACCTCTTGGACTATTGGCGAACACTCTACCCACTAGGCCAATGAACGAGTGTTAAAAAAATTAACATATATATATTAACAAAAAACATCACCGAATTAAATGAACTACTCTATGCAGGAACAAAATTAGTTGGCGAAAAAATCATGGTTTCCTTAAAGAACACGAACAGAAAATCAAAACCTGGATGGGAAATTCGACTGGAAAGGCAGAAAAGAAATCTACGAAAACAGGCAAAAATGATTTAAAAAAAGGAAAAACGCTGGAACATATTGAGACACATATCTCGTGTCCAGACGCTATTTTCTGGTTTTATAACGATAGATGCCATAAAATAATTGATTCTTTTTCACTTGATATACTGTGATTAAACTGCTATTAATCGCTCAACTAGCATAATTATTCTAGGGAAGGGACCGAATTATCAAGTTTAGAAGATTCCTCATTAGATGAGATTACGACGATTTGAGATACCCGTTTCCTTGGATTATAAGAATTAAAAAACTTTTTGAATATCAAGCAAGAATATCGCGAATGAAACTGTCTTCTGTACGGTTTAGAAATGTAGATGCCCCACCATTCTAAGATCTGTATAGAGACTAAGATTTTACTCTGGGCTTTGATTTTTAATAAGACGTGTTTTGAGTGGAGAGGGTAGAGTTTTTTTGTTGTTTTTTTGTGTGTGTCGCGTCAGGAAAGATTCTTGACTTACGGTATATTGACAGTTTATATTAGTGCCGTTTCGATTTATATCGGTTCTCTATTGATTTTATTTGTACCGTGATGACCGAAGAACCCGAACCTTCAATATATTAGCAGGTGATCCAGAATTATGACCTAGAGAGAAACTGAATGGAGTGAGAAAAACATGATGAAAGAATTGGTGTCTTGGAGAACTTCAGAACTGAATACAAGATAAACCAAAAGTGATCTCAAAATCAGAACACTTCGAAAAAAACATCCAAAGAAGCTAGACTAACAAGAAAAGAACGTACAACATAGTGAAGGTTGAGAGAGTTCAGGTATGTCAGGCTTTCTTTCTTCTGCCTTTGCTTATGAGTGTTCGTTATCGTGTGTCACTTTAGGTGTTCTTTTGACTTCAGTTGTAAGGGTAGTTAAGGATTTTTGTTGGATTTGATTATTGGGAATGGCTTAGAGTAAAATAAATACCAGTGACCAGATGACCATCCACAGAAACTGAAGAGAAAGGTAAACGTTTCGGTATTAGATATATCTATTCATAGGAAGACTAGAGAACTACGTCCGAGGATAGATGCGATCACAAAGAAAGGCAGAATATACGACCTTTCCGACGTAAATATCGGAAAATTTGCTTACAATTACATAGAAGGACCATACTCTGAATCGTTCGGAGAATTTCTGGAGAAAAACTACTATCTGTCTTAGTAAGACGTGGGGTCATTTTGCACGACAGAGGTGGTTAAGGCGCTGGTATGGATTAGTCAAACGGAAAAGATATCTGAAGCGACTTTCGCAGGTCGAGTGTCAACTTTGGTAAAGTTAGCAGATACTGATCAAACTAAAAGAGAGGTACCTATAGTTAAGACACAGTTTACCGATATTTGTCTCTGCCTCCCACCAGACAGGACTTGACACAACATCGATTATAGTGGGGGTTTAGGGAGGGGAAAGTTGGGCATGAGTCGAGGCTCAAGCCCTGCGTGACTATACTGGTTATCGACCCACTTAGTGCGATGTGGGCCTGATGAACCTAGCTGGGTCCAGGCACGTATGCCTGATTATAGCTTAAACTGGACAATGGGGTCCAGAGTTATACAAGGGTGACAAAGGTGTCAATGATGCGGCTTGCCCATCCGAAAGTGGTCCAGCCGATGCCGGGGGCCTTTAGGCCTCAAGTCTGCCATGGAGTATTGACCGTTCGGCACTGATGCCAAACAGTCCCCTGAACAGTCACCGAAAATGTAGGGATGGTGACCCAAGTAAACTCTAGGCTGTAAGTCCAGAAAGGAAAGGTGTGTGATACATGTGGAAGGGATAGTCTTTTGCTTGAAAGTGTGCATAGATTAGATGCTATGTCTGTGGGAAGCAAGATCATGGAGTCAGAAATTGTAAAATGAAATGTTATGGCTGAAGAAAGGAAAGTCATGAGGACAAGGATTGTCACAATAAGAGAAAGGACCGAGAAATTGTATTCGAGGTAAATAGTTATGGATATTAAAAGGAATGTCATGTAATCAGAATATGTTTTAAATAAAAAAGAAATAGAGGGTAAGGACTGAGAAAGGGAGAGGAATCTTTAAGGAAAGAAAGAATGAAAAACCCATGAAATGATGAATAAGGGATGTGGCATTATTATTCCTTACCAGAGAGAATACCACGACTTTTCATTGGCCTATAAGAATTACAACAGTTACTGAGTGTCAAACTAGATGATTGACTATTGAAGCTATGCTTTCGGAACAGTTTCAAACTGTAAACACCTCGTCGTTCTGAGAGCTGTGTAGAGAGTATGATTTCACACAGGGTTCGAACTGGCTGTTGGCCGATTAGAAATATGGCGTTTTTGAAGGGGAGAGTGTTGAAGGGACGAAAGAAAGTATAAGTATTTGAGTTACTTTCTGAAGAAGGAGAGTTGACCTATGAGGTTATGATGGAGAAATAATTGCAGAAAGCTTTGATAAACACATTCTCATAGATATCTACACTAAACTACCTTGAGTGAAAACGACCGAGGATGGATGAAACTCAAAATAAACGGGGTATCCTCGTGGTGTACCGGTTAAAGCGATGGACTGCAGAATCGTAGTAAGCGAGTTCGTACCCAGTCGCGCATTTACGTTCACTTTCGGGCACATAGCCTTGGGAAAGGTATGAACCCCCTTATCCTCCCAGCTATGGGTTGAATAGTACCACTACTGTTCTTCCAGGAGAATGGCATTGGCATTAAATAACCTACAAAGGTTGATATGCCATTAAAACAAAGAAAGCAAACCAATCAAAATAAACGAGTAAATCGGGAGGGTTAGTGACTTGCTGATATGATTCCTCATCATCATCATGTCGTGCCGCCAACACGGATATCCCTGACCCTCTCTCGCCACTTCTCCCTATCGTTCATCGCCTCTGACAGGTCTTCAGGGCTACATACCGTATCCTCACATAGCGGCTGTATGTATGTTTGAGATGGTCGTCCTGCTTTTGCTCGGCCATATGTGGGGGTCCAAAGGAGTACATCACTTATAAGCTCGTCCCTGCTTCTCCTGCAGTGTCCTGCTTGTCTGGTTAGTCTAACTTGGATAGTTTTCATGATGGTAGGTAGGTGGCTTTATACTTGGTGCTTTGTGAGGTGTTGCCTCCAGGACTTGTTCAATATTGCTCGCAGTAGTCTTGTATAATTGCCGTCTAGCTTTTTCTCCAGCCATTTTGTAAGCGTCCAAGTAGTGCATCCATACAGCAGTATCGACACGACCGCTGCTTGGAAGAAACTGCATTTAATTTTATTGGTCTCGTCTGACTTTCATATGATCAATCATTCAGTCTTGACAGAGAAGCAATTATTGGAGGACAGTAGTTATAAAAGTATAATGCCACAATTCACTTGCATCCACCAACTTTCGTGTTGGATAAGGACAAAATTCCACTTAGTAAAGTGCAAACAAATGAAAAGAAAATATTTTTAGAAAAAAGATGAAAATATCCACCCCGGACTATAGTTGCAAGCATTTGGAGACTGGATAACCCAAGTAAGAAGGAAGGTCTATGATCTGAAGAAATTTGGTAATCAGATTTAGCGAAGGAAAGTGTTAAAATATCGATTTTGCCAACTGTAACTAAGCAAAACCCAAGAGGCCATATGCCGATAATAATTGTCAACACAGATTTTAAGACAATCCGGATATTGCCGAAGACTCATGTCGGCAAGTTTTGAGTAACAAAAGCTGTGTGAAGTAGCAAGATATGAAAGCACGCGGGGTAAAAGACGTGTGATATATTAAAAAGAAGACATTATAGCTCCAAGAAAATATAAATGACGAATAGTCAGGCTCTGAGAAGATAATAAGGATTTAATTGCTCCAAGTGATAAAGAATTAAGAAGACTCAAACACTCACAATAAAGATCGATACAGGAGAGCACCCTCTACTGTAATTAAGGTCATATGAAACTCCATTACACAAGACATAACTAATAGAACAGGCCGTCTAAGGTATGTTGGACGTAGAAATAATAGAACGGCCCAAGTCACTAGAGTTTTCCGATAGTTATCGTCGGAAAGAAAGATGATGTTTATAGATTTTGCGTTGACTTTAGAGAATTAAATAAAATAAGGAAATCCGTTGCATACCAACTTCTGCCGAGAAACCATAGTTCTTCTATGAAATGCTACATGCTTTTCCACGATCGATCTTTGAGCCGAGTACTTCCAGTTTTCTCTGGATGAAAAATAGCGCGAGACTGCGTTCTTACGTCATTTTGGCCTATATCAATTTCGGGTCATGCCCTTTTAATTATCTAGAACACAGAATTTTTTTGCGATTAATGTTCATAGTTTTGAGCGGGTTGGGAGGATTTGCAATAGTTTATCTTATTGAGATTTTGATATTTTCAAAGAATGCTAGGGAATGCTTTCGCCATTAACAGTAAATATTTAACTGATTAAGCAGCATGGGTTAAAAGTTAAATTGCAGAAATGCCAATTTTTTAAAAAAAGGATAAAATACGCAGGATTCGAATAGGTAAAATTTGAGGTGACCGTGGTGTAATGGTTATCGTCGCAGGATATGGACACGGCGACACAAGTTCAAATCCTGGACCTGACTGATTGCATTTTCACATAGCACTAATACCCTTGGGAAAGGTATCAATCCAAATATTCTCCCTCCAGCTACGGGTAAATAGTAGGGCAGACTAGGTTCTTCAGCCTTGGTCAGGCAACTAGTCTAGGAGAAGGAAAACTCTGAATTCAAACCTGCTAAACTCCGCTTAAAAATTGACCTTGTGTCATATCCTGCCTGAGCGGAGGGGTTGGGTAAATATGAATAGGTAAAATTTGACATGAACAAGTGGCTTGACTAAAGATACAGGTCAGAGCCTAACCCAGTTAGTGAAATGTGAAGATTCGTGGGAGTCATGAGATATCACAGTAGATTTATCTCGGATTTTTCACAAGTGTAATAAATCTGTCGAGGAAAAACTCCAGGACAGAGGACTATCGGCGATCCACAGAAGCTCTGAAGAAGAGGTTAACAGCTTTGCAATTAATGATATATTCTGATTGGAGCAAACCAATAATTCTGTCAATCGATGCCAGAGTTTTCTTTATAGGGACATGCCTTATTCACCCTGGCTATTAAAAAGACCGTTTAATTGCTAGTGTGAAAGAGAAAATTCCACGTCTGGTCCTAGCTGCAATCTCTAACTAAGCAGAAGTTGCCTATGAAGAGTCGGAAACGTATGCAATTGTAAATACTCTCCTAGAGCGCTATCTGGACAAGTCGAATTTGGGGTTAAAACTTATCGCAAGCCGTTAAAATATACTTGAGACAGAATGGAAACATAAAAAGATCCATGTATAGGTCTTGAAGTTGCAGCTACAGTCTTGGTTCGGTTTAACGGCATATCAGCCTGTGTAGGTTATTTAATACTAAATCTTTTTTATCCATATATATGACATATATTTTTTATATAAAGAAAAAATGATAACAAGGTAATCCAAGTTGAAGGAGAGATTTATTGAGAAGCAAAGTCGAAACTATAGCATTTCGGTTCTAAGGAACCATCATCAGGACTGGGGGGGGATGATATTAGTGATCTTAAATCAACGAAGGATGTTTAGAAATGAAAAAAAAAACTATATATTATTTATAAACACTTTTTGTAGATTTTGGGTATCACCTACCTTTTCAGCATAACGAGCTGTTCCATCTGCCATATATGGCAGTAGCGGAGATCTGTCTGGGAATGATAAGCCAACGAGTCAGGCCATAAGAGCCGTTCCTATTGTTGAAGTATATCCTTACTCTATCACTTATCCTATGTTCTTATTACTAACAGTCTCTCTCTCTCTTGTAAATACTCTTTCCTGTAAATATAACTATTTTCCTCACATATCGTGGTTTGTCTTATTATTACTACTACTTGTGTTCACTAACCAGAACACAACAGGAGACAACATTTTTGAACGAGCCTGAACACATTTTTCACAAAGTTGAATGGTTTCACTTATTTTTATCTAATACAAATATTTTCTTTTAATATTAATCATTTGTTGACACTCAGTTAAATGTTTTCAAGTATTGCTATTTATAACAAATAATTCGATTAAACATCTGTCATTTACTTACATTCAGTTAAATGATTAAACAGTTTTATTTTAAATAATTCAGTTTAGCATAAGTCAACAAAATTAAATGGTTCCAAGTATTGCTATGTATGACTAACAATTCAATTAAAAATCAGTCATTTGTTTATACAAGGTTAAATATCATACGGTTCTACTTCAAACAATTCAGTTAAGCTTAAGTCAACAAAGTTAAATGGTTCCAAGTATTGCCATGTATAACTAACAATTCAATTAAACATCAGTCATTTGTTTATACAAGTTTAAATGATTAAGCAATTTGATTTCTAGCAATTCACTGACGCATAAGTCATTTTTGCACTCAGTTTAAATGTCAATATACTGTTTCAACTGATCCATTGATAAGACATTTATCAGGTGCTACCACTCCTGTTCAGAGTGGGCTGGGAACGATGGCAATGAAAGAATATTCTGTTTTCCCCAAATATACTGCATTATTGAAGCCTCACATTCAGATTCGCTGGGGAAGTCTTATCCCTCTGCAGCCCAACTGACTTGGCCACTTGTTGTTGGCGTCTTACCACTCTGCAAGGATTGAATTCGGGTTATTATGCAGCCCCAGCATACTTGGACACTAGTTGATGAGGTCTTACCCTTCTGCAGATATGCAGTCGGTTTATTCTGCAGCACCAGCTGACTTGACCACTCGTTGTGGGGGGGTCTTACGCATCTGCAGAGATGCAGAAGGTTTAATCTATAGTATCAGCCGATTTGACCACTCCTTGGGAGGTCTTATCCCTCTGCAGAAATGCAGTCGGTTTATTCTGAAGCACCAGCTGACTTGACAACTCGTTGTGGGGGTGTGTCTTACTCCTCTGCAGAGATGCAGTCGGTTTAATCTGTAGTATCAGCCGACTTGACCGCTTGTTGGGAGGTCTTATCCCTCTGCAGAGATTCAGTCGGTTTATTCTGCAGCACCAGCTAAGTTGACCTCTCGTTGTGCGGGGGGGGGGTCTTACTCATCTGTAGAGATGCAGTAGGTTTAATCTATAGTATCAGCCGATTTGACCACTCCTTGGGAGGTCTTATCCTTCTGCAGAGATGCAGTCGGTTTATTCTGCAGCACCAGCTGACTTGACCACTCATTGGTGGTGGTGGTGGGGGTCTTACTCCTCTGTAGAGATGCAATCGGTTTAATCTGTAGCATCAGCCGACTTGACCGCTCGTTGCCAGGTCTTATCTCTCTGCAGAGATGCAGTCGGTTTATTCTGCAGCTCCAGCCAACTGGGCCACAGAATACTCGTTGAGGGAGTCTTACCCCACTGTACAGAGATGCTGTCCGTTTATTCTGCACCCACCAGCTGGCTAATAGAATATAAAATGAATGATATAAATTGAAGAGTATGCCATTAATGTCCCTAGAAAGGAGGAAAATCCGTCGTGGAACGGTGGTGAAACAGAAAAGCCAGAATTTGATTCAGTAGACAAAATGAGCGCAGCCAAGTCCAAAAGGTTCTTGGTCCTAAGTGGAATACTATTTTGTATATTTAATATAGATGGGGACCTGAAACTAAGACCCCGTATAACAAGAGGACACCTCAAGTATTAAAGAGAAGTTAAGATATGTTAGAATACGTGGGAATTGAAAAAAAACATTTGAATTGGTTGGTCGAAATTATCACAGCCTAAAATGTACGAGAATGTGAGCATGCATGTTACAGTTTGTATAACCTGTCAAGCAAGAAGCCCAAGATTCTTAACAGCATTGATGGAGATGGGTGATCCTTCTTATCCTTTTGATAAGCTTAGCATGGATGTGTTGGATCCATGTACCAAAGCTCCTAGAGAAAATTTCTATATCGTAAGTTTCGTTCACAGGTTGACGAATAGGGTGGAAGTCTACGTGGTAAGCGATAAAAAAAACTCAGACATTGGTTCAGATGTTAGGGAATTAATAACCACTTCCTCGTATCATCCCCTAAGTAATTCCATGGTATAGCGTTTTCTCTGACTTTTGGGAGACCAATAAGCGAAATTATCCGGAAAGAATGATAGTTGGGATTTGTTCTTAAACCATCCCTTGGCAGTAGCCAGATTCCTAATTCAGGAAACCTGTAGATTCTCTCCATACTCGGCAGAGATTTGGTATTACCGATTGATAATCTCCGGAAATCCTGGAGAAGATACATGGGCGGGGGAGATTTTCCACAGATTATGATCGAAAACAATATTCAATATTTGTGAAAGCAAGAAATCGAACACTCAGAGCAGAAAAGAAACAGAATGGGAGGATCAATTTTTTAAAAAAAGTCAGACGTTAAATTTAAGGTTGGTGATGCAGTGTTTTACAAGTGTTACGTTCCGCTTGGGCCAAACAAACGACAACACGTAATATATATAACAATATATATTCATTTTCTCGACGGACGCTTGTGTGAAGTAGGAGCAATCCAGAGAGAAATTACAATCGTTCGTCTATGAGGCTTGTACTCTTCGATGTAAATAGACGATGGCCGAGACATCGCACACGGGGCAACGATGGAACAAGCTCTCGTGAACAGCGGAATTCTTCACTGTCTTCCGTTCAATTCGTCGGCCTTATATTACTTTCAAACTCCCACGTGGAAATATGGACATGCCTCCACGCCCCCGCAATTTCTTCCGATATCTGGCGATCGGGATGTGTCACTTCCACCGTCTTTAGAATGATATGTGTGATCGTTATCGAGCGGGAATAGCTGTCATGCAGTTCACAGGTCACTCTCTTCCAGTGCATCACTTTGTGACTGCACGGTGAGATTTTTTACCTTGTCTCATATTGTCAGCCAAGCTGTATTTTACACAAGGTCCATGTGAAGCAAAGTAAGTCGGATCGGAGATGCAGGCCATACCAATGGATCATAGATCAAATAGGACCAGTAATCTTTAAAGTTTGAAATTAATTTAGAAATAGAATAAAAAGAATGCAGAGCAACAACTTAAAACAAGTCATAATTGAGTAATGAGATATTTTCGATGTCAAAAGAGAAGTAAAATCAATGCGACAGGTGACCCTAGATGGATCAAAAAGTGGTCTTGAAGGAAATGATTCGGGAACGGAGATTGCACATGCTTAGAGGGACACAGCAAAAAGCTGCTGATAACGAAGAACCGGGATGCTCTGTAGATGAATAATCAGACGAATGAGATGAAGAAGATGAGATTCTCCTCATAGAATTGAAAAGATATCTGGAGTAGAGGCTAAGAACTTTGAATAAGTTCCACCGAATAGAAGATTGAGGAATGTCACAAGACAAAGAGGTGAAGGCTGTACAAAAGAATCTTCCACAGAGATAAAGATCTAAGAAGCACTCCAGTTAGAGAAAAGACACAGAAATATCAGAAAGAGAGTATAGTTTCTAAGAGGTTAAAAATGAAACCCTCAACTTGGTGTCTACATTTATATGATTCATATAGTTATCGGACGAATTGAGATGAAAGCCATAGAGTTTGGAAATCATTCAAGGAATTAAAAGAAGCATCTTGTTGTATCGTGGTAAGGAAATGATACTCAGTGAAATAAAGTTAATTGTTTATTAACTCAAGTGGTACATTCCGACTAGTGTTATAAGTCTCGCGCTGTTAGTGTTACGTCCGAAGTTGGTCTTACTACTGACCGACGTCCTTTGAGAGCTGTCTCTCTGCTTCTCTTTCTGCTTCTGCTTCGCTTCAGAGACAAGGCGTCTTTTATACTTCCACCATACCGGAAGTCACGTGGTACGAGCCACTATACAGCATATCTGTTATCTTTGCAGGATGCCTGCGAGGACTATACAACATATGTCCTGGATGATTGTTGAAGTTGCTCCTCTGATACAGGCTCAGTATCACATTTATGAAAGCTGACGAAGTTGTCATGACCCGATCTAGATAGATGATTACTTTCGTGACCGATCTCCGACCCTAAATGACGTTATTGTGGGAGATCACATGATGAATAGAGAGGTCCCAGAAAAATTGGTGAAGAATCATGTTAGGTTCAATAAAACAGTATACCTGAACTTGCTATTTGTGCAGAGCCAGAAATATGATAGGCTATCAAAACAGAATGAACGCATGTTTAAGTATTTAAAGGTAATCGATTTGCAGAGAAAATGAGAGATGCGGGCAGTAATATCTTTTGTGGAGAATGCTCTTCCTGTATTCTTTAGTATGATTTCCGAAAGCGAACCTGTAATAATAAAAAAAATATTGGAAGTAGAAGGAACTAGGAAAAAACTAAGATAAATTGCCCAAGAAAGAATATAAATTCTGAATGTGACGAGGGTCGAATTAGCGGAGAATAGGCAAAGAGTGAATTGGAAATTATATATGATTCAGCTAATATTGAGGGAAATAGAGATTTTAGCCAAGCTAACCAACATTCAAATTGGGATTATAGAGGTTGCAATGGAGCAAACCTTGCAGTTAATGACAGTAAATTCCCGACTGAATCAGGTCTCAAGGTAGTTGTTATTGTCAGTGGAATATGATAAGGTCCATTTGGATTTGTTGTCGTTGGCAATATGTCACCAAGTACGGTGAATCCAACACATTTGTGAGATCTATTGCACTGTATCAATCATTTTAGTTCACCAGCAGATCCAGTGAGGGAATTATGGTACTATTATGAGTCCTTCAAATGTACATGCAACTTTTTAGTAAAAAAAGACAAATTTCTTTGAGGCTTCCTTTTCACCATTCTTTCTTTCAAA
Source organism: Sepioteuthis lessoniana (assembly GCA_963585895.1). NCBI lineage: Eukaryota > Metazoa > Mollusca > Cephalopoda > Myopsida > Loliginidae > Sepioteuthis > Sepioteuthis lessoniana. Next base: position 18,798,212 of record OY757926.1, read on the forward strand.
TGCCCGCTTCGATCGTTCGTGCATTTTTCGACTCACAGTCCGGCATTGATTTCACCATCATCTGCCCAGGAAATTCTTGTTTCACTTTCTTATCTGTAAGGTTTAAGCAGGTCTCCATTCTCTTCAACTGCCTACAAAAGGTAAATGTCATTTGCGCCTTTCATTTAAGACGTCAATTAATCATTTCCCTGATTCCATAGGCAGCCCAGTCGATTCGGGCAATAGAATACACCGAGAGTCAGCAGTGGGATATTACTCCCCAAGCGAGTTCCCTGGTTATGACTTTAAACAATCTGATGGCGAGGTTTCTCTCAGTGGAGTTCTGTGGAATATAGAGTACCCTATCAGTGTCACTCGGGCCCAGAGTGATAATTCCTGAGAGGGTCATATCTATGTGTCAAATAGAACTGTTTGACATTTAAATTGTGTGTAAACAAATAGCTTATGTTAAACTAGATTGCCAGAAACAGAACACTTTGATTATTTAATTGTGTGCCATAAAATTACTGAAGTTAAATGGAATTGTTAGTGATATGTAAAAATACTTGGAACCATTTAATCGTGTCCAAACGAATGACAAATGTTGAACAGAATTATTAATGTTTAATAGCAATAATTGAAACCATATACTGTGTATCAACAAAAGCAATAGTACTTTGCGAACAAATTAGTTTTTACTAATTGAAAAATGAAATTACCGACCCAATGATCTCTTACATATCATGATTATTTAAATGTATGCAGAAAAATGACTGATGCTAAATTGTTTCTGTTACATAGCAATATTTTAGACCATTTTGCTGTGTGCGAACAAATGATTATTGATAAATAGAATTATTCATGTAAGATAGCAACTCTTGAAACCATTTCATTTCGTGCAAAAAAAATAATCTTAAGTTGTATAGTCAGCTGGTGCTGTAGAATACAGTAAGACTCCCCAAAGAGTGACCTGTATATGACTCTAAAAAGTCTGTTGGTGAGGTTCCAGTAATGGTGGAGCTTTGAGGAATGTGGGATACCTTTTTTTGCAATCATTTCCTGGTCCACTGGCCCTGAGTGTTAGTATCCGATATGGTCGTATGAATTCGTCAATAGACCTAAACTGGGTAACAATGCCAAACTAAATTAGTTGAGATGAGACTGTTTTGACATTTAAACTGCTTACTTATGTTCAACTGAATTGCTTGAAATACAACTGTTTCGATATATAAATTGCGTACTTATGCTAAACTGAATTGTTTGAAATGGAACTGTTTAGATATTTAACTCAGTGTAAATAAAATACTTATTCTAAACTGGTTTGAAATATAACTGTTTATATGTATAAAAATGGATTTGTCTTCAAATAATCAACAATGGTTGATATGCCATAAAACCAAACCAAATCAAACTAAACCAATGATCTCAGGCTCGTCTAAAAATGTATACAACACTTCTCACATAAGGATTTATGTTACTTCCTAATTAGTAAAGTTTCAAGTTAACGAAGGGATTACATCGAATGATTATAAAAAAGCGTTTTAATTCTTCAAGTCTCACTATCATATTATGTTTTATTGTAAGCAGAGCTGAGTAAAACATTTTTGATTCTGTTGTCGGAGTTGAATCTCGAAAAGCTGTGGTAAAAAAAAATGTTTGACAATTGATCCTGAGGACAAAAAGAAAAAAAATTGCTGCTACAGTTTTGTCCACAGGTTCATTAATGGGCAAATAATTAAACAGCCCAGTCGCCTGGGGCTCTAGTGTTATATATCACGATAATCATCTCAGTCACAACTGTGATGCAGATACAAATGTAAATACAGGGAAATACAAAACACAGGTGAACTCTGTTGTTCAAATACGAACGTTTTATTAACTTCTTGACTTCGGTTCTTCGACACGAGGACAGGGACACAATTCTTAAAAGTCTTTCGTATCATACTATTCTAACAATACCCCCAACGCTCGGTACATCTCGTGGTTTAATCTCAACTTCTTAACACCATGGTTGGAACTCAACTCTATGGCAGAGAACTCCATTCTCTGCCCCAATGGCAGAAGCTCAATTATCTGCCTGAATGGTCCACAGTCAACTCCCAACTGACTCTTTTTCAAAATCTTCAAATTCTCTGGACCATCGCTTGCGGGCATGACGTCATTCCCACTCCAGCCTCATTTCCTATCTGGGGTTTAATATGACAATTGTGATTGCCATATCCTTGGCGCACGAGCGTAAAACTGTAGCCAATGTCTGTTCATCTGAACTAAGAGCCGAATAGTCCAAGCCCAATAAAACTGAATGATAAAATATAATTAACAAAAAATGATTAATATAAATCACCACCACCATCACCACTAACGAGTGTCCTGTATATGACATCAAACAATCTGATGGTGAAGCTCCTGTCTTTGAGCTTTGGGAAATGTATAGTACACCTTCATTGCCATTACTCCCAGGTTCACTTCGGCCCGGAGCATTAGCATCTGATAGTGTCCAATCTATGGGTCAGATAGAACTGTTTGACATTTAAACCGAGTGCAAATAAATAACTCATGCTAAATTGAATAGTTAGAAATAGAACTGTTTGATTAATTAATTGTGCCTCAACAAATGACTCATATTTAATTGAATTGTTTTGAATACACAAAAATACTTTGAACCACTTCACTCTGAGTAAGTAAATGATTAATATTTCATAGAATTATCAATGTTTGATAGCAATAATTGAAACCATTTAATGGAGTGGAAACAATAGCAATATTAATGTACAAACTAATAAATGAAATTAAATATAAACTATGTGTGCAAACAAATGACTGATGTTAAATTATTACTAATACAAAGGAATACTTGAAACCATTTAACTGTGTGCAAACAAATGGTTAATGGTAAATAGAATGATGGGTATAATATATCAATTCTTGAAACCATTTAACTGCGTGTCAAAAATGACTTCCATCTCATTTTAAAATGATATTACCAAAATATATATATATATATATGGTGCATTCAGTAACTTTCCAGGTTTTTTTGTACAGGCATTTTAAATTGTCATAGACTCTGGAAAATTCAGTATCTTATATCTATACACTTTATGAGATGACTGACCAATTTTTATGATTTCAGGTTCAAATGAACAGCTACAGCAGCAATTTGAATACACCCTACTAAAGCCTAATTGTCACTGCTGGTGAATTTCAAAAATGCAATCTGGACGTGAGGACACTTTAAAAGAACGATATGCAATAAAATTACGTTTTAAACTTGAAAAAATGTCACAGAAAAGTATGGAATGCTTCAGACTGCTTTTCGACCATCTTGCATGAATCGAGCATCAATTTATGAGTGGCATAAGACATTCAAGGAAGGGAGGGAGTCTGTGAGGGATGACGAGTGGTGTGGAAGGAGTAAGGAAGTCAATACACCACAGTTGATTGGCCAGAGGCTTAGGCTTAAGGGTTACTATGTTGAGATTTTAAGGGAGTTCAGGAGAAGATTCATTCGGAAGAGGCCAGTACTCTTCAAATCGGGTCAGTGGCATTTCCACCAGGACAATGCACCAGTACACAGGACCATCCTTGTCACAGACTATTTGACCAAAATGGCCATCAAGACAGTTCCTCACCCTCCCTAGAGTCCAGACTTGGAATCCTGTGACTTGGTTATTCCCTAAGCTCAGAGGTTGTCGTTATGAGACAATTGAGATGAAAGAGGCTGTGATGAAGGTCATTGACACGCTCACACAAGAGGACTTCCATTGGGCTTTCCAGAAGTTATTGGAACGGTCGAACAAGTGCATTGCAGCCGGAGGAGATTATTTCGAAGGGGACTAGAGTTTCATGTGTGTACTATCAATAAAAGTGCCCATACGAAAAAAGTCTGGAAACTTATTTAATGATCCCCGTATATATATATATATACTTTTCCGTCTTGTTTACCTTCTCAAAATACAACTTGTTTACACGCTGTAACTCTTTAAAAAAACTATTTGTAACAATATTGTATATTTCTTTACTCAGGACGTATTTTTGCCTAAGGTGATTAGAAAATTCCCGTAAAATCTTCCACAAGGTGGAAAAGGAATAAATGTGTATAAGTCACTTTTTAAAAATTTAAATAGAGCTAATTTTAAAAATCTTTCGTCTGTCTTATATGAGGAGGTTGACATGCTATTAAACAAAGAAAGGAAACCAAACAAAATAATATTTTGAAATCGAAAAATCGAAGTTCTGATGATTTACATGTATTTACGTTCTCGTTTGTCTCTGGTCCCATAAGAGTAGATAAAAAATGTATAGTTACTTGAATCATTACTCCGTTCAGCGTTTCTTCTGTCTCACTCCTATATGTATGTCATTGAAATGGCTGAGTGGTTAGATACTAAGTCTAACGAAAAAGTTAGGCAGGTTTCGATCCCAGCGTGTCTAGACTCACTGAAGAGTTGTGATACAACGAAACTGTCTGTGGATGACAACATATATATATATATATATAGAGAGAGAGAGAGATCCACTGACTGTATCGTTGTATTACAACTAACCCGTGTGGTTAGATTCGCGAAATGCTTCAAGCTGAGATCGAAATACTGCTGACTTTACTATCCGCACTGCCAACAGCAATCTCAACGTAAGCGAAGGAATTTTAACGCATATGTATCATTTTTTCTTTTGTTTACATATGTGCTTAATGGCTACCGAGTAGTCGATTCATTAGAAGAGAGAGAGAGAGAGAGAGAGAGAGAGAGAGAGAGAGAGAGAGAGAAATGTGTGTGTGTGTGTGGTTTAGTCTGAACTACTTATTTGAAGATTGTTTTTTGTTAATTTGATATGATTTCTATAAAAATCCCCACTCTTCGAAGAAATAAAGGACAAACTCTAGTAATTATACCAAACAGCCATAAATTTCCAAAATAACCACTCTTTTCTTCATTTTGACATTGTCTCATATTTATTCACAACTTTTTCATAAAATTTAAACAGAAAGAAACATCTACATAAATGATAATGTTTAAATTACTTATTAATTGTAATTTTTCACTAATTTTACGAGTAAAAACATTAAAAAAAACGAATTGAAGCTTCCCAGTTTCCCTAATTAGGCTTCGCCCAAAATATCTGAGCTTATCTTAGACTGAAGTAAATTGTTGTAAAATACTTAATCGTATTTTCTCAAGAAAAAATCTAATTATCTAAATTGACGCAAGGCTCTAAGGTTTGGTTTGGTTTGGTTTCTTTTTTAATGGCATTTCAGCTTTCATAGGTTATTTGATGCCAAAGCTATTCAATATTGAAGAGCAACAAAGATACAATGGTGATAGCTCGAAATGGAACTCTGTACAATAACAAGAGTTTGAACTTTCGTACTGTGCTGCCGAAGTCAAGTACGTTAACCACGGCGCGATAGGAACCCCTTCACTTTGTTTAGAGCAAAAGTGAATTATTTTCTTTTACTTTTATTATTGAAGATTTGGAAAAAAGAATGTATGTAATTATAAGCCAAAAAATGCCTACAATGATGAGATTTTTATAAGATAAATACAAGTTGAATAAACTTATTTCTAGTTTGGGGGTGTCCTCGTGTTGTAATGGTTAAAGCCATGGACTGCGGAATCGTAGTAAGCGAGTTCGTACTCCAGTCGTGCTATTACGTTCACTTTCGGGCAAATACCCTTGGTAAAGGTATGAACCCCCTTATCCTCCCTGCCATGGGTTAAATAATACCACTACTGTTCTTCTAGGAGAACGGCTTTGGCATTAAATAACCTAAAAAGGTTGATATGCCATTAAACAAAGAAATCAAACCTTATTTCTAGTTTACTTTGCAAGATTATATTGTGGGGGTCTGTATTTGTGCTAAATATTTTCTTCAAGCGTCTAAATCCTAGTTATATTCATGATTTCCAATTATAATTCAGCGTGAGGCAGGGTATCTCTCGTATTTCAAACTATCACTTGTGTGGTGCTTGTGAACTTAGGCAAGCGGCAATGGTAGCTCCATCTGTTGCTGACAGAAACTCAATTCTGCTATGGGTTGAATATTATATCCGGAACAATATCATTTCGACGTAGCGTAAAATAAGCATAAAAAGCTCTCTGGTTAGCAATTAGAGTTTCACTAGTCCGAAAAATAAACGTTTCAACAGCAAATTCACAATGTGCACCAATCCAAACCATGATTCAATCTAAAAATATGATAAGAAAATAACTAAATGGAGCTAGCATTACCACTTGCTGAACATCACTTGGAAAACAGATAAGACTGTTTAAAAGGTGTTTGGTATTTTTGTCGTACCCTCAATGAATTCAATAAACAAGTAATGTAGAGCTTGTATATATCGATGGAGGCGCTTGACCTAACAGCTATCACCATTGAAAATGGACAGGGTTAAGTTAGTTCTAATCCTGGACAAGGTTATTTGCATTCCACTTTCACGCTGATGCTCCTAGGATAGGAATTAATCCATCTTCTCCCTCCTGCTATGGGTGAATAGTAGGGCAGACTGTGCTCTTTAGCTTTAGTATTGCAACTACCCTGGGAGAAAGAAAACTCGGAAATAAAACATGAATAAAGCTGGAGACACCAATCTCTGAACATGAGACAATGTCAAAATGAAGAAAAGAGTGGTTATTTTGGAAGTTTATGGCTCTTTGGTATAATTACTAGAGTCTGTCCCTTATTTCTTCGAAGTGTGGGGATTTTTATAAAAATCATATCAAGTTAACAAAAAACAATCTTCAAATAAGTAGTTCAGATTAAACCACACACACACACACACACACATTCTCTCTCTCTCTCTCTCTCTCTCTCTCTCTCTCTCTCTCTTCTAATGAATCGACTACTCGGTAGCCATTAAGCACATATGTAAACAAAAGAAAAAAATGATACATATGCGTTAAAATTCCTTCGCTTACGTTGAGATTGCTGTTGGCAGTGCGGTAAGTAAAGTCAGCAGTATTTCGATCTCAGCTTGAAGCATTTCGCGTATCGAACCACACGGGTTAGTTGTAATACAACGATACAGTCAGTGGATCTCTCTCTCTCTCTCTTTCTCTCTCTCTATATATATATATATATATATATATATGATGTCATCCACAGACAGACTGTTTCGTTGTATCACAACTCTTCAGTGAGTCTAGACACGCTGGGATCGAAACCTGCCTAACTTTTTCGTTAGACTTAGTATCTAACCACTCTGCCATTTCGGTAACATGCATATAGGAGTGAGACCCCAACGGCTTAACCAACATCAGGTGAATGTTGTATAAAAAACATGAGATGGAGTGTTTTATGAAATATTCAGAAGAAATAAAACACTTATTCGCTGAAACTCCTTATTTAAGGAATGTTTTTATTCAAGAATCCAAAAGAAAATAAAGTGATTTTCTTCTCACTTTCCATAGCGTTGCGTTGCTATTTCTATTCCTCTTTTCAATAACGGTGTGTTGCGATTTTCTCAACGCTTTCTGTAGCCGGGCATGGCATTTATCTTTTCCCTCTCTTTAGCTTGGCGTTGCAATTTTCTCTTCCTCGTCTATAATGTAGTGTTGCGATTTACTGTTCATTTTATACAACGTGGTGCTGCAGTTTTCTCTTTATTTTGTCAAATAGGGCATTGCGATTTCTCTATAACGTTCTACCAAGTGGCGTTGCAATTTTCTCTTCCTCGTCTATAATGTAGTGTTGTGATTTACTGTTCATTTTATACAATGTGGTGCAGCTGTTTTCTCTTCATTTTGTCAAATGGGGCATTGCGATTTATCTATCACGTTCTACCAAGTGGCGTTGCAATTTTCTCTTCCTCGTCTATAATGTAGTGTTGTGATTTACTGTTCATTTTATACAACGCGGTGCTGCTGTTTTCTCTTCATTTTGTCAAATGGGGCATTGCGATTTATATATCACGTTCTGCCAAGTGGCGTTGCAATTTACCAGAAAATCAGTATTTTTACACACCAGATTGGTAGTTGTAAGTCCACCTTTAGGCAATTTATGAACCGTTTTTTCTTATTCTTACTAAGACATACCTCTACGTATAAATCCCACATTCTTCTGTAACTTTTCTAGTTTGCACTTGTCAGCAACCAAAAAATTGATTGCAGACCTTTGTTCAAGCCAAGATCGTTCTGTTTGATTTATTACCATTTTGAATAACCTCAAAACAAATATCTATTTTGAGATTTTAAAAAGGTTTGCAATAAGACAATACCGAACAATGCTGAGTTAACATCTATGAAATATAATTCTGAAAAAATATTGTTTGCTTTTTTTAAAAATTCATGTTATTTAATGCTTGACCCTTGTATGAATCTATCTATTTTAGTATGTTCATGCCTTTGAGATAGTCTCTCTTACTCGGCAGATATCTATCTATCTATCTATCTATCTATCTATCAGTATGGTCTTGACTACGTGAACGTCTATCTTTATCTCTTTTTCTTTCCTTCTTTCTTTCTTTCTTTCTGCATCTGTGTGTGTGAATCTTTCTTTCTTTCTTTCTTTCTTTCTTTCTTCATTTCTGTCTATCTATCTATCTATCTAAGTTTGCTCTTGTCTTTATGAATGTCTGTCTCAGTTTCTTTCTTTCTTTCTTTCTTTCTTTCTTTCTTTCTTTGTTCATATCTATCTATCTATCTATCTATGTCTGCTCTTGTCTTCATGAATGTCTATCTCAGTTTCTTTCTTTCTTTCTTTCTTTCTTTCTCTCTTCATATCTATCTATCTATCTATCTATCTATCTATCTATCTATCTATCGATCTAAGTTTGCTCTTGTCTTTATGAATGTGTATCTCAGTTTCTTTCTTTCTTTCTTTTTTTCTTTCTGCTCCTGTGTGCGTGAATCTTTCTTTCTTTCTTTCTTTCTTTCTTTCTTTCTTTCTTTCTTTCTCAGTATGTTCATATCTATCTATCTATCTATCTATCTATGTCTACTCTTGTCTTTATAAATGCCTATCCCAGTTTCTTTATTTTCTTTCTTTCTTTCTTTCTTTCTATGTATATTCCTGTCTATGCAAATGCTTACCTCAGTTACAATTTATCTATTTATCCATCTATCTGTCGTTCTTTCTTTCTCGGGCAGTCCATCTGTTTACCTATCTATGTGAGCGTAGAGGTAGTTTCGATGGTAAGGTTTTGAAATTCTCTTTTTAATTGTACAAATTTTGTGCTGTGTATTTTAAGTGACATTATGTCTAATTAACCTTACATAAACAATGTCACCTGTTGTCAATTTGTCTTTGTCAGTTGGACTGTTGGAAAAATTCTGTCGATTATTCTGACATCCTTATCATAATTGTCTGAAAAAATAACACGTGGCTATAAAAAAAAAAAAAAACAAGTTTGAGCTATCAGAAAAGAATTCGTTTCGTTGGTTTATTTACAATGCAATTTTCTAATGTCCAAGGTAATCATTCTGATATAGCATTTTTGTGAAGAAATAGTTCAAATGACCATGTACTCTTCCCAGTCTACTGGAGCTGAAGAATACACTGACTGCACCTCTGCAGATGGGTAAGACCACACCCAACGAGTGTCCTTAATACGACACTAAACAATCTGATGGCGAGGTTCCGGTAATGCACCCCTTTGTTGACATTGCTCCCAGGTCCATTCTGGCCCGGTGTGGTAGCATCTGATAGGACCCTATCTATAGGTCAAATAGAACTAAAATGCGTACTTATGCTAAACTGAATTGTTTGAAATGAAACTGTTTTGACATGTAACTGCGTGTGGAAAAACACTCTAATCATACTAAACTGAATTGTTTGGATGGAAACCGTGTGACTAGACTGAATAGCTTGAAATAGAAATATTTTTGATTATTAAACTGTGTACTCATACTTAAATGAATTGTTTTAAATAGAACTTATTGTTTTTGTAAAAATAGATTGGTAGTAAATAATCTACAACGGTTGATATGCTATAAAACCCAACCGATCAACCATCAAACCAAGCAATACATTAAAATATTTAACGTATATATATATATATATATATATATATATATATATATATATATATATATATAGAGAGAGAGAGAGAGAGAGAGATAGAGTAGAATAATGACGGTTGAATTCTATATAAAATATCTTTTTTACAACCCAGATTAAATAGATTTCAGAATCTAAACAATAAATCAATAAAAGAAAAGTATCACGTATGTTATAGTAATAAAAAACACATTTCAAAATTAGAATTATCCCAAAATTCAAATTGTGTCGTTTATAAATGGAGACCCTCACTTTCTCTCTCTTCCTTGTTGCAATCAATGTAGTGACGTCAGCCTGCATTCTCAACTACTTGTCTGCTTTCTTTTCCTTTCTCTTTCGATGTGGCAAGCCACAAATCATATAATTCGTTCTTTCCTTCTTTCTTTCTTTCTTTCTCATATTAATTTTTTTCTTTCTTTAAAGATTACAGATATCTCACCTTCCGTTCTTTCTGCCTTTCTTTCTTTCTTTCTTTATCAAATATTATGTGTACAGGCACACAGATATACACACAGAACGCTATGTTGTGTTCTATATTATTAGGAAATGTAAATATGTAAAAAAAAAAAAAATCAGTTGTAGACACAAAGAAAGAAAAAAAGTAAATATTTCGAAAGGAATTGGTCCACTAAGAAATTAGTAATTTTTAAGAATTATTCATTTATCTTTTTTATTTACAAAAAAATTATAATAAATTATAATATGTTATTATAAATTATGATAAATGAATAATTATTAAAACAAATACTAATCTCTTAGTGGACTGTTATGGTGATATACCAATGACGTCACTGCATGGACCCTCCTCGACACGATGAATAGTGACCAGCTCGATAAACCAAGCAAGTGAGTCTAGTCAGTTACCGGTAACCGTTACTGTCTATATTTCAGTAAATATATATTGCTGTAAACTTTACATCTCTTTGCGTAATTCATTTCTGGCCCTCCAAGACCACAACATGGAACCATTCATTTTGAAATATGTATATATATACCAACCCTCCACACTTGCCGGATATAACGCAAGGTCATTTTTTAAACGGAGTTTAACAGGGTTGAATTCAGTGTTTACAATTTTTTTTATGTCGGTTGCAATATCAATGTTTAAAAATTTCAGACTGCCCTATTATTTACACACATATGTAGGGAGAATAATTGGATGCATATATCTCCTGAGCGTATTATCAACATATAAAATGCAAACAATGACATCCAGGATTTGAACCCGAGTCATCGTGTCCATTTTCTGATGACCATTACATCTTCTTCTTCTTCTTCTTCTTCTTCTTCTTCTTCTTCTTCTTCTTATTATTATTATTATTATTATTATTCGGTCATTAGAACTTTTTACATAAGCGTTAGCCGATGGTTTTTCACTAGAGTCTGAGGGACAGCAAGTCTCCTCAAGTCTCCAGGACTCTTCTTAGTATTCTGGCCGTTCTCAATAATGCTGTCGTTTAGATGGTCTCCACTGGTCCGCCAACTTCCAAGTCCTCTATTCCCTTTAGTAATCCTTTAGTTACTGTTCCAAACGTACCAATTACAATTGCATGTTCCACAGTTTTTTCAATTCCCTAGCAAGGTCGAGGCACTTATCCTTCTTTTCACATTCTTTCAGTTTTATTCTGGGGTCAGCCAAGACAGCAGAGTCGACAATTTTGCAAATTCTCTTTTTTTTGTTGAGAATTATAAGGTTTGGTCTTCTGGTCGAGATTAGGTGATCCTTCAGTATGTCAAAGTCCCATAGGAGTTTATATGTGTCATTTTCTTGGACAGCTACTGGGTTGTACATATAACATTTATTTGTATGGTCAAATTTCAATTACTTGCACTTCTCCCAGTGGATCACCTTGTCCACCCAGTCGTGTCTAGTCTTCTAGTCCTTCTGGGCTAATTTGCTGCTTTTGCTTATTATGTAGTTGATGCTTTCATCTCTGTCACCACATAACCTACATTTGCGATTTTTTTGGCGTCTTATCTATTCTCGCTTCGATATGATTGGTTATTACGGCGTTGTTTTGTGCTGCTATTAGGAAAGATTGTGTTTCTCTCTTAAAGTTTTCTTTTCTGAGCCAGATCCACGTTTTCTCGTGGGAGATGCTGTTTATTAGTCGTTTAAAACGCCTATAGAGTCGTTTTTCTTTCCAATTTTTTCCTAGTTATCATTCTGTTATTATTCTACTCATCTGAGAGTTTTTTTCACGCCAGCACTTAACTGATCGTCTCTTTCTTAACTGATCGCCTCTTTCTTCAAATCTCCAGGACTCTTCTCAATACTCTGATCGTAATATTTCTGTAGTGTAGATTACCTTCACTTATCCTCTTATTTTCAAATCTTCCATTCCCTTTACTAATGCAGTTTACTTATAATTGACCCATAGATAGAACCCTATCAGGTGCTACCACGACGGCCCAAAGTTGATCTGGTAGCGATGACATTGAAGAAATATTCCGCATTCTCCAAGCTCCGGCATTACTGGAACCTCACTATCAGATAGTTTAGAGTTATATCAGGACACTGGTTGTGAAGTGGTTATAAAGCCCCAGCCAACTGAGCAATTGAGAATTTGTATGGTCTTTTGACAGTTGATATTTGCATCGTTATAAAAAAAAATTTGATCATAACATTAGTAACATTTTGTATCAGGAAGAAATTAACTCGCAAATTTTTACTCCCGTGCTCGGAACACGGTAAATACGTACGCCCCTAAGAATCTTTTTAAATGAAAAAGTTTTATTTTAAACCAACTCTTTACTGACCAATCATCTGGAACTGTAAAATATACCAACTGTATCTCCACAGAGGTATAAGGACCCCCCTCCAACAAGTGTCCCGCATATGACCCTAAACAATCAAATGGTTAAGAATATGTATGACCCCATACCAGGCATGACTCTTTGCTTCAGTCGACGGGGGACATCTCCACTCTAGAAGGAACCCCTCTTAAACTAGTAGACAAATTCACGTACCTAGGAAGCAGCGTCGAATCAACCGAAAAGGACATCGAAACGAGGTTAACAAAAGCATGGACAGCTATCAATAGGCTATCGACTATATGGAAATCAGACCTAACCGATAAAATGAAACGCAGTTTCTTCCAGGCAGCGGTCACATCGATACTGCTATATGGATGCACTACATGGACGATAACAAAACGGCTGGAGAAGAAACTAGATGGCAATTACACAAGAATGCTGCGTGCAATCCTGAACAAGTCCTGGCAGCAACACCCCACAAGACACCAACTGTACGGCCACCTGCCCCCTATCACGAAAACTATTCAAGTTAGGCGAACCAGACATGCAGGACATTGCTGGAGAAGCAGAGATGAACTCATAAGAGATGTACTCTAATGGATCCCCACACACGGCCGCGCAAAAGCAGGACGACCAGCACGAACGTACATTCAGCAGCTATGTGAGGATACAGGTTGTTGTCTTGAAGACCTACCTAGGGCGATGAACGATAGGGAGGAGTGGCGAGAGAGGGTCAGGGATATCCGTGCTGCCAGCACGATATGATGATGATGATCTGTTAGGATGCTATCTATGGGTCAAATAGAACTATTCAATCATCTTAACATATGGTGCAAACAAATTATTGATATTAAATTGAATGATTAGAATTTGACAGTAATACTTTAAACGATTTAAATATGTGCAAACAATAATTAGCCATACTGGAAAACATTTAACCGTGTGCAAACAAATAAATATTGAATAGATTTATTAGTGTTCGACAACAATGATTGAAACCATTCAAACAAATGAATTCAATACGTTTACAAATAAAGTTGCTAAGAAATTATTAACGTTAAAATCACAAAGAAAAAAGAAAAAAGAGTAATATACATGTATATATATATATATATATATATATATATATATATATATATATATATATATATATCATAAGTGATGTACTCCTATGGACCCCCACATATGGCCGAGCTAAAGCAGGACGACCAGCTAGAACATACATACAGCAGCTATGTGAGGATTCGGGATGTAGCCCAGAAGACCTGCCAGAAAGGGAAAAGTGTCGAGAGAGGGTCATGGATATCCGTGCTAGCGGCACGACATGATTATATATATATATATATATATATATATATATCATCCGAAGCCTAGTCAGTCGATGAAAGGAACGATTCTATTTTAGGATTTTCTTTCTTCAGTATCCATGTAATTCAAAATCGACTAAAGAACGTAAAATAATGATGAATTAAATTAAATCAAAGTTGTTTCCCTTTAGTCGAGGGCGACCAGAAGGCTTCTTTTTCAATAGCTACTACACCAAGATGTAGGGGAGGGCCCATCTCCTTTCCCTGGATTGCTCCGCTTTACCCTCGATACGTACCTTATGTTGCTGAGTGTTAAGCAAGGAGGTATCAAGTACCATTTTAATAGTCTTTGGTATGACGCGCCTAGGGATTGAAAAGTCTTTGGTACGACGCGCCTAGGATTGAGTGTTCGCCAATCGTCTCGGAGACGATTGGCGAACACTATACCCACTAGTCCAATGAGAAGACAGAGCAAATAATTCCATATTAAATTAGAACCTCTAAAGTTCTCTCATATTAGTGATATTATTTATCTCAGCACACCTCATTTTTTAAAAATATTAGATCTGCATCTTCAGACATAGAAATGATGAGATGTTCTTAATGAAAATTTAGAAAAATTCCACAAAAAACAGACACCCTATCTCCCAAACCGAAATTCCTCCCTTGTTTTATATACAAACACCACCTGTCTAGTTAGCAAATGTCATACAATTGAAGATGTATCAATTAGTCAACAATTGATACATTTTGAATTGTATGACATTTCTCATCGAGAGAGGAAAAAATTGTTTGGTTTTCGTATATATATATATACATGTATATATATTGTTACGGCTACCGGCCACGGTAGGATTATAATGCAAGGACTACTATGAGAATCGGAAGTGGGGCAGGCGATTGGCGAGTCTTCGAGTCCTAGCAACAGTGGAAGAAGCAGCCGAGAAGGGGCAAAGGTCTTGACCCAGATAAGGAAAAGATATGCCATTGGTCGAGGCAGGGAGGGCGTTTTACCGCCAAAAAGAAACGAAACCCAAAAAGTCAGTTTCGAGCTTCGCCAAAGAAGAGAAAGGTCTCCTTTTCACGGGGTCCGGTGAAAGGGGAAATTCGGCCTATAGAAGTCGGCTCCGTTGGGTAAGAACCTGATGCTCAACGTAAAAGAAAAGGAAAACAAAAACTGGTGCCTTGCAACTCGTTGATAGGAGATTAACGAATATAAGAAAAATGGAAAAAATTAACAAAAGAAAGGAAAGATAAAAAAACAGTTGGTTAAAAAAAAAATTATCACGAATAATATACGTAACCTAAATAAAGGTCCGTTTCAAGACTATTCCAAAGAAACATTTTTGAGGTTGTTCATTAGCAGCTAGTTTCGGCGGAAAACCTATTTGTTTAAAATGTGTATATCCATTTTAAAGACGAAGAAGAGAGACTTTTGTTCTTCGGTAAAAGAAAAAAAAAGAAGAAAAAAGTTCCCTCCCTTTAATTGTAAAGGGAAAAATAAGATGTGGATATAATTTCAAAACAAGTTGAAAAAAGAAAAAAAGAAAAAAGTACTTTGTCTTATTGGAAGGACCTAGGCAGATACTATTGGGAGCGACTCCTCCTCCATATTTCTCTACATTTTTTTTTTTTGTTGTATTCGTTTTGCTCTTTGTTTATCTGTTGTAACAGTTGTGCTTTCTTTAAAATAAAAAAAATGTAAGAATGATACATATATAAAGAAAAGGAGAAAACCAACTAAACGTCATATTGTTTGTCCGGTTCAGAATACCCCACGTGTTTATTCATATCACGTCGACCTCTTTAAATTTGAAACACCCTCATTCGTCCGTGGTCTTAGTAACCCACACATAGGACTTCGTAAATATCTCGAAAAATTAAAAATACGGGTGGAAACCCGTAACATGGTACCTCGTCCGGGAAATTTTTAATTTTTTAAAAATATTTTTAAAAAATTAAAAAGGATTAAAAATAAGTGTGAGAAATCTCCGGGCTTCTTGACAACGAACACATCACACAGAGGGGGCTCGTTAGCCACAAAAAAAAATCCATAAAATTAAACGAGAATGGACGGAATAGAGGACTTCCTGAGAGAACCGGCGTTGGGGAAATTAGAAGCAATGAGAAAGAGTTCACAACTAGAAATAGGTGAAAAACTTGAACTGGAAACCAGAAAAGCGATGAGAAAAGAAAGATTAGTCAGAATCATCTCAGAGCACATGGTGGACGAACAAATATTTGAAGCGGAGATACTGGACAGGTTACCAGCGAAATCGACCAACCTCACAGCAGAACAAATTGAACTAGAAAAATATAAGCTTCAAACCAGACTAGAGCTGGAAAAAGCGAAAATGGAGCAAGAAATCAGGTTACGGGAAATTAGGCTAACAGAGATAAGGCAAGAACCAGACCGCAAAGGATTTGACTTGGCGAAACAAGTCAGGCTCGTGCCAAAATTTGTTGAGGCTAATATAGACGAATATTTTCCACACTTCGAGATAACGGCAACGAACATGAACTGGCCACGAGAAAGTTGGGCTATGCTCTTACAGACCGCCCTCACAGAAAAGGCACAAAAAGCATATACAACATTGTCAGCAGAAGACTGTAAAAACTACGATACAGTCATAAAGACAATATTACAAAGCTTCGAATTGGTGCCGGAGGCATGTAGACAGAAGTTCCGAAACCAAAGAAAAAGCGAGAACCAGTCGTTCATGGAATTTTTCAGAGAAAAAGAGCGACTAATGAACAAGTGGTATGCTGCAAAAATGATAGGAGAGGATGTGGAAAAGTTGAAGCAACTCATCTTAATTGAGGAAATATCAAATTGGGTGCCAGAGGAAATGAGAATCTACGTAAATGAAAGGAAGATAAAACAGGCAGCGAACTAGCGATGCTAGCAAACGAATACGTGATAACACGTAAAAGGAACAAAAGCAAGCCTAACATGGAAAGTCGAGTGAGCAAACCACCAGAACCTATCATAAGGAAAGATTGCATGGTGAATACTCGGGTGACACCCCCAAAGAAGGGGAACCAGATCACATGTTTCAGATGTGGCCAGGCGGGTCACATAGCAATAAAATGCAAACTGGGACGCGGACCCGAAACGAATAAAGCTGGAGAGTCTAAGCCACAGGGAATGGTTTCAACGACCCTAGCTAATGAGATATATCGACCCTTCACAAGAAAGGGAAATATTAAAGACGGGAAAGGAAATAATATCCCTGTAACTATATTGAGAGACTCTGGTTCGACCCAATCCTTAATACTAGAGAGAAAATTACCGCGAGGTCAACCGCAAGGATTTACAACAATTAAAGGAATAAGAGGAAAGGCTCTGAAAGTACCGCTGAGGAAAGTGAAATTGACGACAGGGAAAATTAGCAGAGAAATAATAGTAGGGGTAGTGATGACTCTACCTATGAAAAAAATAGACCTCCTCCTCGGAAATGAAGCGAAAATCGAATTCGCACAACAAGGCAAAAATTGTAAAAACGAGGAGAAAGGCCAGAAGGCAAATCCATATAACCTACGCAGAAAAAAACAGGCCGAAACGGGAGAAAATATTCCGATGATAAATAAGACTTGTGAAGAACTGAAGCGAGCTCAAAAAATGATGAGAGCTTAAGAAAGTTATATAAGCAAGTGGACAAACCCATAACCATCAAAGAGAGACCGTTCGAGCGAGTAATAATGGACTGTATAGGCCCTTTACCGAAAACGAAGTCGGGAAATCGGTACTTATTGACAATGATGTGCGCAAGTTCTAGGTTCCCAGAGGCCATACCTCTGCGAGCCATGTCAACGAAAAAAGTGGTCGAATCAATAAAAAGTTTTTCGTAAAAGTAGGACACCCTAAGGTTATCCAAACTGACAGAAGAACAAACTTCATGTCTAACTTGTTTAAGAGAGTAATTGGACAGCTAGGAGCGAAGCATGTTATGTCAAGCCCCTATCACCCGCAGTCACAGAGTGCCTTAGAACGATTTCATGCAACTTTAAAAAGCATGCTAAGAGCTCACTGTACTGAGAGACAGAATGACCGGGATAAAGAATACCGTTTATACTCTTCGCTATTAGGGACTCTGTTCAAGAAGAATTAGTCTACGGGTATGAGTTGAGAAATCCCCTGAAAAGAGCAAAGGAACAGTGGGAAGACCCTAGAACAGAAACTGTGGTAAATTATGTCGGAAATCTACGAAAGAGATTGGAATCTGTTAGAAAAACAGCAGAAAACCATATGAGTAAATCTCAAGAGAAAATGCGAAGGAATTATGACCAGAGGTCTAAGGGCAGAGAATTTTTCAAGGATAAGAAAGTTATGACCCTTTTACCAACAAGAAAATCTCCCTTCGACACGAAACAAGAATAGGAGGTGGCAAAACTGGTATCTTATAGCCGATACTCTTTCAAGATGCCAAAAAGTTGACTAACTAAGCGAGGCTCAAGCCTATATTTGTAACGCTCAGCAAGAGCTGGTTTACTCAGGGAAGTAAACATGGATCCCTCCTGAAATCTAGAGGCTAGATTTAAGAGAAAAATAGACCCATTTTTCTTTTCTTTGATGGGGGGGTGTTACGGCCACCGGCCACGGTAGGATTATAATGCAAGGACTACTATGAGAATCGGAAGTGGGGCAGGCGATTGGCGAGTCTTCGAGCCCTAGCAACAGTGGAAGAAGCAGCCGAGAAGAGGCAAAAAACTTGACCCAGATAAGGAAAAGACATGCCATTGGTCGAGGCAGAGAGGGCGTTTTACCGCCAAAAAGAAACGAAACCCAAAAAGTCAGTTTCGAGCTTCGCCAAGTAAGAGAAAGATCGCCTTTTCTCGGGGTCCGGTGAAAGGGGAAATTCGGCCTGTAGAAGTCGGCTCCGTTGGGTAAGAACCTGATGCTCAACGTAAAAGAAAAGGAAAACAAAAACTGGTGCCTTGCAACTCATTAATAGGAGATTAACGAATATAAGAAAAAAAAAGAAAAAAATTAACAAAAGAAAGGAAAGATAAAAAAACAGTTAGTTAAAAAAAAATTATCACGAATAATATACGTAACCTAAATAAAGGTCCGTATCAAGACTATTCCAAAGAAACATTTTTGAGGTTGTTCATTAGCAGCTAGTTTCGGCGGAAAACCTATTTGTTTAAAATGAGTATATCCATTTTAAAGACGAAGAAGAGAGACTTTTGTTCTTCGGTGAAAGAAAAAAAAAAGAAGAAAAAAGTTCCCTCCCTTTAATTGTAAAGGGAAAAATAAGATGTGGATATAATTTCAAAACAAGTTGAAAAAAGAAAAAAAGAAAAAAGTACTTTGTCTTATTGGAAGGACCTAGGCAGATACTATTGGGAGCGACTCCTCCTCCATATTTCTCTACATTTTTTTTTTGTTGTATTCGTTTTGCTCTTTGTTTATCTGTTGTAACAGTTGTGCTTTCTTTAAAATAAAAAAAATGTAAGAATGATACATATATAAAGAAAAGGAGAAAACCAACTAAACGTCATATTGTTTGTCCGGTTCAGAATACCCCACGTGTTTATTCATATCACGTCGACCTCTTTAAATTTGAAACACCCTCATTCGTCCGTGGTCTTAGTAACCCACACATAGGACTTCGTAAATATCTCGAAAAATTAAAAATACGGGTGGAAACCCGTAACAATATAAAAGAGGGGATTTGGGTTAAGGATCTAGGGTGACGTTTATTTGGAATTTTTTCTAAATTGTCTTTAAATTTTCTCATTTCTTTGTCTGAAGCTGTACATCTAATATTAAAAAAAAATAAGGGGTCTACTTTAAATAATATCACAAACAAATATGAGTGGACTAATGTGTAGAGCGTTCGCAAACGGTCCTGGAGACCGGGTTTCAATCCCAGGTCGAAGCATACCAAAGACTTAAAAAATAGTACTTGACGCTACCTTGCTTCCCTCTCAGCACTACAAGGTACGGATCAAGGGTAAAGTGGACCAATCCAGGGAATGGAATCGCACCCTCCACTACACCTCGGTTTAATAGCTATTGAAAAGGTAGCCTTCAGGTTACCCTTGACTATTGTCACCAACTTTACTCTGTATATATATATATATTTATATATTACATGGTACAGTCTGTGACCCTGAGTTTCATGCAATCAGCAATCGTCAGACAGAGTTTTGATATTTAAAAAAGACAGTTTATATAGTTATATTTTGTCAGAAAATTTGGGGTTATTGTGTGTATCTAAGTTTGTGTGTTATTGAATCTTAGTATGTTTATGTATGTTCAATTGCTCGAACCTACCTATGTACGTATGTCAGTTGGCGACCTTAGTCAAAGGCTCCCTTTTCATTAGCTACTACACCAATGATTTCAGGTTCAAATGAACAGCTACAGCAGCAATTGGGATACACCCTACTAAAGCCTGATAGTCACAGCTGGTGACTTTCAAAAATAAAACCTGGACGTGAGGACACTTTAGAAGAAAGACATTCAATATAAATTCTGTTTTAAACTTGGAAAAATGCCAGAGAAACGCATGGAATGCTTCAGACTGCTTTTGGACCATCTTGCATAAATCGAGCATCAGTTTTTGAGTGACCTAAGAGATTCAAGGAAGACAGGGAGTCTATGAGGGATGATGAGAACTGTGGTAGGAGTAGGGAAGTCAATAGACCAGAGTTGATTGGCCAAAATGTTAGGCTTAGAGTTAGGGTTACTATGTTGAGGTTTTAAGGGAGTTCAGCAAGAGATTCCGTCGGAAGAAGCCAGTACTCTTCAAACTGGGTCAGTGGCATTTCCACCAGGACAATGCATCAGTCCACAACACCATCCTTGTCAGAGACTATGTGACCAAGATGGCCATCAAGACAGTTCCTCACCCTCCCTATTGTCCAGACCTTCTCCCTGTGACTTTTGGTTATTCCCTAAGCTCAGAAGCTGTCGTTATGAGACAATTGAGGAGATGAAAGAGGCTGTGACGAAGGTCATTGACATGCTCACACAAGAGGACTTCCATGGGGCCTTCCAAAAGTTGTTGGAACGGTACAACAAGTGCATTGCAGCCGGAGAAGATTACTTCGAAGGGGACTAGGGTTTCATGTGTGTACTATCAATAAAAGTGCCCATACAAAAAAAGTCTGGAAACTTATTTAATGATCCTCGTATATATCATTTTTAATACACAAATGTGTTTTTATTATATTATAATCTTTGAAAACTTGAAAGTGCGATGCATTCACGAAAATAGGTCAGACGATTGGATTGGGAATTATGAAGTATATCCCCACCAAAAAAAATTATCTAAGAGCAGAAATTGAAACTAAATATGTATTTCCATGATCAAAGATATTTAATTTCATTATCACTGATTGAAGAATCGTCTTTAAAACCTTTTCATGAGTAGAAATATGAAATACTTCGTTTCATTACACTTATTTCTACTTATGAAATGTTATCTTAACTAAGTTGATTAATTATAAGTTAATTAAATACGAGTTTCAATTCAGACGAAAGAAAATTAATAATGAACTTTTCATTGTGATATTCTAAATCGATTTTATACAGACAGTATCATTTAATACGATTATTCACTATAAAAGGTATTGTTGGCCACGTTAATCAAAGGCAGCTAGAAAGCTCCCTTTTTAATAACTAGTGCACCAAGGTGTAGGGGAGGACCCTACTCCTTTCCCTGGATTGCTCCAGTTTACCCTTGATACGTACTTGATATTGCTGAGCGTTAAGCCAGGCAGTATCAAGCACCATTTTTGAAATCTTTGGTATGACGTGGCCTGGGATTGAACACAGGTCTATCGGACCCATGGCGAACGACCTACCCACTAGGCCAATGAACCGCTCGTATAGAAGATATAATTATTATAACAAAGTAGTCAGTTGTCTGAATGATTGATTTGAACGACGTATTAACCGATTAAGGGTTATTTAATACCGTAAAATTAGGGAATCGCGTTAATTGTACGTTCGTATTAACATATTTCGCCGAACTTTTTCATAAGATTTCTCTATATTCATTGTCTTATTGAATACAAATAATATTGATATTGATCTACGGGGTGTAACGATAAAATTGTCGTCCTAAAGAAAACCACACAACAGCTTTATTTTAAAACTTTTTTGAAAAAATCAATTCAGGTAACTTGATTATGTGGTAGAGCTGACATCTATTTAATGTAGCCGCCTTCAGCCTCAATCACCGCCTCGATCCGGATCCGGAACTGGGAGCATGCCTTTTCTACAAGCCCCGGCAGGAGCTCGGCGAATATTCGGCGTATGGCGGCGATAAGGCTGGCTTTGGTGTTGTGGGAAGTCATGTTGGTGATGTTCTCAACGTATGACCAAACGATAATGGTATGTTCTTCCTCTCTTGCTCAGAGTGGATCTGGAAGTAATGGCTATTCAGGGGAACTTTACATTTCCCAAAGCTTTAAAACTGGGGCTTCATCATCAGGTACTGTTTGATTTCATACCCAGATAACCTCTTTCTTTGTGCGCCGGGGTAAACTTCTGCATAGTGATACAGTCAGTGTATATCAATCCACGTCAACTGTTGTTAGATATCTACAAGATTGGTCTGTTAGCTAGGATAGCAGGGTATTTCAAAACAGTGGTATGTGTTAATGATTGAAAATAAGATATCGAATATGAGTTGGATCTCCATGATATAAAACTTGTCTTAACTCAAATTAAATTTTAAATATCCAAAGTCCCCAAACAGTGGACCTTGTGCCAGACTAATCTGGTTCTGTTATTTCTTCGTTTGTGAATCTCAGTATCAATTCCCAACGGAACTGGACGACTATTTCTCCGCCGGTTGTGCAAATCGCAGATTTATCTCGCAGCGCTGGGACACTGAATTTTGTCAGATAAGATCGATCTGTTTGTAAGAAGATCTTTTTGGGATAATGCCGGATGTTTGGACATTTGTTCATTTGAGATATTTCCATTTCCTGACTGGATATGGTTTTGACCAGCGAGTATAAAGGACAATTCGATCAGGTCAAAGCTATTGTTTAATGTTCACTGTGATGAATGCGGTGCTTTAAAACCCACATTACAAAGAAGAAAGATTATCTGCAACCCCTCCCCACCACAAAAAAAAAACGTTTTTGTGATATATAACGAGATTAATTTGCCTTTTTATAAGCTTGATCAGAATTTTTTTTTTCTATTCACTATGTTTACATACTGAGAGACAAACGCACTCATAGACACATAGTCACATCTGGAGAGAGAGATAAAGAGAGAGAGAGGGGAGAGAGAGAGAACGAGAGAGAAAGAGAATGTGGGGTAGAGGTGGTGCTCAAGTTGGTTGTAATGATCAGTGTCGTAGGAAATGGATGCAGTGAACAGAGTTCAATTCCTTAACGATGTTATTTGCATTTCTATTCGGGATAACATCCTAGGCGAAATCCAGTTATCCTCCATCTAGCTTTAAGTAAATAGTAGGGCAGTGTGGCCTCTTTAACCTTGGTATGGCAACAGATCTAGGAAAAGGAAAACTCTCGAGTCAACCCAGTAAAACCCAGCATAAAAATTGACCTTGAGTCGCACGCTGCCCCAGCGCAGGGGCTAGATAAAGGGATAGAGAGAAGAAGAGAGAAAGGGAGAAGATAGATAGATAGATAGATAGATAGATAGAGGTAAAAAGGGAAGGATATATGGATATATAGACAAGCAAAAAGAGAAAGAAATAGAGAGAAAGCAGTGATAGACACGAGGAACAACACGGAGTAAATAATTCTCCGCTCTCTATCTATCTCTCTCTCTCTCTCTCTCTCTATATATATATATATATATATATATATATATATATATATATATTTCTTTCTATCTATCTATCTGTGTGTGTGTGTAAGTGTATTAATCTTTTTGAGTGCACACTCATTTCCCCTCTCTCTCATCGATATGTATATGTGTGTGTGTGTGTGTGTGAATATGTTATTCTGTGCACATGTATTTATCTATCACTGTATATGCGTAAAGCTTGTTGGATTATGCCACTGATATACATATAAACGCATTCAAAAATATACACAAAACACCAAGCGAATGATACAGAGAGAGAGAGAGAGGGAGAGAAAGAGAGGGAGAGATAGATAGATAGATAGATAGATAGATACATACATAGATAGGACAGACTGAGATGGATAGATAGATCGATAGATAGATAGATAGATTGATAGATACATAGATAGGATGAGGGCAATTGCTTTTTCGTAAATATTTTGAACATTTGAACATTTACCCAAACTAAAAATCCAGTTTTGCCTTCTCCTCACCGTTCTCTCTCACTCTCTCTCTCTCTCTCTCTCTCTCTCTCTGTTTCTCTCCTCACACGGTCACACGGCCACACATGCAAAACGTATATATATATATATATATATATATATATATATATATATATATATATATATATCCAGTCGTCATCTGAAGACTATAGGTGTGGATTATTCATTACAAAAATTTTTTTGTTTCCATCTCCAACCAGAAAGGACTTGACACAGGGTCAGTGATCCAAAGGTCGACTTAAAGTGGTAAATAGGGGAGGGGAAAATCGGGCACAAGCTGAGGCTCGAACCCTGCCGGACTTTGCTGGTCATCGGCTTTCTTAGTGCAATGTGAATCTGATGGGCATAGCTGGACATGGACCAAAACATGGGTCCAGGTACAGATGTCTGATATAGTCTCCAGCAGTGTCCTGTGTGTCTGGTTCGTCTAACTTGTATAGTTTTCGTGATAGAAGGCAAGTGGCCGTATAGTTGGTGTCTTGTGGGGTGTTGCCGCCAAGACTTGTTCAATATCAAGGATGTCTGATATAGTTTAAACGGGACCGAGAGGTCCAGTGCTATTCTTGCAGGTCAATGACCACGTGCTCGCCCAGCTAAAAGGCCAAGAGGCACACATGGATTATTTTGGTATAGAACATATGAAGAATTTTATATCAATCTGTGGGAGTGCTTCATGTATGGTTTTCGTTATATATTGTTTTTTCAGGTTTATATAAGGAAACTCACAAATAGAGCGCGTTTTTTTCCAGTTACATTATATATATATATATATATATATATATATATATATATATATACACTTGAATGTGTGCTTGTACGTGTGCGCGTGTCTGGTTTGGTCTGGTTTAATGGTATATCAACATTCATGGGTAAAAACCTATGAAAATAAAAATGACTTTATACATTTATCTGGTAACGCTGGGACACGATATCATCATCATCATCATCATGTCGTAACGCTAGCACGGATATCCCTGACCCTCTCTCACCACTTCTCCCTATCATTCATCGCCTCTGGCAGGTCTTCAGGGCTACATCCCGTATCCTCACATAGCTGCTGTATGTATGTTCGAGCTGGTCGTCCTGCTTTTGCTTGGCCATATGCGGGGGTCCATAGGAGTATATCACTGATGAGTTCGTCCTTGCGTGTCTGGTTCGTCTAACTTGTATAGTTTTCGTGATGGGAGGCAAGTGGCCGTATAGTTGGTGTCTTGTGGGGTGTTGCCGCTAAGACTTGTTAAATATCAAGGATTTTTTTTTTATTTTAGAACTCTTAGGGTCTCCATCCACACAATTTTTAAATGAAGAATTTGATAATATAGAAAATTCTTTCTCGCAAATTCAATATCCTAAATCTTTTTTTCAACACATCAAATTCATTAACGTGAATGTGCTCCGGAAATTCAAAAGATTTTTATTCAAATAATAATCCATTAATTAGATCAGAGGTGAGCAAAGTGAAGCCCATGGGTCACATGCAGCCCACTGCACTTTTCTGAGCGGTCCACGAAGACATTTAAAAAATGAAAATAAACACTTGCTCTCGATTCGAGACTAAATTCTTTTGATTTTAAAGGATACGGCTTTTTTGATAATTCATAACCCAGTGATGCAGCCCTCCCACCAAAGGTTTTGCCGACCCCTGACTTAGATTCATCATTTACCAAATAATTCAATCCAAGACATCATCGAAAAACACCTCACAATGACAAAAGTCACTTGCTCTTCAAAATGATTAGGAATTTATTTGATAATTACAATAATGATAACAATACCCACATCAAATCCAGTGGATGGGGTTAAGGAACTTTCGTGTCTGAATGGTAAAAAGAAATATATGGGTGAAATCTCCCGTAGTATGGATAAACGAATTTAAGTTATTTTAAAAACACAAAAAATTCTAAATTTTTCAGGTTTTTCCCCATATATATATATATATATATATATATATATATTAGATTTATCACATATATTGAGCATACTCCAAATTATAGTACATTTGGTCTGCTACAAACCTATCATGTTAGATAGCGACAACCAACAGTTATAATATATATATATATATATATATATATATATATATATATATATTCCCCTACCCCCGTGGGGTTGAGTTCTCTGGCGAAGAAGTAATCGTGTTGCCTTTAGCGTCTATTGCAAGCCTCTTTGTAGTTGAATTGAGGTCTCGGCTACCGTTGAACGGATGTATGTAAACAATAGTAATTGTGATTCATAACCGTTTAAAATTTACTTCGCAGCTAATATCTCCTCGTGGCTGAATGGTAGAAGCTTTGGTTTGACGTTTGAGTCAACCGCGTTTCGATCCCAGGTACGGGAAGATACTGTCTAGCCACACTGATGAGTTCTAATAGAACGAAGCAGATCTGTCTGTGGATGACTATATATATATATATATGTGTGTATATGTATATTTAGGCAGCATTTCTTCGTTAATGCAAATTTCCTTAAACATAATAGACATTTTATGTCTACATATTTTCTTCTGGGTCCGTTCGAATTCCCGTATTACTTTTATCGTATTCGGGGGGAATTGATTTATGTATGTTGGTTTAACCTGAACTACCCTGTCGAGGAGACTTATAATGCACCTTTCTGATACAAGTTCAATAGCTCGGCATTTAAAAAAAACATTCATGCCCAACACCACAACTAAGGAAAATTCTCACCGACAACACAATTTTAGAATATCAAAATAATAAACAAAAACTTCAGATTCTTGAAGCACTACATATTAGAAACCTGCGACCAACACCTTATAGAATTAATTTTCAAACCAGTGCTAATGTACTTAAATGTCTTTCGCTACTAGCACTAATTATAGAATTCCACTTAAAATCAAACGCCATAATCTTCAACGGCAAAAACGCCCTTACACAGTAGTAATATGCTAAAACAAAAGTCACATCACTTTTGTAATAGATCCTCCCCTGATGATGGCCCAAAGTCGGGCAGAAAGTACTACGGATACATACAACTATGGACAATACATAAATCGATTCCCCCCAAATACTATAAAAGTAATACGGGAATTCGAACGGATCCAGAAGAAAATATGTAGACATAAAATGTCTATTATGTTTAATGAAATTATATATATATATATATATATATATATATATATATATATATATATATATGTTCGCCAGTGGCCTGGGATACCTGGGTTCAATCCCAGGTTGAGTCATAACAAAGACTCAAAAAATTGGTACTTAATAATAACTTGCTTAACATTCAGCATTGTAAGGATCAAGGGTAAAGTGGAGCAATCCAGGGAAAAGAAGTAGCGCCCCCTCCCTTGGTGTAGTAGCTATCAAAAAGGGAGCCTTCGTACCACCCTCGACTACGGTCGCCAACTTTACAACTATATATACATATATATATAGGCCTCTCTTTCTCGTGTGTTATAATTCTTTTTGTAGATAACAACGGATAAGCATTATATTTGACTCAGTTTTTAAACAAACTTTTCTTTCCCTTTTGAGATTTGCATAAGGATTTAAATTCTTTCCGAAAATTCTTGATTCCATCAAATGTGGCTGAAAGATTTTTATCTGATAGACAAGTTACTCTCGTCAATCAGAACAACTTATATCAATTTATCTTAGTTTTTGTGTCCATCTTTTCATTTACCGTTATAAATAACCTTATCAGTGCTTCCCTCGTCCTATATCTGACTCTATACTTGAAGCTGAGACCTATTTTCATTTTACGTATTCGTTTGCTTGTTGGTTTGTCTACCTTCTTGCTTCTTTTATTCTTTCTTTCCATTCGATTCTGTTTCAATTTAATCTCGGTGCCCATATAACCTGGCCCCACGCTGCGGTCTTCCTTTCTCAGCCTCCGCCCTTGCCATGCCAACGCATATATTGTCTCCATTAAACTGTTCCAATTTAGAGCCTAACTTTCAACTAAAGATAGGTGCATGTGATTCCTTTCAATAAAACCAGAACTAAAAATGACGGCGCTTGGAACATTTAAAGACATTGCTGTAACTGGTGTTATAATGATGACTTTAACTGACCGCCACTGATCCGGCAAATAGAAATTTTAACCTCCAGATCTTCGGGTCTGACAGTTTCAATGCATTTCTTTATTTGACCTCATTTCACTTTTAGTTTTTATTTAATTGGAATTGGGGAGTTTTAATTGTTGTTAGAATTACGATGAGAATTTGGGAGTTTTAGTTGTTGTTAGAATTACGATGGGGATTGGGGAGTTTTAATTGTTGTTAGAATTACGATGGGAATTGGGGAGTTTTAATTGTTGTTAGAATTACAATTGGAATTGTGGAGTTTTAATTGTTGTTCGAATTACGATTGGAATTGGGGAGCTTTGATTGTCGTTAAAATTAGGAGTGGAATTGGGGAGTTTTAATTGTTGATAAAATTACGATTGGAATTGTCCCACAGATTTCGTTAAGTTTGCATTTTCCCAGTATATTTTATATCATATTATATAACATTATATTATTTTAGGTATGTTAGATAGGTAGTCTAATAAAATTTACCTATTTCTAAAAAATGTTTCCTTATAAAATGAGTGTTCCTAAAATTGTAATTTATCTTAACTCAAACACAATCAGAATTATATTATCTAAATACGTATACATCCATTTTTCTAAAACTTGACTCTGATTAATTGTTAGTATTAAAGTAAGTGAATTAACATATGCGAGGTTCAATGCCAAACGTTCTGAACCTAAACAGACTGAAGGGTATAGGGCAACTACCATTTCCAAAAAAACTAGAAAAATCCTAATCTTTTTTTCTTTATTAGAAGTAGTGCAATATATATATATATATATATATATATGGTTTTAGAAGAAATTCATAATCTTGAGGAAGTCACGCGTATTGCTACTGCTGTAGGACAAAGGAAACAGGCGCATAGACCACGTAAGAGTGTGCAAAAGACAGAGCTGTCACAAGGGGCAACCTTAATTGGAATGCCAAATACTGAGTTTCCTTATAAAGGCATTCCAGGACGTTTTACTAACACCAGTCAACCTTCATGCTTGGGGGTTAACTACATCTGACCGATTCAGAGCGTGTGGGAAAACTGCCTGCCTCAAACATATTCTCACTGGATGTGAGACTGCCAATAAAGGTTTAAATAATGTCGCCAATAGAGCAATTCATTTCGTTAAAGAAGGAAACATTTCGAAACGTTCGCTTAAAAATAAGCTTAGATAATCATTGCTCGATAGATGCTTGGACGGGCACGTCGCAACTTATTTAGAACATCATTTCGCATTTCTAACTGAAATTGTGTTAACGAACCAGTGTCCAGATATTGTCATTTGTTCCGTTAAATTTTTAAAAAATTCGTTATTGAGTTAACGGTCCCTTTTGAAGAAAGTTTCAACTGGGCACATCAGTGTAAGTTGGAAAAATATGAGGATCTGCGAGAACAATTTGTCAGAAATTGCTGAATAACCAACACATTTCCAATCGAGGTCAGATGCCGAGGTTTCATTACCAACTCACCCTCCTTATTCTTGACTAATCTTGGACTTTTTCCATCAGACAAGAGAAAATACATAAAAAAATGTTCAAGATAAAGCTCTAACTGTAACATACCGATGATACGGATATGTGAAACGTACATAGAATGTTAATAACATATATAAATAGAACATAGGAATCCCGAAACACGAAAAACACTTAAGACTTCTTAGTTCAGGTACGAAACCTTTTTATTACATTTGAGTTGAAAGGTTTTTCGACATAAGGAGAGAGATATCCTCTTTCTATACTGACTTTTCTATCTTCCCCAAACCACGTGCGCACCCGGCACAAGGCCTGTGGCCTGGCTTCGGCGAGCCCCGAAGTCAACCATCTACTTCAGAGCCAAGAACTCAACTAACTGACTTTTTTCAAAATCTCCAAAATCCTCCGCGTCATTCACATCTCCTGGTCAAATCTGGGATTTTTATTTTGACATCTCTGAATGACCCATCCTCCCCGCACGCGAGAACACCTGCGCTCATGTTGCACCTAACTAACCCATGCGCTAAGCGAAAGGTTCTCAGCCTAACTAAACCGAAAGGCCAGATATATAAAACGAAATCCCTCGGCCTTTATATTACATAACTGTATCAGCGTGAATATGGCAATCCCACAGAGTGACGTCAATCCACCAAAGTCTGGTGGTATTGTGAGATACTGCATGGGCTCTCTGGGTTAGTGGTAATGATGCTTCAGCCCTGAAACTATACCTGAGCCCAAAGTCATCATCTGATTAAGGCTTTGTTATGTATATATATATATATATATATATATATATATATAAATCATATTACTGGCCAATTGGCCTGGGGAGCAGAGTATTCAATGACTCGGGAGACTAAGGTTAAATCCCAGCTCATGTCATAGTAATAACTCAAAATTGGTACTTGACACCTTCAGGCTTAACACTTAGCATTATAAGGTACTTATAAATGGTAAAGTGGAGTAACCTAGGTAAAAGGGTTCCACCATCCTCTACACTGATGAACTGCGGAATCGTAGTACGCGGTTTCGTACTCCAGTCGCGCTATTACGTTCACTTTCGGCTAAATACCCTTGGGAAAGGTATGAACCCCCTTATTCTCCCTCCAGCTATGGGTAAATAGTAGGACGGACTAGGTTCTTCAGCCTTGGTGAGTCAACTAGTCTAGGAGAAGGAAAACTCTGAATTCAAACCTGTTAAACTTCGCTTTAAAAAAATTGACCTTGTGTCATATCCTGCCCGAGCGGAGGGGTTGGTAAATAGTACCACCATCCTCTACACTTCAATGTAGTAGCTATTGAAAAAGGAGCCTTAAGGTCTCCCTTGACTACGGTCACCAACTTTACAATTTATATCATGCCCAATTGACAGACTCAGTAAAATAATAGATATTCTGCTTCAACCATTCCTATATATATATATATATATATATATATATATATATGATTACATTTAATAGTGTTTGTAACTTAATGCTGCAATAAAATTGGTTTGTAATTAGGCGCTTTGTTTGTCAAATATGAAGCAGTCACGTGACTCAAAAAAGAATCTATGCATTCACAGAATAATCAAATAAATTCAAACGTTTTTGACTTTCCAGGATATCCTCATCATGAAAGAAAAACCAATGTTTACTTCCTGAAACTTAAAAAGGAACAAAATGAATTAGCTAACATATACCTAAAAAAAAACAGACAGAATACATACAAAATCAGATTAGAGACTCGGTTGAAGATAGACAATCTAGGATAGCATGGCAAACGATAAACGAAGTGAGCAGAAGGAAGAGCACTGCCAAAGCTAAACTGAAAGCTACCAGCCAACAAGATCGAACACAACCGGGGAAAGAGCATTTCAAGAATTTACTCGCAAACCTTCCGGAAGTTTCCCATGAAGCAATCACGAGAATTATAAATGAGCAATTAGACATCAAACTAGAACCGTTTACTCAAGAAAAACTCAACTCGGTACAAAGAAAAATTAAAAATATAAAGGCATCAGGGCTCGATGAAATACCTTCAGAAATGTGGAAGACCTGAAAATTCGACGACATACTGCTCTGACACTGTGATTCCGTATATAATCAAAATCCTATAGACAGATGAATAAAGGGATCTATCCGCCCCTTCCCTAAAAGGGCAACCTCGGATTAGCCAAGAAGTACCGAGGTATAACACTTACAAAGATATACAAAGGCTTTCTACGCAACCGCATAGAACTCAAAATTGACGACATACTTAGGAAGAACCAAAATGGCTTCCGGAGAAATAGATCCACGATGTCATAAATTTTGACTATCCCTCGAACCCTTGAAGGTGAACGCACAAAAACCTCAAGGACAATATTATTTGTTGCCTATTTTAAGGCCTTTGATCCCTTTTACCGAGGAAAGATGGAGCAAGTTCTACTCGCCTACGGCCTAACAAAAGAAACCGTCGCAGCCATAATGATGCTCAATAGAAAAACCAAAGTAAAAGTCCCTTCTCTAGAAGGAGACACAGACTACTTCGACATTGCAGCAGGTGTACTGCAAGGAGGCACATTAGCCCCATATCTCTTTATCATCTGTCAATCCTACGTGCTTAGAATATCTATCGATAAAATCAAAGAAAACGGTTTCAAGCTAACAAAGGAAAGAAGCAGAAGGTACCCCTCGCAAACAATCACCGACGCTAACTACGACGATGATATAGCGATTATGGCAAATGAACCCACCCAAGCCGAAACCCTGCTACATAGTCAGGAACGAGCCCTGCAGGCATCGGCCTCCATGTCAATGCCCACAAGAGAAATATATGTGCTTTAATCAAACAGGCGACATCTCCACACTAAACGGTAGCTCTCTGAAACTAGTTGACAAGTTCACCTACCAAGGGAGCAGTGTCTCATCAACCGAAATAGACATCGACACGCGACTAGCAAAGGCATGGACAGCCATCGTTAGACTATCGATCACATGGAAGTCAGACCTGACCGATTTAATGAAGCGCTGTTTCTTCCAGGCAGTTTAACAGGTTTGAATTCAGAGTTTTCTTTCTCCTAGACTAGTTGCCTCACCAAGGCTGAAGAACCTATTCTGCCCTACTATTTACTCATAGCTGGAGGGAGAATATTTGGATTCATACCTTTCCCAAGGGTATTAGTGCTATGTGAAATGCAATCAGTCAGGTCCAGGATTTGAACTCCTGTCGCCGTGTCCATATCCTGAGACGATAACCATTACACCACGGGCACCTCCATTAAAAAGTGGTCGTGTTGATACTGCTATATGGATGCACTACATGAACGCTATCTAAACGTATGGGAAGAAAGTTCGACGCCAACTACACAAGAATGCTGCAAGCAATATTGAACAAGTCCTGGAAACAGCACCCCACAAAGCAGCAGCTATACGGCTACCTACTACCCATCGCAAAAGCTATCAAAGTTAGACGAGCCAGACATGCAAGACACTGCTGGAGAAGTAGGGAAGAACTCATAAGTGGTGTACTCCTGTTGACCCCTTCACATGGACGTGCAAAGGCAGGACGACTAGCTCCAACCTACATACAACAGCTCTGTGCCGATACAGGATGTAGCCCTGAGGACCCACCGGAAGCAATGAACAACAGGGAGGTGTGGCGAGAGAGGTTAGCGATATCTGTGCTTCTAGCGTGACATGATTACTCTAGTCACGCTATTCAGTCCACGTTCGTATAATACCACGGGGAAAGGCATGAACTGCGTTATTCCCCCAGCTATGGGTTAAATAGTATGCTGTTTTTCTACAAGGATTTAAATTAAATAACCCACAAAGGTTGATATGCCATTGAACAAAAATACGATTAAAATAGATTAAAAAGTTAAAATATCTTAGGCAACTTTTTTTTCTGTAGATTTTCTAATTTACATTTATTCACAATTTTTAATTTTTCAATTTTTTTATTCAGGTATCTTCAAATCTAAAAAGTGTCTCTGATACGTCATTCCTTTCATTGCTATTACTCCCAGGTTGACTCTGTCCTGTAGTCCTATGATTTATAAGGGTCTCATCATTGGGCTGTGGAGATCTATTTACCAATTATTTGTGTTAGATAGGAATACTTGATATCTTATGACATTATGCAAAAAATTAAGCAACGTATTCAGTATATATTAATGTATAATGATAGTGATGGCCTTTGCATTAAATAACCCAAGAAAGTTGAATTGTTATTTACCAAAATAATTAAACCAATTAAGTAGACTTTTGATAATGTTTATATGAATATTTATTTCATAATAAACCAAAGATAGTTGTACATTATTATCTTTATTGGAATAATGTACACTCTTAAATCTTATCGATCAATATATATATATGTATATGCACACACACACACACACCACCACCACCACCATTCTCGTGTAATTACGCAAAATCAAGAAACAGTTGCTATGACATCTAACGGCCGTAAGTAAACGCATTTATAAATCACAAACTGCACCAAAATGAAGATGAACGAACGTCTAATGTAATGTCCGCTTTTAGTTGATCTTGTGTATACATAGATATATATTTCTTTTAAATACCCTATCCGGTGGCAAAAGCTGCTCGGTAGCGCCAGGTGTGGCAGTACCGCCTTGATCTACCGAAACTGTGTTATCACCCTGGTTGGCGGCTGATGAGGCTAGGGTATCGCGCGTGCTTTCACACGTTGTATGATGAAAATTTGAACACTAAGACTCTCTGGAAAGCAAGATGACTCTTTGGAAAGACAAAGCGACTCTTCAGAAAGTTGGAGTGACATCCTGGAAAGACATGAATTTTAACAAATATGGATAATACAATGAAAGAAAAATGCCCTCAGGGTGTCTGTAGCGGGAGGGAGAATATATCACCCATCTTACTTGCTCCTACGGTAACTATCTGGATATGTACCCGGCTACAACGTTTTGTGGCAGAAAATTCAACAGCTTGCAAGGAACACGAATCCACAAGGCGCGCTGGTGCGAAGAACGTAATTCTCCTGCCGGAGAATGTAAATCGATTGATGGGCCTATGAGTCAGGTTTACCCCCACAGTATTCACGAGCCCATTGCTGACCATCAGCGTCCTGGAGACATTTTTTGCAAGCCAAGAATTTAGTGACCCAAGGGTAATCAGATAGCTACCTGGACTAACTTAGACCAGGAGTTTTCTTTTTACTCACCACCCATTTTGAGGGCCCATTGATCAACAAATAAAATCTTTTAGCGGAATTATATATAATATTTGTCCCCAGTGCTTTTGGGCAGTAACGCATAAATGAAAGAAAACGAATCGAATAGATAACGGATATAGAAACGAATGTTATACACGTGTAACCACCATTCTCGTGTAATTACGCAAAATCAAGAAACGGTTGCTATGACATCTAACGGCCGTAAGTAAACTCTTTTTTAAACCAACTGCACCAAAATGAAGATGAACGAACGTCTAGTGTAATGTCCGCTTTTAGTTGATCTTGTGTATACATAGATATATATATTTCTTTTAAATACCCTATCCGGTGGCAAAAGCTGCTCGGTAGCACCAGGAGTGGCAGTACCGCCTTGAGCTACCGAAACTGTGTTATCACTCCTGGATGGCGGCTGATGAGGCTAGGGTATCGCACATGCTTTCACACGTTGTATGATGAAAAAAAAATGTATATGCACACACACACACATATATATATATATATATATATATATATATATATAACAACAGTATATGGTTGTCTCTATCTAACTTGGTTGCTTTGTGGGAGATCGAATACGGTATAATTTGGAGTGCACTCAATATCTGTGATTGAGCTATTATATTCTGTAATAAATGAATATATATATTAGTTTTTATATATATTTAATAGCATGGATGCTTATGTGTGGCCATTGGTTTCATACCACCTTTAGACAAAAAACATTAGGCAGATAATTGATGATTGTGGTATAAAGACAGCATTAAACTAATGGTAGCAAATAAACATCTATGCTATTAAATATATATTTAAAAAAAAACTAACACATATATATATATATTCCTTTAAAAAAACGGTCACATTAGGATTATACATTTATTTCCATCCTGTTATTTGTTTTTGATAAAATCAAAAAACACGAAAGAAATTAACAGGACTTCTTCAGATCTTATGGATAAAATATTTCAGAATAGACATAGGAAAGAAGGCTGGGAGGGGATAGAAGAGGGGTGAAGGATTATCTACTCATTAAGCTCACTTCCATTTTTTTTTTATTTTGTGCCGGTTGAGATTATAATGATTTATATATATATATATATATATATATATATATTACACACGCACACACATACACACACATACACACACACACACACACACATATATATATATATATACAATTGGTCTTGTATAGCGATGATGATCTCAATAACCACGGTACAGATACAAACACATATGCAAAAACAGGCGGATTCTTTTGTTTCGGATACGTTTTATTAATTGCTGACTTCGTTCCAAGGTAACACAAAAAGAGAGACACAATTCTTACTATGCTCACCCCACCCCCAATGTGCGACATATCTCGTGGTGTTTAAGATCTCTGTTCATCTCCACTGGTCAAGATCCAAAAACTTAACCGCTGCCGCAACGGTAGAAAACTCAACTCTCTGCCTCCATGGTTAAATCTCAATTGACTCTTTTTTTCAAAATCCTCAAATTCTCTAAATCATCTCTTCTGGGCATGACGTCATCCACACTTCAGTCCCTCTTCCTGTCTGAGGGGTGGTAATTATGACAATGGGGATTGTCATATCCTTTGCGTGCGATCGTAAAACTGCAGCCAATGGCTATGCATCTGAACTAAGAGACTCGAATAGTTCAAAGCCTTACCAAACTGAATGATAAAATATAATTAACGAAAAATTATTAATATAAAAAATCGTTCCTTAATTATATAACACTTGGGTTTCTCGCTAATTCTAAAAATGGAAGTAAAAACATACGGAGACTAGGTTCTTCAGCCTTGGTGAGGCAACTAGTCTAGGAGAAAGAAAACTCTGAATTCAAACCTGCTAAACTCCGCTTAAAAATTGACCTTGAGGCATATCTTGCCCGAGCGGAAGGGTTGGGTAAATATGAACATACGGAGATAATGTTTTCTATACAAAAGTATGCTTGTTCGACAAAAAAAACAAAAAAAAAACAAAACAAGAGACAATATTTCATCGAGTTAAGACGATTTCAACTATCCTACTGACAATTGACCTGTTGTTCAGAGGAAATGATATGGTTTTTGTCATTCGCTGGCTTCATATACGAGGTGCATACGATAAGTTTCCAGACTTTTTTCGTATGGGCACTTTTATTGATGGTACACACATGAAACTCTAGTCCTCTTCGTAGTTGTCTCCTCCGGCTGCAATGCACTTGATGTACCGTTCCAACAACTTCTGGAAGGTCCCATGGAAGTCATCTTGTGTGAGCGTGTCAATGACTTTCCTCACAGCTTCTTTCATCTCCTAAATTGTCTCATAACGACAGCCCCTGAGCTTAGGGAAAAACCAAAAGTCCCAGGGAGCAAAATCTGGACTATAGGGAGGCTGAGGA
Source organism: Sepioteuthis lessoniana (assembly GCA_963585895.1). Taxonomy (NCBI): domain Eukaryota; kingdom Metazoa; phylum Mollusca; class Cephalopoda; order Myopsida; family Loliginidae; genus Sepioteuthis; species Sepioteuthis lessoniana. The sequence goes on from OY757926.1 coordinate 18,835,618, forward strand.
ACTATCTCGATGCCCATCTTGGTAAAATAGTCTGTGACAAGGATGCAGTTGTGGACTGGTATATGGTCCTGGTGGAAATGCCACTGACCCTATTTGAAGAGTGCTGGCCTCTTCCAACAGAATCTCTTCCTGAACTCCCTTAAAACCTCAACATAGTACCTTAACCCTAAGCATAACCCTTTGGCCAATCAACTCTGGACTATTGACTTCCTTACTTTTCCCACACCTCTCACCATCCCTCACAGACTCTCTGTCTTCCTTGAATCTCTTATGCCACTCAAAAACTGATGCTCGATTCATGCAACGTGGTCCAAAAGCAGTCGGAAGAATTCCATATGTTTCTGTGTCATTTTTTCCAATTTTAAAGCAGAATTTTATTGTGTATCGTTCTTTTAAAGTGTCCTCACGTCCAGATTGCATTTTTGAAAATCACCAGCTGTGACAATCAGGCTTTTGTAGGGTGTATTCTAATTGCTGTTGTAGCTGTTCATTGTAATCTGAAATAATAAAAACTGACCAGTCATCTCATAAGATGTATAGCAATAACATACAGAATTTTCAAGAGTCTACGACAATTTAAAATGTACATATGAAAAAAGTCTGGAAACTTATCGTATGCCCCTTGTATATTCAATCTATACCTTCTTTTTACCGAAAAATGTAGGGTAAAATTTCTTGGTCTTAAAAAAAATAAGATTACAACAGTAATAATAACTGTTGAATTTTGCGATTTTTCAATTATTATAAATCCACTTTTATTTAATAACAACATTTCAGGAACGTCCAAAGGCAGCTGAACGATAAAAATAGAATTCTGAAACATGGTTTTGTTATTTAAATGTGGAAAATGTTCCTAAAATTTAGCGTAAAAAAGAGCGTATATCTGTATAGTTTAAAATGGCAAAAATAATTTATTTAACGATTTCAGCGTTTGGATTCAGCCTAATTTTATTTTTATTTTTAACAATGGACATTGTTCTGATTTTAATACTCTTGGGAATTATATTTGAGAATAATAATTAAAAGAGAGGAAAATATTTTTTTGATTATTTAAGTATTCAGATTTTGTTAAATTCTAAAACCATGGTCTTATTCTTAATAATACACATTGTTCTGATTTAAATTCTCCATGGAATTATAATATAGAATAATTAATCGGCTTATGTATATATATATATATATATATATATATAGAGAGAGAGAGAGAGAGATAGATAGATATTTGTGTGTGCGTGTGCGTGTGTGTGTGTGTGTGTGTTGTGAGTAGCAGTCTTTCATTAAAGCATGTTTAATTAAATAATAAATACACATTTTGTCTATATCATTTTTTAAGATCCTTTCAAGTTTCTTGATAAATGTCTTGGTTTTAAGATGGAATTGGTTGATGATGAATTTACCAATGTTGTCCGATGTGTGTGTGTGTGTGTGTGTGTGTGTGTGTGTGTGTGTGTGGTGGATCTCGTTCTTGGGAATATTTTTGAATAGAAGCCAAATATACTAACCCATTCAATCAATTCCCGCTAACACGTGCCATACATGAGATTCCATTCCCGATAACCATTTGGGGAACTCTTATGTTTTTATTATATCTTCTATTCTTTTTCTGACTTACAAAGTTTAAGTAAACCTCACTGAAATCTGCACCCAAAGAAATATATCTCAACGTCAGTATCCTATAAAGTAAAGTTGGCGACTGTAGTTGAGGGTGACACGAAAGCTCCCTTTCAATAGATACTACACCGAGATGCAGGGGAGGGCGCAACTCCATTTCCTGGATTGCTCCACTTTACCCACGATTCATACCTTATATTGCTGAGTGTTAAGCAAGGATTATCAAGTACCTTTTTTAAAGTCTTTGGTATGACGTGACCTGGTATTGAACCCAGGTCTCCCGGACCATTGGGAAATATTCTACCCACTACTTTCTTACTCTCTAAAAACGTGCCCTTTCTAATATAGGCCCTTAATCTGGCAGAGGGTGGAATGATTGTGTTTCCTTTGCTATAAAATCCATAATAATAAATATTTCTCCTAAATATAATTTTAATATATATTATTTCGATAAAATTTCACAATGTTTAGTAGATCCATTATTCTTATGATAAGAAAACTTTTAAAAAAATGTAAATTCTTGAAAATTTATTAAATTTCAATGATTAGTTGAATTTCCTCAGATTCTTCGAAAAATCCCAATGTATCAGGTGTTTAAATTCTATATCGATTTTCAATGCAAATATTTTCAATGAATGACAAAAAGAAAATGTCCGTTTTTATATATTTAAATTATTTTCATGCAAGGATATTATTTACTTTTTTTTTTAAATACATTTCTCTTTTTTGTTGTAAAGTTTAGGTAAATTGAATCAAGGCAATTTAAATGAATAATTGATGACATAAAATTGTCAGAGTGCGCCCCCCTCTCTCTCTCTCTCCCCTGATCTTTCTCAATCACGCTATCCTCTTTTTCCTGGATCTTTCTCTCCATCTCTGCAAGCATTCTCACTCATATAGATATACATACACAGACATGTTTACATACACATGTAGGAAGTTGAGCTGAATAGATCTTGAAACCTTTTGACTGCATGTAAACAAATGAGCAAAGGGTATTTTAAAATAATGTCACATTACTTACAATTCACTTGCAAATTGTACATATATCTATATATGTAACATATTAACCCAGCCGTCAATCAAAGAACAGGTGCATCCAGTCGAAGATATCAGGGTATAGCCTTGATTGTGGACAGGTTGAATTTGGTGCAAATGTGACGCTCACAGGAAGCAGGTGGATGTCAAACAATGATCTAACCCGGTGCGACAGGAAGTTCAGATAGTTTGGAGTTTGGAGTTCAGGGCCCTTGCTTGAGCAGCCTCGCAGGATGAGAAAGGAGTGCTGCTATAGCCAGAAGAACTGGGGGTCAATATGTTGCAGTCTTTTTTCAGTATCCAACTAACCTCTCACACATAACCCTTTCACAATCCTTTCGAATAAAGTCAAAGGTATATTTTTCTAAAGAACTGTGTTTCGTTCGTCATTATTGTGTTGACAATGTTTCCGCATGTACATGTGTATAGTTGGCTGTGACTATGCAACATATGTATACATATATATATGTGTGTATATATATATATGTGTGTGTGTGTGTGTGTGTGTGTGTGTGCATACATATATATATATATATATATATATATATATATATGTGTGTGTGTGTGTGTGTATTGGCCAGCAGTTTTTCATTTAAGCATGCCTGATTAAATAATAGACACATTTAGACAATATAATTTTATTATTGTTCCTTTCAAGTTTCTTGATAAGTGTCTTGGTTTCAGCTTGGAATTGTTGAATGAATTTACCAAAATTATCCCGAACACTTTCGGAGCTTTCATAGAACATCATCAACGGTTGTTTGCATGTGTAAATGGTGTTTTCTCTTGAGTTTTTAAAAAGCTTATTTATTCTTTTATAACATTACACAATTACGTAAATGCAGAATTGGATATATATATATATATATATATATATATATATATATATAACTCTGTAAACGAGTACAAACCCAAAAAGAGGCTGTCTACATTTCACAGCACAAATACCCTTGGCAAAGGTACGAACACAACTTTTCTCCTTCCACTTACGGCTAAAATATTTGCCTTGGTCGATAATGAAAACTTATAATACAAACCAATTAAATCTACTTAAATAAATTAGCTTTGTGTCACAACCTGCTTGTGCAGAGGACTTAGTTTACATATATATATATGCAAATTTCATTAAACATAATAGACATTTTATGTCTACATATTTTCTTCTGGATCCGTTCGAATTCCCGTATTACTTTTATCGTATTCGGGGGGAATTGATTCATGTATTGTCCATAGTTGTATGTATCCCTAGTACTTTCTGTCCGACTAGGGATACATACAACTATGGACAATACATGAATCAATTCCCCCCGAATACGATAAAAGTAATACGGGAATTCGAACGGATCCAGAAGAAAATATGTAGACATAAAATGTCTATTATGTTTAATGAAATTTGCATTAACAAAGAAATGCTGCCTAAATATGTATATATATATATATATATATAAACAAGATGTGTTATTAGATAACCACAATAATTAGAAAGCCATAAACACATCCAAACCAACAAATATATATATATATATATATATATATATATATTTATATATTGTAATACACAGGCAGACTGTTTCGTTGTATCACAAATTTTCAGTGTGACACGACACGGAGATGTTTTAAGCTGTGATCGAAACCCGGCTGACTTTATCGGCTACCGGAAGGGTCACATCTAAATAGTGGAGCTTTTGCATTTAAGCGCATGTGGTACTCGCCAATAAGCCCACTCGAGTTCTAAATCCAACGGGGAGTATATATATATATATATATATATATATATATATACATTATTATTATTATTATTATTATTGACAGACAGACTGTTTCGTTGTGTCACAACACTTCAGCGTGGCTAGACACGTGGAATGATTCAAGCTGGGATTGAATATACATATATAAACAGCAATTGGCATTAAATAACCCTCAGATGCTTGTTTGTCATAAAAGATAACCTAACCAAACTGAGAAATATATATATATATATATATATATACAAGATTCGGCATTAATTTACTAAAGGTGTTTGTATGCCGTAACACAAAAACCTAAACCAAATGAAGAAATATATATATATATATATATATATATATATATATATATATATATATATATATTTCCATTAAGAAAAAACACAAACCTGTCACATTAGAATTATAAATTTATTTCCATCCTGTTATGTGTTTTTGATAATATAAAAAAAACACGAAAAAGAATTAACAGGACTTCTTCAGATCTTATGGATAAAATAAATCAGAATAGACACAGGGAAGAAAAATTTTAGATTTAAATGTTCACTTAGAATAGTTTTCTTGTCCTGATGGAATTACTCCCAACCCCGGTTTAACTGGACTAAATAATACTTATATATATATATATATATATACATATATTGTCTGTAAGTCAATTAATTTATTTTTTTGATTCGACTCGTGATTAATATAGTAAGATGACGGAATTATCTTGTGCCCGTTGTGTAATGGTTATCGTCGCAGGAATTGGACACGGCGACACGAGTTCAAATCCTGGACTGATTGCATTTCACATAACACTAATACCCTTGGGAAAGGTATGAATCCAAATATTCTCCCTCCAGCTATGGGTAAATAGTAGGGCAGACTAGGTTCTTCAGCTTTGGTGAGGCAACTAGTCTAGGAGAAGGAAAACTCTGAATTCAAACCACTTAAACTCCGCTTAAAAAAATTGACCTTGTGTCATATCCTGGCCGAGCGGAGGGGTTGGAAAAGAGGAGGTGCCCGTGGTGTAATGGTTATCGGAAGGAAAACTCTGAATTCAAACCTGCTAAACTCCGCTTAAGAATTGACCTTGTGTCATATCCTGCCCGAGCGGAGGGGTTGGGTAAATAGGATCATATTAGTCGTCGTTAATTTTTTTTTATTATCACACAATTGATAATATCTCACTTAGTGCTCTCTTTGAGAATAGACGTTTCTTTTGGTTGTCTCGTGGAGGGGAACATGTTCGTCTAGAAATCCATTCTCTGGTAAATATGATAACCTTGTTTCCTGATTTTTACTAAGATTCAACCCCGACAATGGTAAATGTTCTACTAATCAGCGAAGAGTTACGATATTAATACAATGAGTTGTGGTAAATGAATGACAAGATGGATAAGAACGCATGGATTAAAGGAGATGTGATTCGGGCGTCACTAATATACATATTGAACTCAGAATTAAACATTTCATAACCTTATTCAGTTGAATCCCAGGAGCCATCTTCATTCACATTTGTCATTATGCGATCCTGGTAAGCGGATGATTTCATGAAGAGAGTGGTTTAAATATTAAACAGTCGGGACGTCGATGTGAAAACTGGAGAAGGCTTACTTAACTTGGGCGTTTGGTTGAAATAGCCGAGGGATTAGCTTAATAGTTTGCTGTTCGGCAATGAGTAACTTCCACGCCAATCTCAGGGAGGGGCTGCTTACTTTTTGTAAAATGACGAAATTTTAATGGCATGTCAAACTGTCTTGATTGGTTTGGTTTGGTTTGGTTTCTTTGTTTAATGACATATCAACATTTGTAGGTTATTTAATGCCAAAGCCATTCTCCTAGAAGAACAGTAGTGGTACTATTTAACCCATAGCTAGGAGGATAAGGGGGTTCATACCTTTCCTAAGGGTATTTGCCTGAAAGTGAACGTAATAGCGCGACTGGAGTACGAACTCGCTTACTACAACTCCGCAGTCCACTGCTTTAACCATTACACCACGACGACACCCCCAAACTGTCTTGAGGTAGGGAATCATGTCATTGTTTGTATAGATTTAGATTTTTTGGGTAGTTTCTTTACTGCTTTTTTTTTTTTGGTACTTAGTGATATGCCCTCAAGAACTTCTAATACTACTACTCAAGGTTCTAAAATACCTCTACACAAGATTGCCCCCACCCTCAACGAGTGTGCTGAGTAAACTGGAAATGACAACTTGTTACATATTCATATTTACCGACACCTCCCCTCGGGCAGCATATGACACAAGGTCAATTTTTAAGCGGAGTTTAAGTGGTTTGAATTCAGAGTTTTCCTTCTCCTAGACTAGTTGCCTCACCAAGGCTGAAGAACTTAGTCTGCCCAACTATTTACCCAGAGCTTGAGGGAGAATATTTGGATTCATACCTTTCCCAAGGGTATTAGTGCTATGTGAAATGCAACCAGTCTCAAACAGAATTTGAACTCGTATCGCCGTGTCCATTTCCTACGACGATAACCATTACACCACGGGCACCTTCTTGTTATATATTGACCCTTGACCGAGCCGTCATTCAAGAGATGCACCTGTGTGAATAAACAGAAGAAGAGCGGAAGCAAGTGGGCGTTATGAAAGAATATTGACAGGTGCCGGCGGCCGTAAAGTAAGTCAGAGATAGGAATGCCAGAGTGAGGACCAGCTTGCATATTGAGGGCTACGGCCCTCAGCGACCCAAGCCAATATGCAGAAGAAGTGCTACTATGGTCAAGAGAAGAACTTGGGTCCATATAGCAGTCTATCACTTTCTCCACTCATCTCTCACACACCACAGAAACATAGAGAATAAAGTGGGAGAGATATATTTTTGTAAAGAACTGTGTTCGTTCGTCATTGAAATTCGTCTTTCTCTTTGCTTATATTATCGTTAATTATGTTCCCGCTTATATGTATATTCGTATATGTATATTTATGTGGCTATACAACAATCTAACGATGTGGCTGTAGTCCTGGAGTTTGTAGTATATGAAACCGTTTTAAATAGTTCGTGTTTATATTCAATGTATGCTTTAGTCATAATAGCGTGGTTCTCTGTGAGATTCAAACTCAATGGACAAGTCGTTAGTAAAAATATGTTCTTTCTTCAGGGCTTATTAAATTCCACAACCGTCCTTGAAGAGGAATAGCAGTGGTACTATTTGACCCATAGCCGAGAAGATAAGTGGGGTTTTCAGTTTTCCGTGCGTAGTAGTCCCAAACTGAACGTATGGGTTCGACTTGAGTTTGATTGTGCTTACTACAATGTAGAAGTATGGCACGTTAGCCATAACGTCACAGGGACTCCAACACATTGGTACGACAAGAAAAAAGTATTTTCTGATTTATCAATAAATAAAATGTCCTTTCGGACAAATGTCTGATAACCCTTCGTCTGGCCACAGATTTTAGTCGAAATCGTTTTTAGCTTTTATTTTCTTAATGAGATAACTTTAAGATTAGTGGGTATCAAACTTTGAGTTGCAATTTAACACTGGTAAGGTCCTTGAAAAAATCAGAATTCAACAGATAATTCCGCCTCATCTTCTGTACGTTTGCTAATAAGTATTTACGAACATAGTATTCAATATCAACTTCCCCGGTTTTAGCTGGGCCGTCTGGCATTCGTGCCGGATGGGGTATCAAAATCAATGGCAGATTCGAAGCCGAAAGGCCCTCAGCTTCAGCTGGGCCACCATCGGGTGTGAGTTGCAACACTGACACCTTTGTATAGCATTAGACCTTGCTGTCTAGTTCAAGCTATAACCTGGTATCCGAGCTCGGACCAAGATTTGGGTTCGTGATAGAGCTTGGCTCATTAGACCCACATTGCACTTAGTGGGTCAATGAGCAGCACAGACAAGCAGGATTCGACCCTCGGCTCGTTCCTGACCTTTCCATCCTCTAAATACCCACTATAATTAGCCTTCGGGTCATTGACCTTGTGTCAAGTGCTGTCTGATGGGAGGAAGCGACAAATATCTTAGTATTCAATATCAACTCTCCAATGGCTCCAGTTTCTATTTCATTTGAACTGTAAGTCTCAAAGCGCCCTGATTACACTTGAAATTTCAGATAGTACAGTTAAGAAGCCGTGTATTCCTCCGTTTGATCTTGTTAAACATTAAATTTTAATATTAATAAAAATAGCGTTATCTAATTTCATCAGGGAAAATAACTTTTATATTTCAAATTATGTAATCTTGTCTGTAGCTTTGTGTCTCTGGAAATCGCAATCTCATTTTGTTATCTTATCTCCAGGTCATGACTGATGTCAAATTTCCTAATGACTTAATCTTTATTGTTATTTTATTTTACCTTTTCTTCATTACCGAGAAGAATTTTAAATCTACAAATTCTCTTCAAAATAATTAGATGATAGTCTCCGCGGGGCGTAATTTAAAAGAAGATATTTTAAGTTGAAAATGTGAGGAAGGGGAAAGTGGTTTTCTATTGTGACAACAGCAGATTCTGAATATAATTAAAGATGGCACGTAACTCGAATATAAAAGCCCATAGTGCGAACCAAACTCATTACGCTAGTTAACTGGCCAAATATAAATAGAAAATAACTTGCAAATAATATTTTCGTTGCAGACACCAATCATCATATTAATCGTCGTGGAGGTGCCCGTGGTGTAATGTTTATCGTCGTAGGAAATGGACTCGGCGACACGAGTTCAAATCTTGGACGAGAATGATTTCATAGCACTAATACCCTTGGGAAAGGTATGAATCCAATTATTCTCCCTCCAGCTATGGGTAAATAGTAGGGCAGACTAGGTACTTCAGCCTTAGTGAGGCAACTAGTCTAGGAGAAGGAAAACTCTGAATTCAAACCTGCTAAAATTCGCTTTAAAAATTGACCTTGTGTCATATCCTGCCCGAGCGGAGGGGTTCGTTTATTTGCGTCCTTCTCCTCCCTTCCTCTCGGTGGTGACGGGGTGTGGGTGAGAGCTGGCTGTTTGACACAAACCCTGTCATAGCAGATAGGTCGTGGCAGACTGGGGTAGGACAGGTCGGCGCTTCCGGAACTTTTAACGAACCCGTTTTGACAACTGCCTTCAACTCTGCCCCAATATCTCGTTACTCGTTTTCTTATATAGAGATTTTGGAGAACAAATCGAAGATCTTCGAATATTCGATGTCACTAGAGAAACACGTGATGATACATCTGTGATTATTTTAAAATCACGTCTAACTTTGCAGGGCATTCTGCCCGCACGTGCTAGTCTCGTGACACCTTCACTGATTGACGACAGCGCCCGTCCGTAATATTACAGGTTTTTGAACGAGAATCGTCATCTCAGAACCCGAATGGGAACAGTTAAGTCAACTGGATATTTTACATTTTCTTATCAAATAATCTTTTTTCATTTTGGTACTCCTTTTACATCATGACACTATATTGGCCATTCGTTGCGTTGGTGTGTGTTTGTGTGTGTGTGTGTGTGTGTGTTTGCCTGTGCGCGTGTGCGTGTGTGTGTGTGTGTGTGTGTGCGTGTGTGTGTGTGCGCGCCGGTCAGAGAATATTTTTGTCTGCTCTGGCGCGAAACCCACACAAAGGGCCTGAGAGCGAGGTCTCCCGTGAGACCGGAAGTGCAGGAGGAAAGGAATGTCCCAGAGAAAACAGAGAGAGAGTGAGTTGACAAAGGAGGGCAGAAGAGAACAGTCGGCTTGAGATAGCTGTCCAGAGAAAGACACAGTCAGTAGAAAGAGACAGTGAGAAGATGGAAGCAGGCACTCAAGAGCATTTCTTGTGGCTTTGTGGATGTTTCGCGCAAATATTCGCCTACAAATGCACGGAGAGTTACACCAAAGTGTCACAAACACCCTCTTCTTGTGCTTGGAGCTGACCCAAGTCCATGTTTGTTCGTTTGTTCTTTTCCTCCACCCTCTCGGATGTGTTTTGTGTGTCCGTAAAGAAATGTGCAATATCCCTGGTCGGAGATGAGAAAAAAACACTTGATGAATCACTGGCCATGAGTATTTTGATTTAAGAAAGCTGATATAGTGGGTTCGGACAGCGAGGGGTATTAGCACAACATACTACTTGTTCATTAACGAATATGTTTATATTTCTAGCTGTTATCTTAGGTCAGTGGATTCTTTTTTCTTGATACCATTGGTATGTATATTACAGAAATAATAGCCATATCAGTGTTATGTATAAAAACGATCTTTTGTGCACATGTGTCTATCGCATTTTTCTCTTGAGTTTAGGGTTTGTATATCCCGGATATATTGATGCTAATCCTCGTCCTTGGTGAGTGGGAACTCGATTAAATGTCATCCTTAGTACCAACTATACGAATAAAGCTTTTCCATATAGTCAAGTTATGATTATAAGAGGCGCCCATAGCATAACGGTTATCATCGTGGAGTTTAAATCCTGACAAATGGTTTTTGCATTTCATATATCACTAATACTCTTGGGAAGGGTAATAATTAAAATATTACTCGTCCAGTCGGGTGGGGTTGGAAAATAGACTGACTGCATCTCTGCAGAGGGGTAAGAGTCCCCCAACAAGTGTCCTGGATATAGCACTAAACAATCTGATGAGGAGCTTCGTGTATTGCTGCAGCTTTGGGGAATCTGGAGTACTCCTTTATTGCAATCGTTAGCTTATATTACTATATATTAAACAATCACCCGGGTACTCAAGATGTGTATGTATGCTTATATATTTTACTTTATAGTTAACCATTGATGTAGGTATATATATATATATATAATATATATATATATATATATATATATATATCGGGAGAGAGAGAGAGAGAGAAAGAGAGAGAGAGAGAGAGAGAGAGATGAAGGAGCGAGGACTGTGAGAGGATTATGTATTTTATTTGCGGGTTCTGCTTGCGGAAGCGTCAAAGGTGATAAGAAAGAAGCTTAAATAGAATCATTTTAAATGGCTTTTTTGGACATGGCCGTAGGCGCCAAACGACTGCTAAAATCTATTATATCGAAGCCTGGCCAGCTTAAATATCAGCGCTGGTGGGCAGTGTAAGTGGACGGGGAAGAGTGTGAGTGCCCTATTTGTGCCAGTTAGAATTGAGCCCAGGCAGACGAGACTAGAAACAGAAAAGAGTGAGGATTAAGACAAGAACGAGATTAGCGTTGAGAGAATTCAGTTGTTTGTCGTACACCATAGATAGCAGTTGTGGTCTGTTAGACTTTACGCCACACGCTCGAAGGGATGGTGACAGCAATTACAGAATGTCACACCTACTGACTCCGTGAGTGACTTTGGTCTTTCGCTTGGACTAAACTTACAGACTCGCAACTGCACAACGGGCTGAACCAGCCGATATTACAGTCCAGCAAAGGATACACTGAGCTGTGGATCAGCCGGCGGTTGCACCACACAAGGAAATTTTAAATGATTTTTTTGTGTGCTCTCTAAAAAATAGCAAAGTCAATCTCAAAAATGCGTGAATAGTCCATTTAGAAGGATGGCCATGACAAGAAAGAAATAATCATATATTAAGCAATCATTTGGGTTTCCCAGCATTCTTGTGAGGTTTAAATCTTTTATCATTTTTTATTGAAAAAAATGTGGTTTATTTTTTTTTTTTCTTTCAGCTTATCTTCGGGCGTAGACCGAAGAATGGAACGGTCTAAATGATATCTTAACGAGATCAGAAATATAAAAAGGAGATTCAGTTTTCCATTCAATGACTGATATATCCATGGTATAACAATATGAGGTGCCCGTGGTGTAATGGTTATCGTCGTAGGATATGGACACGGCGATACGAGTTCAAATCCTGGATGAGGCTGATTGTATTTCACATAGCACTAATACCCTTGGGAAAGGTATGAATCCAAATATTCTCCCTCCAGCTATTGGTAAATAGTAGGACAGACTGGGTTCTTCAGCCTTGGTGAGACAACTAGTCAAGGAGAAGGAAAACTCTGAATTCAAACCTGTTAAACTCCGTTTAAAAATTGACCTTGTGTTATATCCTGCCCGAGCGGAGGGGCTGGTAAATATGGGCAATTTGAGGTATTTATTGGTGGGAAAAAATTACGGAGAGTATGATGCATTTCCTTTTTAGGAAAATATAATTTTCCTTTTTATAAAAATATTAAACGGACATATTGACTTTGACAGAAACTCAAAAGTCAATCTGAAAGGTAAATTAGATAGTAGTGCTGCTGGAACAATCAAATTCTCAAAATAAAAGCAAATTTGGAGATTTATTGGTGCATTCATCCATTTTAAATCCTTTTATCTCTTGCCCACCTGTTGGGGTTAAAAAGTCAAATCTTTGGATAGATTAAGCAGATCTCTGATTTTTGTTTTGGTCAACGTGCAAAGACATACTCCCCTACAAGGTATCGGCTCGGATCTTTAATTAACCAAGCCCCTACATTATGGTTTCATTGGATGACCAATTAAAATCTGATACGTGGAAGGGATACTCTTCCCACAGATGTAGATTAGGGCATTTGATTGGCTGACCAGACAAAAAGTAGAAGAATACGAAATGATCTGTCATTGGTTAGCAAATCGGGAGTTTTTGTTCCCAGCGGAATCCTCCATTGAAATAGATCTTTTTCAGGTAAGAGAAGAGAAGAGATCCATGTCATACCGAAAACAAGAAGAGAAAAGAAATCTTTCTAATAAATAAAGCTTCTCCAGCAAGGCCTCATACTCCGAAAAATTGAGTAAGATAGAAAGACTACACCAGCTAGATACCTCATTTGTCGGTCTCTCAAATATAACAAGAAGCCACAATTTCTCTCTCTATATATATATTTTATACATTATTGTTACACCATTATGTTTCAATAAAAAGTTGTTAATCGTTAACGGAGAATTTTTCTTGTCTTTGAGTTCCCAAAACCAAGGTAACTTGTCCCAACGAACCACCTCGGCCGTCTGAAGTTCCATCTTCCATCTGTGGATCATTCGAACACAAAGTGGACTCTTGCCCAGTCAGCAGGGCCTGTAGAATACACTGACTGCTTCTCTACAGAGAGGTTAGACCTACCCCATCGAGTGTGCTGGATATGACGCTAAACGATCTGATGGTGAGGTTCATGTTATGCTGGAACTTTGGGGAAGGTGGAATGCTCCTTCATTGCTATCACTCTCAGGTCAACTCTGCCTCGGAGTGATACAACTTGATAGGGTCATATCTCTAGGTCCAATAGAACTAAAATGCGTACTTATGCTAAACCTAATTGTTTGAAATAGAACAGTTTCTGACATTGAAAATTTACTTAAACTAAACTGAATTGTTCTAAATAGAACTGTTTTGTCATTGAACTGTGTATAAACAAAAACTATACTTATACTAAACTGAATTGTTTGAATTAGCATTGTTTGACTAAACTAAAAAGCTTGAAATAGAAATATTTTTGATAATTCAACTGTGTACGTATGCTAAACTGATTTGTTTGAAATAAAACAGTTTATTTGCATAAAAATGGATTTGGCATTAAATGACCTACAAAAGCTTATATGCCATATAACCCAAAGAAACAAACAAGTCAACAAAGTGGGCCAAGAGGGAGTTTAAAAACCAACTCGCCGTAAACGCATGTGGTAGTCTTGAAACAAGACCACAATCAAAAACCGTGTCTTTTGCATAGGATGACAATGATGATTATCAAAGTTATAGACAAACAAAACCATTCTGAAGTTTGTTTTTCTCTTGAATATTATGTTCGAAAAATGTCACCGAAATTGACTTTTCGCTTTGCCGATTGTCACATCTTTTTAAAAAGTATCATATTGATTTTCCGTTTTTTGTTTCATCATTTCCTTCCGACATTTGCACTATAAATTCTACTCATTAGATTCGTATTTAAAACATAAAATAAGATTTCACTCCCAACTGTTCTTCTCGAGTAACAAATTTTGGAGGCACCTGTGGTTAAATGGTCGTAGAAGGAAATGGATTCGGTGACGCGAGTTCAAATCCTGGACGAATCTGAATTTCACATAGCACTAATACACTTTGGAAAGGTAAGTTCACATCTATTACGTCTCAAGCTATCGGCAAAGAGTAGGGCAGACTGAGCTCTTTATGTTGCATATTGACCCTTGACCGAGCCCTCAATCAGAGACGCACTTGTGTAAATGACCGGATGTAGGTTTATCGGAAGTAGTAGGCGTTATGAAATGATATATGCAGATGTCGCGAGTGGAGTTGGGTCAGTTGGAGTCAGTGAGCTAACCAGATTAAAAGAAATAAAAATCTGAAATCAAACTAACTTTTTCCACTTAAATATTTACCTTTTGTCAGACCTTGGGATGATATAACAATTCAATGAGAACAATCATATATTGTTTGCCGGTATTTGTGTGTCTGGATATTACGTAAAACTGTGTCGCCAACATAATTGTTTGGTTTGGTTTGGTTTCTTTGTTTTATAGCATATCAACCATTTTAGGTTATTTAATGCCAAAGCCATTCTCCCAGAACAGTAGTGGTACAATTTAACCCATAGCTGGGAGGATAAGGTGGTTCCCTATGGTATTTGCACGAAAGTGAACATAATGGCGCGACTGTTGTACATAATCGCTTACTACGATTCTGCAGCCCGTCGCTTTAACCATTACACCAGGAGGACAACCCCTCAATAAAATTGTGATTTACTTTATGTGTTTTTCAGTAATTTTTTAATCAAGTATATATTCACTCCTTTTCTGGTCGCCCTAGACTACGGTCGCCAACTTTACTTTTTATATTCACCTAACCTCTGCACGAGCAGGATGTAACACAATTCAATAGGTTTGAATTATATATATATATATATATATTGCTTACTGATAATTCTGGTGATCGGTTCGTGCGTAACTTTCGGTGGGTTTCCTAGTAGATTTTGGAAACGCTGTTACCATAGTTTTATTCTTTCTTGTTGGTTTGCAGCTTCGAATTTTGCTTTGACTGTGCTTTTTTTTCTACTCACTTCGTTTATCGTTTGCCAGGCTATCCTAGTTTGCATATCTTCCACCGAGTCTCTAATCTTATCTATCTGATTTTGTATGTATTCCGTCTGTTCTTTTAGATATATGCCTGCTAATTGATATTGTGCCTATTT
The DNA here is from genome assembly GCA_963585895.1 of Sepioteuthis lessoniana. Lineage (NCBI taxonomy): Eukaryota > Metazoa > Mollusca > Cephalopoda > Myopsida > Loliginidae > Sepioteuthis > Sepioteuthis lessoniana. The sequence continues at coordinate 18,851,070 of OY757926.1, forward strand.
TAGTTTTCGGGCATTTGTAATTGTTGGGTTCTTATAGAAAAGCTGCTGGGCTTGACGAGATTCCCCCAGAAGTATGGAAGACCAGACAATTCGACGACATACTGCTCCGACACTGCAACGCAGTCTATAATCAAAATCCGATAGACAGATGGATGAAGGGATGCATCCACAAGGCAACAACTATACGACCACTTGCCTCCCATCACGAAAACTATCCAAGTTAGACGAACCAGACATGCAGGACACTGCAGGAGAGCAAGAACGAGCTCATAAGTGATGTACTCCTATGGACCCCCGAGCAAAAGCAGGACGACCAGCTCGAACATACATACAGCAGTTATGTGAGGATACGGGATGTAGTCCTGAAGACCCACCGGAGGCGATGAATGATATGGAAAAGTGGCGAGAAAGGGTCAGGGATATCCGAGCTAGCGGCTCGACATGATGAGGATGATATATATATATATATATATATCATCTTCATATATGAATTGAGGTCTCGGTAGCCGTTAAACGGATGTATGTAAACAATAGTAATTGTGATTCATAACCGTTTAAAATTTTCTTCGATGTTACTAGCTCCTTATGGTTGAAGGGTTAGAAGCTTGGACTGGTGTTTGAGTCAACCGGATTTCGATCCCAGCTACGGGAAGCTAATATGTCTAGCCACACTGATGAGTTCTGATAGAACGAAACAGATCTCTCTGTGGATGACTATATATATATATAAGAAAATAATTGAAAGGAATTAGACAGTATGGAGAAAATTTGAAAATATTATTGGTACACCATTGTGTTTCAATAAATAATTGTTAATTGTTAACAGAGAGTTTTTCTTGTCTTTGAGTTGCAAAAACCCAGGCTACTTGTTCCAATCTTAGGGTCTGGTCTGCCGGAGAGAGATCGGAGAGATTTATCGCTTTTTAGCACGAAATGTAACACTAACAGCATAGAGCAGGATTTGAACTAGAGTCACCGCGCCCATTTCCTAACATGATAACCGTTACACTACATACTTTCATGTGTACGGTAGATTAAACCAAATACATAGAAATGATTCAGTTGGATCAGAAAATAATTTAGAATTATACAAACAAACCCAACCTTGTAAACAAACTGTCATAAAGATTAGAAAACGCAATATTCTCAGGAACTTTGAACTTTAAACAAATCCCCATTCCATACCTGGAAATGAAATCAATTTATCTTGAGCGAAAAAAAAAATATATGATTATAAGGTTGTCACAATTCCAGAGATGTTCTAAGATCATTTCATCATTATCATCATGTCGTGGTGGTAGCACGGATATCCCTGACCCTCTCTCGCCACTTTTCCCTATCGTTCATCGCCTCCGGCAGGTCTTCTGGACTACATCCCGTATCCTCACATAGTTCCTAAATGTATGTTCGTGCTGGTCGTCCTGCTTTTGCTCGGCCATGTGTGGGGGTCCATAAGAATACATCACTTATGAGTTCGTCCCTGCTTCTCCAGCAGTGTACTTCAGGGCTGGTTCGTCTAACTTGAATAGTTTTCGTGATAGGAGGCAGGTGGCCGTACATTTGGTGTCTTGTGAGGTGTTGCCGCCAGGACTTGTTCAAGATTGCTCGCAGCATTCTTGTGTAATTGCCGTCTAGCTTCTTCTCCAGCCGTTTTGTTAGAATCCATGTAGTGCATCCATATAGCAGTATCGATGCGACCGCTGCCTGGAAGAAACTGCGTTTCATTTTATCGGTCAGGTCTGATTTCCATAAGATAGATAACCTATTGATAGCTGTCCATGCCTTCGTTAACCTCGTGTCGATGTCCTTTTCGGTTGATGCGACGCTGCTTCCTAGGTAAGTGAATTTAAGATCATTTAAATACCCTAAAGATGGAGAAAGTTAATTCGATGTTGGAAATTCGGTTGGTTTGTTGGTTGGTTGTTAGAGTTTTATGGCATATAAACATTTGCAGGTTATTTAACGCGAAATCAATTTTTATGTAAATAGTCAGTTCTTTTTCAAACTATTCAGTTTAACAACAGTACACAGTTAAATAGTCAAAACGGTTCTAATTTATGTAATTCAGTTTAGTATAAGTACAGGTTTTGTTTACACACAGATGTCAAGACAGCTCTATATTAAACAATTCAGTTTAGTGTAAGTAGAGTTTCAATGTCAGAAACAGTTCTATTTCAAACAATTCAGTTTAGCATAAACACGCTGTTTAAATGTCAGTAGAGTTTAATTGTCAAAAACATTCCTATTTAAGTTATTCAATTTAGTCAAACAGTTCTAACTTTAAAAAAATTCAGTTTAGCATAAGTATGCAGTTAGTTCTATTTGACCCATAGATAGGAACCTATCAGGTGCTACCATTCCAGGCCAGAGTGGACCTGGGAGCAATGGCAATGAACGGGTGTTTCGCATTTTCCAAAGCTCCAGCATTACTGGAACGTCATTTAGATTATTTAGTGTCCTATCAAGGACAATCTTTAGTGGGTATCTTACCTTTCTGCCGAGAAGCAGTCGGTGTTTTCTACAGCCCCAGCCGAATGGGCAAAGAAATTCGGAAGAATAATTCCCTTTGCAGACAGCTTTTTGCATATTTTTTCGTAACTAGCAATTGTGGCAATACCCACACTGCGGGGTTTGATGACCGTTTGATGGTCTTGTAGCGTTGACTCCGTTATTTATTCTCACCCCCGGTCGATAGGGGATTTAACAAGTCAAACAAAAAATAACAATAAAAACAACAAACAGAATAGTTGGCTGGTTGTTAGGTTTTTATGGCATATCAACCTTTGTAGGTTATTTAATCCCAAATCCATTTTTATACGAATAATCAGTTCTATTTAAAACAATTCAGTTTAGCATGAGTACCCAGTTTAATTGTCAAAAAAATTCTATTTTAAGCTATTCAGTTTAGTCAAACTGTTCTAACTTTAAAAAATTCAGTTTAGTGTAAGTACAGTTTCAATGTCATAAAAAGTTCTCGTAAGTACTGTTTCAATGTCAAAAACAGTTCTATATCAAGCAATTTAGTTTAGCATTAGTACGCAATTTAAATATCAAAATAGTTCTATTTCAAGTAATTCAGTTTAGCATAAGTAGACAGTTTAGTTCTATTTGACCCATAGATTGGGCCTTATCAGGTGATACCGCTGCGGGCAGAGTAGACCTGGGAGCAATGGCAAGGAAGAGATGCTCCACATTCCCCAAAGCTTCAACATCTCTGGAATTTCACCATCAGATTGTGTAGTGTCATATCTAGGGCACACGTTGTGAGGTCTCACCCCTCTTCTGAGAAGCAGTCGAAATATTCTACAGCCTCAGCCGAATGGGCAAGCAATAGAGGGAGGAAGGAAGAAAGGATAAAACAGGGACGTAAGCTCAGCAAAACGTTAGAAGATGGAGTCAGTCAGTTTTTTGGTACTCTGTATGCATTAATGGCTACAAAGAATGCTTGGTCATTGCTTTCCATTTCTGTGGTTGCATCTCTCTCCTGGTTGTGAGATCTTTCTTTCACTAAATAAAATAATGTCATATAGAAATACTTGAAAATATTTACTCATATGCGAGTAAATGATTTGTTTGGCTTTAGTATGGTATCATTTAATTATGTGTCAACAAACCATACATATGCGTAAACAGACTTTAGCATTAAATAACCTATAGAGGTTGATATGCCATTAAACCCAACCAACCAATCAGCCAATTAAAAACACGAATAGAGACTCAATACCAGCATGGGAATTTAGACTGGAAATACAGATAAATCTAAGACAGCAAACAAAAAGAATAAACCAGTGGAAAAAAAGCTGGAATATGTTGGAAGAAAAAGAGAAAAGCAACTCAACAATTAAAATTAACTGTACAACCCGAGGAAATAAATCATAATGCTCTGACAAAAGAAGAAAGACTTAAGAGATCTTGAGACAGGATTAAACAATATAGACAAAGCAGGACATTCAGCAACTACAAAAAAATTATATCACAGTGAAGAGGGAGAATGTACGACGACATACCAACAAGGAAACAAAACAATTTTGCAGCAAAAATATGGGAACAAAGAGGACATAACAGAAAAACCAAATGGATAAAGACCATAGACAATGAGTTACAAGGACTCCAAGAAGGTTCTAAGGTGATAATAAACCTTGATTAACAATGCGCAACACTAAAAAAGTACCAAATTGGAGTTAAACCAGGCTATGATGGCGTATATGGATACTGGTTTAAAAAATTCCCTTCAATCCGTGACAGACTGGCTGTTTAAATATAGAAGCTTAAAACTGACATACCTAGACCCTCCGATCAAAAACTAACCCCAAAAAGAAACAGCCCCCAACAATGACAGACTCATAACGTGTCTACCGATGATGTGGAAAATATTAACGGTACATTTCTAGGAGGAGATTTACTATTCGTTAGTAAGCCGAGAACTGTTCCCCAAAGAACAGAGAGGATGCTGCAAGGGAATAAAAAGAACAAGAGATCTACTATATATTGATCCACACATCCCCAAGAGGAGCGAAACGAGACGAAAGAATAAAGCTATATTATAAAACCCTAAGGTACGTGCAAGCTTTCAGAATAGCTTGAAGTAGAGCGCGCATTGAGAATTCTAAAATATACTCTTTTTCCCCCATTTGGGATTTCTTTCTTTTTTTAAATCTCCTTGCCAGTTAACTACCTTGATTTATTCATTGTTATGGTTTTCTTGTCAGAGAGTTTCTTTGACGAGACATGGCCGAAAAAAGAATCCCTTTTCAGAACTCACTATACATGCTCTTCAACACTCGGAGAAACGGAAACTTACAAATACTTGGGAATATTGGAAGCAGACACTGTCCAACATGCGGGTTGAAAGAAAAAAAAATTAAAAGACTTCCTCAGGAAAACGATAAAACTACTCGAGACCAAAAAAACAAACAGAAATCTCTTCAAAAGGTGAAACATATGGGCTGTCCTCCTCGTAAGATACTCGGGACCGTTCTTAAAGTGGGCGAGAGAAGAACTTCAGTAAATGGATCAGGCAACAAGAAAAATCGAAACGATGCATAAGGCCTTACATCCCAGAGAGATGACATAGACAGACTGTATATGTAAAGAAAAAAAAGGATTGAGGGGACATGCCATTATTCAAGATAGCGACAAGGCATCGATACAATAACAAGACGATTACATAAAAACTCGTGGAGGAAGACTGATTACTATCACCAGAAATAATGCTGACAACACAAGCATCAACAGAACAAAAATAACCTGAAAACAAAAATTGGAAGAAAAAGAACACTATGGGCATTTCAAGCGACTAACAAGCGAAAACTCTTCAGAGAAATCATGGATGTGGCTATGGAAGGGAAAGCTTTAGAGAGAAACTGAATCTCTTCTGATAGCAGCACAAAACAACACAATAAGTATTTGCCATGTTGTTATATACTCATCTGCAGATCATGCACAAAGAACCACAACGATAAAGGACGAGCGAAGACTTCTTTAAAAAAAATATACCTCTCACTTTTTTTGAAAGGTTCAAAAGGGTTATTCAAGGTTTTACGGTGAGAGGGAGTAGGAGACCGAACAGAACTGCAATATATTGACCCCCACTCTTATGGCCATCAGCGTTGTGTCTTTCTCGTTCTCCTGATGCTCAACCGGAGGCCCCGGGGCTCAGCTTTCTGCTAGCTTTCTCTACCACATCTCGTCTCTAACTCATCTGGTCCCCAACTCGTCTGACTTCCTGTCTCACCGAGTTATATAATAGTTCAATCGCCCACTCAATCTTTGGAATGCCATGTTTGATCGTCATCAAGCGGAAATAACTGTCATGCAGTTCAGAGGTCACTCTCTTCTGGTGCATCAGTCTATGAGTGTATCATGGGCTTTCACCTTGTCCCATTTCTTCAGCTAAATCCGCCTACGCGATTTCTTTCGATTACTGGCCATTGGAATGTGTCACATCCTTCCGGTGCATCACTTTGGAATGGCATGTTTGGCCGGGTCGAAGGTCAATACATAACAATATCAAAGCAAGAAAAGACAAGACGCACCAAAGTAGCAGATGTACATTATGTGGTGATATAGATGAAACGATCAATCACATAAGAAGCGAATACAGTAAATTAGCGAAAAGAGAGTATTAGACTAGATACGACTGGGTGGGCAAGGGGATTCACGGGGAATTGTGCAAGAAATTTAAATTTGATCATACGAAAAAAAGGTATATGCACAACTCAGAATTCGTCCAAGAAAATAAGACGCACAAACGTCCCTGGGATTTTGAGATACAAACGGATCATCTGATCTTGGCCAGACGATCAGACCTTGAGGCAGTCAACAAAAAAAAAAAGAACCTGCTGAATAGTAGGCTTTACGGCTCCGGCTTACTACAGGAAAACAAAAAGAAAAAAAGGAAAACAAAAAGATTAGATAATAACCTAGATCTTGCTAAAGAAAAGAAAGAAAAAAGAGAGATAATAACTTAGATCTTGCTAAAGAAAAGAAAAAAACTAAGATATATGAAAGAGACGGTGATAACAATTGTAACTGAAGCGCTAAAAAAATTGGTGCAGGGACTGGAGGACTTGGAAATAACAGGACAAGTGGTGACCATCCAAAATACAGCATTGTTGAGATCAGCCAGAATACTGAGAAGAGTCCTGGAGACTTGAAGAGACTTGCTGCCGTTCGGACTCAAGTGGAAAAACCATCAGCTTACGTTGGTGTGAAAAACTCTCAAAGGAGTAAATAGTGATAATGAATGAATTAAAAAAAAATTAAATTGCTAATATTGTTTCTGAATGTTACCAATATTTAAGAACATTTTTTTGTGAAATGAAATCTTTTTTTTTTTTCCTAAATTAGAAAACAAATGTCAGTGTTTATCTATTTGAATAATTTTAAAAATTAAATATGAATATAAAAAAAGAAAATAATTGAATTGAAATAGAAAACAAATCGGTACATTATGATGGTAAATTAAAAACAAAAAAATCTAGCAAAAAGTAAATTTAACCTTGATAACTTTTTGTTTTTTTAATAATTTCATTTTGTTTTTAATGAATAAATATCTTAAAAGCTCTTTTTTTTTCTTTTTATAAAAGCAATTTCAGTGTGAAAATAGTTGTGTTAATACCGATACAAAAGGTCGATATACGTAGACATCTTAATAATTTAAACAATTTTAAGCGTAAAAATACTTTTATAAAAATTAAAGCTCATAGAATTAAAATGGAAAAAAATTAGCACCTTATAAACACGCCGTCAACGTATTTTTAGATATTAAAAAAAAAAACATTATTTTCATAAATAGGAAGTTAACTTTTTTTAAATGTTAATAATTTCATTGCAAGAAATATTGTTAAATCTCATTTTTTGGAAAATCGAAGAATTGTACATTAATATTACTATTTTGTTATAATATACTGGCAATGCCTCGTACGAGGATCATTAAATAAGTTTCCAGATTTTTTTTTCGTATGGGCACTTTTATTGATAGTACACACATGAAACTCTAGTCCCCTTCGAAGTGATCTCCTCCGGCTGCAATGCACTTGTACCGTTCCAACAATTTCTGGAAGGCCCCATGGAAGTCATCTTGTGTGAGCGTGTCAATGACCTTTGTCACAGCCTCTTTCATCTCCTCAATTGGCTCATAGCGACAGCCTCTGAGCTTAGGGAATAAGCAAAAGTCATAGGGAGCAAGGTCTAGACGATAGGGAGGCTGAAGAACTGTCTTGATGCCCATCTTGGTCAAATAGTCTGTCGACTGGTGCATTGTCCTGGGGAAATGTCACCAACCCGATTTGAAGAGTGCTGGCCTCTTCCGACCGAATCTCTTCCTGAACTCTCTTAAAACCTCAACGAAACCCTTTGACTAGTCAACTCTGGTGGTCTGTCTTCCTTACTCCTCCCACACCTCTCACCATCCCTCACAAACTCCCTGCCTTCCTTGAATCCCATATGCCACTCAAAAACTGATACTCAATTCATGCAAGATGCTCCAAAAGCAATCTGAAGCATTCCCTATGTTTTTGTGGCCTTTTTTCCAAATTTAAATTAGAATTTTATTGCATATCGTTCTTCTAAAGTGTCCTCACGTCCAGATTGCATTTTTGAAATTCACCAGCTGTGACAATCACGCTTTAGTAGGGTGTATTCCAATTGCTGCTGTAGCTGTTTTTTTGAACCTGAAATCATAAAAATTGGTAAGTCATCTTATAAGATGTATAGCAATAACATAGTGAATTTTCAAGAGTCTACGACAATTCTAAATGCCTGTACAAAAATGTCAGGAAACTTATTGAATGCACCACGTATCATAGTTAATATAGAATAGAGCAGGCTTAACATTTTTTTCATACTTTAACTGAAATCGCCAACGATAATACAATAGATCCGCAAAACATAGATCAACAAAAATTAAATATTACCAAAGATATTGAATGAGACCAGCTTAGTAATATATATTGTGTTTGTATGCACATATGCATGTGTATGTGTGGAGGGGGTGGACAAATATTGTGTGCGAGTGGGTCTATTCAGGTGAATGAATGTATACATGCATGTGAATATTTTATGTTAAATAAGTGTGTGTGTGTGTGTGTGTGTGTGTGTGTGCACGAATACGTGTGTGTGCGTTTTGAAAATTTTGTGGGTGTGTGTGTCTGTTTAGAATAATGTGTATGCGCGTGTGATGTTTTTTTAAGTTTGTGTGTGGATGTTTTCATGTGTGCTTGCGTGTGTGCGTATGCGTCTACGTGTGTGTGTGTGTTTGGACAAATTTTGTGGGTGTATGTGTCAGTTTAGAAGAATGTGAACGTGCATGTGTGTGAATTTTTACTCCAAAGAGTGTGTGTGTGTGTGTATATATGCGTCTTGAGGGGAGTGTTTGGGTAGGTATTTAGAAAAACTGTGTCGCTATAGATACAACTATTTACATTTCTCTCTCTCTCTCTCTCTCTCTCTCTCTCTCTATCTATCTATCTGTTAGTGAGTGTGTATTTGTGCATGTTGGCGTTAGGAAAAATCTTATTTCTGTATAGAAAAAATAATCAATGTATACGTTTGTATGTGTGTATGTGTGTGTGTTTGTGTGTGTGTGTGTGTGTGAAATCATTTAAAAAACAACAAAAAATAAAGCCTTTCATACCGATAAAAGTTCTCATAATTTCTGGTTGTTACCAAAAATGCCTTCCACCCTTACCCCCAAATTGAGAAAGACCTTGCGGACGTGCCACACACTTGTCGGCCACGTTGGTGGCACACAGACCGGCTCGTGTTGTTTCGTCACCTGGTCTACCTTGTTAGCCATGGTGGTCACTACTTAACCTCGGAGGCCCGTCCCTCCTGGTTTTCACCAGTTTCAGCTGGGCTGAGTTTATTGCTTGGTACTGAGGCGTCCAATAAAAGAATTGCCGACGGAGCCAACGATTTCTTTTGGAAAGGTCCAGTTCTACACTTCATCTTGATGGGGAGATGAACAAGTACCACCAAAAGATGTCTTATATTTTAACATTATCTGCTGAGATAACTAAAAGAGTAACGTTCGTGTTCAAGGTAAAGATGGACAAGCTATTCATACATCTACTAAATTAAGAAAGAGAATATTGACAGACAGCAGGTTTGCCTTTTGACATTCCTCATTCTACACACCTACTAATGCCACAACAAAAAAAAAAAAAAAAAAAAAGAGGAGAGACAGTTTCCAAAAATCCATTTCTCTCACGGACAATTTGACCTAAAATCACCGACTTTTAATGCATAGAATCTCCTTGAGATATTTTATTGATTTTTTTCGTTTACGATATGAAAAACAAAAACACAAAACAATATTTAACAACCAAAAAAAAAAAAACCAACAAAAAGCAAAGAAAATCGGTGAATTTAAGAATAATTAAAAAGCAATTATCTTAATAAATTAACAATTAATAATATTTATAATATTTTCAGAAAAAAACAAACACGCTAAATGATGTAAAGATGTTCAGGGAAATTGGACAATAAAAAAAAAAGAAGCCTAATAATTAAAAGAAAAGAAATTACGTTTACAAAAGAATATTGTTTATTTTGATGATGTACAGGGTTAAAATAATATTTTCATATTTTTCAATGATCTTATTTCACTCTATTCGATTTATTTTATTAAGAATATATAAATGCATACATTTTATATATATATATATATATATATATATATATATATATATATATATATATATATATATATATATATATAAATTTCGTTGAACATAATAGATTATGAGGAATTTTTAGAGGATAAAATTTGGAATATGTTTAGTTCATGGGACTGAAAGAAGTATAAATATATACAGAAAGATAATTATCTGATGAAGGTTAACTAAAATCCGAAACGTTGATTTTTTTCCATTCATGATTTTTGGCTTACTTTGTTTTTCTATTACCCAGTCGGCTAGGCTAATAGAATACACCGACTGTACCTCTGCAGAAGAGTAAGCCCCTTCCCATGAGTGTCCAAGATATGACTCTAAACAATCTGATGGTGAAACACCAGTGATGCTGGGGTTTGGGGGTACCTCTTCATTACCATTTCTATCGGATCTACTCTGACCCGGAGTGGTAGCACCTGATAGGGCCCTATCTATGGGTTAAACAGAACTAATGGCATACTTATGCTAAACGAAATTGCCTGACTAAACTGAATAGCTTGAAATTGAAAAGTTTTTGATAATTAAACCGTACTTACATTTAAACTACGTGCTTATGCTAAACTGAATTATTTGAAATAGAACTGTTTTTGACATTGAAACTGCTCTTACACTAGACTGAATTGTTTAATATTTTTTACATTTAACTGTAAAGAGTGCAGAAGCAAAATTATGAATATTTTTGTATAATGAAAAAATCGACTCTATTATAAAACAAGATAGATTTTCATTTAAAAAAATAACCAACAAAATAAAAAGATAGACACAAAACAGTAAATTTACTAAATATAGCCACCATTTTTTTTTCTTTCAATTATTCTATCAACACGCGTTCGAAACGATGTGCATGCCAGCAAAATAAATTCGTCAGACATTTTATTCTATTCTCTTCAATAGCAGTCTTTAGCAAACCAATATTTCGATGGGAAGTTGCATTTATTTTGTTTTCTAAGACGCCCCATATAGCGTAATCAAGGGGGTTAAGGTCTGGGCTTAGATCTTGCTTAATTGCTGTCCTCATAGTTTTCTTGAGGACTTTCAATTCATTAGCGTGCTTTCTTATCGACGTTGTGAGGTCCTTTATAATCGACGTAGCGTGAGCAATTAAAAAAAACTTATTTTCGTTTTTTATTCATTCCCTAACCCCGCCTTTTCCTTAAAAGGCTTTTTCTCGGTTAAAAAAAAAATTCTTTGTTTTGTATACGGTAGACAAGGAAATTTTGGCTCGGTTTCAGCGTTAAGCGGGGGGGAGGGTATCCACGTGGTGTAATGGTTAAAGCGACGGACTGCGGAATCGTAGTATACGGTTTCGTAGTCCAGTCGCGCTATTACCTTCACTTTCGGGCAAATACCCTTGGGAAAGGTATGGACCCCCTTATCCTCCCAGCTACGGGTTAAATAGTACCACTACTGTTCTTCTAGGAGAATGGCTTTGGCATTAAATAATCTACAAAGGTTGGTATGCCATTAAACAAAGGAACCAAACCAGCGTCAAGTAAATCATAGATTCTTTGTCGTTTAATTTCTTGCTCACTCATAATCTACACCAAGAAATCGCCCTGAAAATTTTGCACCGAAATGCTGAAGACAGTTCCAACGATTACGAAAGCATTCTGAACTCGACTAATCTATCTGCCGTGAGTAACTCTTAGAACCATCAAATTCCAAATACATACTGTGAAAATAATTGAAGAATTTTAGTCCGATATTGAATTACCTGTACCTGCTCTTAAATTAGGAGATCTGCATCCACTGAATAGGTGAACTGACGTATAAGTTTTGTTTATAACATCGATTTTGACGATTGATTTTAAATGGAGGCAGGTGCTCCTAACTTAGAAGACAGGTGAAATAAATCTTCCTACAAACACTTATATGGAAATCAGACCTAACCGATAAAATGAAACGCAGTTTCTTCCAGGCAGCGGTCACATCGATACTGCTATATGGATGCACTACATGGACGCTAACAAAACGGCTGGAGAAGAAACTAGATGGCAATTACACAAGAATGCTGCGTGCAATCCTGAACAAGTCCTGGCAGCAACACCCCACAAGACACCAACTGTACGGCCACCTGCCCCCTATCACGAAAACTATTCAAGTTAGACGAACCAGACATGCAGGACACTGCTGGAGAAGCAGAGATGAACTCATAAGAGATGTACTCTTATGGATCCCCACACATGGCCGCGCAAAAGCAGGGCGACCAGCTCGAACGTACATTTAGCAGCTATGTGAGGATACAGGATATTGTCCTGAAGACCTACCTAGGGCGATGAACGATAGGGAGGAGTGGCGAGAGAGGGTCAGGGATATCCGTGCTACCAGCGCGATATGATGATGATGATGATGATAAAAACTGTAATCTATTTCACGCTGGGTGTTTAGTTAAACTGGACAAATTTTGATCAAAAAAGAAATAGATTCATATATTATTAAACTTCTGTTTTTTGATTAACAAGGCAATCAAGCAGATCATGAATACATCTAATATTTTGATGCTGAATATTAATGATCTTATGCCAGTCATGTTCGTTTTGAATTAATTCAATATATCTACTTTCATTTATTCATTTGTCAAATTCTATAATTCCTATCGATTGTTAATGACAAAAGTATCCATATATCTATATACGAAGTGTGCTAAAATAGTATCGAGTTTGAAGTTGTATTTACCAAGACAGGAATGAACAATGAATAAAACGTTAATTTTCTTTAAAATGCTCGATGTGTTGAAAAAGTATCGAGACTGAGGTTTTATTTACCAGGACAGAAATGAAACATAAATGAAACGTATAATTTTCTTTAAAATACACACCTTGACATTCAATAAACATATTCTACTTATTTTTTATAGGTAGAAGTACCTTTGAAACTTCCCTTTTTTCCACGTATCAAGCTGCCCCATCGTGTATATTTTGCCTGATATGTTCGTCAATACTAAGATAAATGTTCATTTTAGAAAAAAAGAAAAAAGTCATAAGTGTTTAGGTATGGTGAGTTAGAGTTTGTTTCTGTTGTGTTCAGTGTTAGTATATCACGGTTATACTAATACTAATATTGGTTCTTAGAGATTGAGGGCTCGACTAAATATTTTTTTCTTAAAACCAACCACACCAATAACTCGGATAATATTTTAGAAATTTAGAAACAGAATACTGATATGCAATCTCACAAGGCACCTTTTTTTTTTTTATCTTCGACAGGTTGACAAGATAATTCTTGCTTAGATAGGGAACCTAATACTGATCCAAAATAGATGTTGATAATGCCAGGGACAACAATGAAGTGTTTGATAAGATAGGAATGTTTTTTTACCTGAGTCTTCATCCTTTAATTCCGATACTAATCAATGATAATTCCTTGAAGTCGATGAAAGCAGCAAAAGCAGTGATCGCCTAAAAGTGACCGATGAAAATTTTTTTTTTTTCTTATTCTTACCCTTATTCTTGTTCGTGAACTTATTCTTACGCTTAATCGTATTCTTACGCTTATTCCGATTCTTACTCTTATTCTTAAACTTATTCTTACTCATATTCTTGTTCTTACTCTTATTCTTATTCGTATGCGTATTCTTATTCTTACCCTTACTCTTAATCTTATTTTTTCTTATTCTTACTCTAATCGTACACTTATTCTTCCTTTTTTTCTTATTCGTATTTTTCTTATTCTTATTCTAACACTTATTTTTTATTCTTAATCTTATTCGTATTCTTAATCTAACTCTTATTCTTGCTGGCATTCTTACTTTTATTCTTATTCTCACTCCAATTCGTACACTTATTCTTATTCGTATTCTTTTTTTTATTCTTACTCTTATTTATATTTTCCTTCTTACTCTTATTTCTATTTCAATTTTTTTCTTATTCTTATTCATATACTTATTCTTACTCTAATTCGTATTCTTACTCATATTCCAATTCTTATTCTTACTCTTATTCTTATTCTTTTTCATATTCTTATTCTTACACTTATTCGTATTCTTATTCTTACTCTTATTCTTATTCTTTTTCATATTCTTATTCTTACATTTATTCGTATTCTTATTCTTACTCTTATTCTTATTCTTTTTCATATTCTTATTCTTACATTTATTCGTATTCTTATTCTTACTCTTATTCTTATTCTTTTTCATATTCTTATTCTTACACTTATTCATATTCTTATTCTTACTCTTATTCTTATTCCTACTCTAATTTTTATTCTTTTTCATATTCTTATTCTTACACTTATTCGTATTCTTATTCTTACTCTTATTCTTATTCCTACTCTAATTCTTATTCTTTTTCATATTCTTATTCTTACACTTATTCGTATTCTTATTCTTACTCTTATTCTTATTCCTACTATAATTCTTATTCTTTTTCATATTCTTATTCTTACACTTATTAGTATTCTTATTCTTACTCTTATTCTTATTCTTTTTCATATTCTTATTCTTACACTTATTCGTATTCTTATTCTTACTCTTATTCTTATTCATTTTCATATTCTTATTCTTACACTTATTCGTATTCTTATTCTTACTCTTATTCTTATTCCTACTATAATTCTTATTCTTTTTCATATTCTTATTCTTACACTTATTAGAATTCTTATTCCTACTCTAATTCTTATTCTTTTTCATATTCTTATTCTTACACTTATTAGTATTCTTATTCTTACTCTTATTCTTATTCTTTTTCATATTCTTATTCTTACACTTACTCGTATTCTTATTCTTACTCTTATTCTTATTCATTTTCATATTCTTATTCTTACACTTATTCGTATTCTTATTCTAACTCTTATTTCTATTCTGTTCTTACTGTTATTTTTATTTTTATTTTTTTAGTCTTACGCATGCTCTTAATCTTACTCTTTTTTATATTCTTATTCTTACTTTTTTTCTTATTCTTAGTTTTATTTTTGTTCATATTCTTACTCTTATTTGCCCAATCGACTGGGACTGTAGAATACCACGTCTGCATCTCTGTAGAGGAGTAACACCTCCCCCAACGAGTGTTCTGGATATGACACTAGACAATCTTATGGTGGGGTCCTAGTGCTGCCGGAATTTTAGAGAATGCGGAGCACCCCTTCATTGCCATAGCTCTCAGGTCTACTCTGGCCTGGAGGGGTAGTACCTAATTGGGCCGTATCTATTAGTCACATAGAAATGAGCTGTGTACTTATGCTAAACTGAGTTGCTTGAAATAGAAACGTTTTTGACATTTAATAGTGTCTAAAGAAAAACTATGCTTATACTAAAGTGTTTGAATTAGAACTGTTTGAAAAAGAACTTAATAGCTTGAAGAAGATATGTTTTTGATGATTGAAACGTGTATTTATGCTAAACTAAATTGCTTGAAATAGAACTGTTTATTTGGATAAAAATGGATTTGGCATTAAATAACCTAAACAGATTAGTATGACATAAAATCCAAACAACCAAACAACCATCTTATTCTTACTCTTGTTTTATTGTACTTTCGCCAATGGTCCAGTTGGCCTGGGTTCAATTCCAGGTCGCGTCATACCAAAGACTTTAAAAATGGTACTTGATAGCTCCTTGCTTAGCACTTAGCACTAAAAGATGAGGATCAAGGGTAAAGTGGAGCAATCCAGGGAAAGAAGTAGCGCCCTCCCCTACACCTCAGTGTAGTAGCTATCGAAAAGTGTCGCCCTCTACTACAGTCGCCAAATTTACTTACTCCCGGATCCTCGACGTCCCAAAGCGACTGCACTTTAAAGAAAGTCCGTGCACAGATTTCTCTAAAATGTCTATACATCTTCAATTTATAAAATGAGTTGTTACCCGGTATTTTATGAATAATCAAAATATTAAAAAAAATTTTGAATATCTTCACTCTGTCCGACGATTGCTGATTGTATGAAACCCAGTGTCACAGACTATACCATGTATTTGACCTAGAGAGTAGCGTGTTCGCCAATGGTCCGGGAAACCGGAGTTCAATCTCAGGTCGAGTTTAACCAGACTCAAAAAATGGTACGTAATACCACTTTGCTCGGCATTATAAGTACGGATGAAGGGTAAAGGGGAGCAATCCAGGGAAATGAGCTGCTCTCTCCCCTACACCTCAGTGTAGTACCTATTGAAAGGGGAACCTTCGGGTCACCCTCGACTAAGGTTACCGCCTTCACTTATATATATATATATATATATATATATATATATGCGTTTATCTGAGTGTTTGTGCATCCAAACATTAACAAGAAATGCAATGTGAAGAAAGGTTTGGATTGGTTTAGTTGTTTCTAATGGCATATGAACCTTTGTAGGTTATTTAATGCCAAGCCATTTTCCTGGAAGAATAGCAGTGGTACTATTTAACCCATAACAGGGGGGATAAGAGGGTTCATGCCTTTCCCAAGGGTATTTGTCCGAAATATAAAGTAATAGCACGATTAGAGTTCGAACTCGCTTACTACGATTTCATTGCCCATTGCTTTAGCCATTACACCACGAGTATATGACCCTATATGAGCAAGCTAAATATTGAGAATATGTATTTTTACATATGATAATATGCCACGTTTCTGATTTTTTGGTAACGTATAAACAGGGTGATGTTACAATTCTTGAAGACATATAAGAAGTGTATCCAAAAAGTAACAAGTCTGTGTCTATATTTACTAATGGAAAATCGAACTATAAATAAAATGCTAATATTCCTCAAAATACACACATTATCGTTAAACAAACTTATTACTATGATTTTTTTCCATTGGTAAAAGCCCCTTTGAAGCTCCTCTTTTTAAATAACGTAAAGCTGTGCCATCGAATATAACTTTTGACATATAGGCTCACAACGATCTTATTGTTGAGATGAATTTTCAATTTAGGAAACAAGAAAAAGTCACTAAGGTAACTGTCTATAAATTTTAGCCCTTAACCCCTTTTTGCAGTGGAACATGTGCTTTCTAAGTGTTGTGTTCTGGTTAGTGAACCCAAGTAGTAGTAATAATAAGACAAACCACGATATGTGAGGTAAATAGTTATATTTACAGGAAAGAGTATTTACAAGAGAGAGACTGTTAGTAATAAGAACATAGGATTAGTGATAGAGTAATAATATACTTCAACAATAGGAACGGCTCTTCTGGTTTGATTTGTAGGTCTATTCTTCCCAGACTGATCTCCGCTATTGCCATATATGGTAGATGGAACAGCTCACTATGCTGAAACGGTAGATGATACCCAACACTAAGGAAAGCCATTAAGCTGATAATCTATATCTCCATCCGTCTCGTACATTTATCGGGGATTTCCAGAGAAAGCTTTTATCAAATCTTAGTTTTCTTTTGTTTTTGTTTTGTTTTACGGCATATCGACCACAAAGGGTCATTTAATGCCGGCCAAATCTTAGGGACATTTTTTTTTCCATTTCAATAAATCAACTGATTTAGTCTCTTTGTTTTGTTTTTTGTTTTTTTGTTTAATAGCATATCAATCTGTGTGGCTTATTTAATGCCAAAGCCATATTTGTAGAAGAACAGCAGTGATTTTTTTTTGTATTTAACCAATAAACAGGACCTTAATGGGTACTAACCATCCGGCTGAGGGTTGACCTGGAGTAATGGTAATAAAGGGACATTAGGAGGTGCCCATGGTGTAATGGTTATCGTCGTAGGAAATGGACACGGCGACACGAGTTCATCCCTGAACGAGACTGATTGCATTTCACATAGAACTAATACCCTTGGGAAAGGTATGAATTCAATTATTCTCCCTCTAGCTATGGGTAAATAGTAGGGCAGACTAGGTTCTTCAGCATTGGTAAGGCAACTAGTTTAAAAGGAAAACTCTGAATTCAAACCTGTTAAACTTCGCTTAAAAAATTGACCTTGTGTCATATCCTGCCCGAGCGGAGGGTTTGGTAAATATGGTAATAAAGAGGCACTCAACATTTCGCAGAGGTCTGTAACTGGAGCCTTACCATAAGGTGCTTTAGTTTCACATCAAGTACACTTGCTAGAATACCCTTGATGTGAAAGCTAGAATGTCCTTGATATGTAAGCATCTGTGTTCTTCGCATTCTACCGAGTGGTCGTTTGTGTATTCTACAGCCTCCAGCGAATGGGCTGGAAAGTCATACGTGAACCCCAATATATATATATATATATATATATATAGGTATACATATATATAGTATGTATACCTATGTATGTATTTATCCAACCCTTCCGCAACGAGTACAATCTGACACAAGGTAAATATTTTGCGGGGTTTAACAAATTTAAATTCAGGATTACCTTTTTCATAGACAGGTTTCAACACCATGGTAAAACCACTCAGTCTGTCCTATGATTTGCCCATAATAAAAAAAGTAAGGTTGGCGACCCTAGTCAAGGGCTACCAGAAGACTCCCTTTTCAATAGCTACTACACCGTGGTGTAGGGGAGGGCGCTACTCTTTTCCAAGGATTGCTCCTCTTTACCCTTGATACTTACCTTATATTGCTGAGTGTTAAACAAGGAGATATTAAGTACCATTTAACAATGTTTTTGTATGACGCGACCTGGGATTGAACGCCATGCTCCGGGACCATTGGGGAACATTTCTACTCTCTAGGCCAATGAGCCGGTTTTATCCATAATAAGAGGGAGAAAAATTGGATGCATCCCTTTCCCCAGGCAATATGAAATGCAAACAGAATCTTCAAATTATTTGAACTTAGGTCAATTGTAACGATTTCCCACGAAGATAACCATTGCCCCATGAGCGCCTCCACATACACACACACATACACACGCAAACACACTTACACAAACTCAAACAAAACATACAAACACTCATTCACACACACACACACACACACACACACACACACACACACACACACATATATATATATATATATATGTCTAGGCCTCTTTTTCACTTTTTATTTGCGGAGATTCAAGGAATTAAACTAGGAACAGATAGTATAATTGAAGGAGGTGCCCGTGGTGTAATGGTTATCGTCGTAGGAAATGGACACGGCGACGAGAATGATTGCATTTCACATAGCACTAATACCGTTGTGAAATGTATGAATCCATTCTCGCTCCAGCTATGGGTAAATAATAGGAAAGACTGGGTTCTTCAGCCTTGGTGAGACAACTAGTCTAGGAGAAGGAAAACTCTGAATTCAAACCTGTTAAACTCCGCTTAAAAATTGACCTTGTGTCATATCGTGCCCGAGCGGACATGGATAATTGAGAAGAGCCAATTCATTTAAAAAACAAAAGAGCCATCTCACACTAGATATCCTTTATCGAATGCAAGCCCTGTCGGCTAGAGCTGTAGAATACACCGACTTCTGCAGAGGGGTAAGACCGAACCTCCCAACGAGTGTCCTTGATATATAACTTAACAAACTGATGGTGAGGTTTCAGTGGTCCAAGAGCTTTGGGGAATGCAGAGTATCCCTTTATTGCCATCGCATCTGATCCACTCTGGCTCGAAGTGGTGTCATCTATGGGTTAAATAGAACTAATCTGCATACTTATGCTAAGCTAAATTATTTGAAAAAGATCGTTTTGATATCTAAACTGCGTACTCATGTTAAGCTGAATTGTTTGAAATAGAACTGTTTTGGCAGTTAAACTGCATAATTATTCTAAATTAAATTGTTTAAATAAGAACTGTTTGACTAAACTGAATAGCTTGAAATAGAAATGTTTTTGACATGTAAAAGGTGTAAACTGTGTACTCATGCTAAATTGAATTGTTTAAAATAGATTTTTTTTAAAAACAGAACTCTTTTGATACTTGACTGTGTGTAAACAAAACCTGAACGGTTTAAATTAGAACTGTTCGA
>OY757926.1:18876050-19006050 GCA_963585895.1 Sepioteuthis lessoniana
TGATTAACTAGAAAATTGTATGACATTTTAAAGAAATTTGAACAGAAAAAAGGAAAAGGAACAATTTGGACGGAACAGAAAAGAAAGAAAGAAAGAAAGAAAGAAAGAAAGAAAGAAAGAAATAGAGAGAGAAAGAATCAGCAAAGAAAAATCAAAGCATGAAGAGAGAAGAGAGAATTTTTGAAAGGAAAAAAAAGAGAGAAAGAAAGAAAGAAAGAAAGAAAGAAAGAAAGAAAGAAAGAATCTTCAAAAAAAGAAATATCAAGACATGAAGAGAGAAGTGGAAATTGTCAAAAGGAAAAGAAAGAAAGAAAGAAAGAAAGAAAGAAAGATAGAAAGAAAGAATCTCCAAAAAAAGAAATATCAAGACATGAAGAGAGAAGTGAGATTTTTTTAAAAGAAAAAACGCAAGGAAGAAAGAAAAAGAATCAATAAGGGAAGGAAGCAAAACTTTCAAAAAACAGAATCCGATAATGAAAATTTTAAGGACAATGATTTAAAGAAAAGGAAAATGCGAGGAGAAAGTATAAATAAAGAAATCAGAGGTACGAAAAAACAAAGAAACAGACAGACAGACAGACAGACAGACAGTGTGTGTGTGTGTGTGTGTGTGTGTGTGTGTGTGTGTGTGTGTGTGTGTGTGTGTGTGTGTGTGTGTGTGTGTGAAAGAAAGTCAAGGATGAAAAAATAAAAAAAATAAAAAACTAATAAAAAGAAAAGATGACGATATGATAGGAAAGTAGCAGAAGGGGGAAATTAAATTTAAAAAGGAAGAAAAAAGAGGCAAGGGTGCCAAAGAAAGAAAGAAAGTCAACTGAAAGAAAGAAAGAAAATGCGTTAAAAATAAACGTCATAAGACGGGAAGGAAGGAAAATATAAGGAGTTGACGGTAGAGAAGATTTGAAGTGTCGAATTAGGGTCAGTGTTTATATTTAAGGGATTTCACTAAAATCCAAGGCTGATATCTAATCAACGGAATGAAAATGTTTCTGAGTTGTTGGGACAAATCGATTCGGATATTTCTATCAAGAAAGGAGAAGCAGCTGCAAGTGTGGTTGGTATACGCGTATGATCAAGTGCATATATATATATATATATATATATATATATATATATAAAGTGTATGGTGGGGGTGAGACCGAGTGTGGATGAGTGGATGTTTTTCGTTTACCTTCAATCTAAAAATGAATCTTCCACACAATCTCTTCGGGGTTGGTTAGTTGTTGAGTTTTATGGCATAACAACCTTTGTAGGTTATTTAATGCCAAATCCATCTTTATACAAATAATCAGTTTTACTAGAAACAATTCAGTAAAATATGAATACAGTTTAATTGTCAAAAACGTTTCTATTTCAAGCTATTCCGTTTAGTCAAACAGAGGGTATCCGCATTTCCCAAAGCTCCAGCATCACTGGAACTTCACCATCAGATTGTTTAGGATCATAACAGGACATTAATCGGGGGGGGGTAACTCTCAGCAGAATTGCAGTCGGTATATTCTACAGACCCGGCTGACTATGCACAAACTCTTCGATGGTGCAGGGATTGTTTTATTAATTTACAACGGAAAGTAAATAAAGGATTGTAATCCGACAATATGTAGAAAAATTGATGACAAGATAATCTAAGTGGAAGGAGAGATTTATTAAGAAGTCGATACTATAGCGTTTCGGTTCTACTGAACCATCATCAGGACCATGAGAGGTGATATTAGCGATGTTAAGTCAACGATGGATGTATCATCATCATCATCATCATCATGTCGTGCCGCTAGTACGGATATCCCTGACCTTCTCTCACCACTTCTCCCTATTATTCATCGCCTCTATCCTCACATAGCTGCTGTATGGATGTTCGAGCTGGTCGTCCTGCTTTTGCTTGGCCATATGCGGGGGTCCATAGGAGTACATCACTTATGAGCTCGTCCTTGCTTCTCCAGCAGTGTCCTGCATGTCTGGTTCGTCTACCTTGGATAGTTTTCGTGATGGGAGGAAGGTGGCCGTATAGTTGTTGCCTTGTGGGGTGTTGTTCCCAGGACTTGTTCAGTATTGCTCGCAACATTCTTGTGTAATTGCCGTCTAGCTTCTTCTCCAGCCGTTTTGTGAGCGTCCAAGTAGTGCATCCATATAGCATTATCGATACGACAGCTGCCTGGAAGAAACTGCTTTTCATTTTATCGGTCAGGTCTGATTTCCATGTGATCGAAAGCCTATCGATAGCTGTGTGTGCCTTCGAAAGCCGTGTGTCGATGTCTTTTTCGGTTGATGAGACGCTGCTTCCTAGGTAGGTGAATTTGTCTGCTAGTTTCAGAGGGGTTCCGTCTAGTGTGGAAATGTCACCTATCCAAAATACAAAAACCTAGGTGAGAGTTTGTATTATAAGAAAAAGTTGGCCGTTTAATTGGTGAATCAGCGGTTGTTTTAAATTACGTCAGTTGAATTAGTTTTGAATTATTTATATATTTATTCTCGCAATTCTTTTTTTTTTTTTCAAAACCTTAATTTGTGTTCTATTGGACATGTCATGTTATTTTAATAGGTCAGAATGATATCTTGATAGAAAGAGAACCCGATTATCAAAAAATGGAAAAATCTAAGGAAAGCACTAAAGAAACCATTATTTTACTCTTTTGAAATTTTTTTCCCCCAACGTTAACTGATGATCTTCCACTGGATTCTGAATGAGAGCAGGTCTCCTTAAGTCTCCAGGATTCTTAAATGGTCCGGAAGACCGGGCTTCAATCCCAAGTCGAGTCATACCAAAATCTCAAAAAATGGTACTTGATGCCACCTTGCTTAACACTCAGCATTATAAGATCAAGAGTAGTTAAGCGATCCTGATCATAGAGTAGTGCCCTCCCCTACAACTCGGTGTAGTAGCTATTAAAAGGGAGCGTTCGGGTCACCCTCGACGAAGTTCGCCAACTTTACTTAGTCTGGAGGGTCTCTCCTTGTCCTTTTATTTTGAAGTCTACCAAGTCTTTTTATCAATCTTTGGGGATCGTTCCAAGCGCACAAATTACTATTGGTATTACTGTCATCTTCATGTTTCACAGTTTTTGTTTAGTTATCTTGCAGAGTCTAGGTACTCATATCGCTTTTCGCTTTCTTTGAATTTTACTCTATGATCTGCCTGGACAGCAAAGTCCATCATTCGGCAGGATAACTTTTTCGTATACTATTACTATGTCTGATCGCTTTATTTGACAGCTTTCAAGTTTTCACCCCAAAATCAGTTAGCGAACTTTCCCTGAAGTCTGAGTAACAATGAGTCTCCACAAGTCTCCAGGAATATTCTCAGTATTCTAGCCTATCTCAAAAATAGTATGATCTGGATGGTCTCTATTCTCGCTCACTAACGTACCAACTAGAATTTGTATCACTATTACTTCTTCACATTGTTTTCTTCAAGCTGGTGACATCCAAATATTTATTAATCTT
This sequence comes from Sepioteuthis lessoniana, assembly GCA_963585895.1. NCBI lineage: Eukaryota > Metazoa > Mollusca > Cephalopoda > Myopsida > Loliginidae > Sepioteuthis > Sepioteuthis lessoniana. The sequence continues at coordinate 18,879,492 of OY757926.1, forward strand.
TTAGTTTCACTCGGAGGTCCACCGAAACAACAAAATCCTCAAAAAATCAACTTTTTTTCATTGATAATTAACAATAGGCCTTGTCTTTTATCTGGGATTAAGTGACCCGTTTATATTTCAAAATCCCGGAAAATTCTATGAGTCTCTATAAAAAAATTCTAGTTTACACATGCACCATTTAGTAATACGTTTCAATTTTAATATTTTGCCCAATTCTGAGTGGATCACCTTTCCCATGTTTATACTTGTAATACTTTTGATTCACATATATAGGTAAAGCAACTCGCTAGAAGGACATCTCTCAGCTTGTTAAACAAGCAATCATATGTTATATAATTAAGGAATGATTTTTTTTTATATTAATCATTTTTCGTTAAATTATAAGTTATCATTCAGTTTGGTAAGGCTTTGAACTATTCAAATCTCTAAGTCCAGGTACATTGTCATTTGGTGCAATTACGCTTTGCGCAAAGGATATGACAATCACCATTTATCATAATAAACCACCAGACAGAAAAAGGGGCTACAGTGTGGATGACGTCATGCACAGAAGAGATGGTCCTGAGAATTTGAGGATTTTGAAAAGACATTAGTTGGGTATTCGATCGTTGAAAGATGCACTTGGGTTCTTGTACTGTTGAGGCATGCGGATCAGTTTTTTCGGATCTCGAATGACAGAGATAAAATGAGATCTTAACCATTACAAGATGCACCACACGTTGGAGTGGGGTCAGCGTAGTGTGGTTAGCATAGATTTTTAAGAATTGTATCTCTCTCCTCGAGTCGCCACGGACCGAAGCCAGGAATTAATAAACCCGTTCGTATCTGAAACAACATAGTCCGCCTGTATTTGTACATGTGTCTATTATTATTACTGACATCTCCAAAAACTATACAACACATAGAGGTTAACTCAACATCAAGTTTCAAATGGAATTGAGACGTGGGACTAAATTTTGCTTTGTATGACACACAGAACCTAAGTTCAAATTTACCCAAAACACTCTGGGGGTGTCCTCGTGGTGTAATGGTTAAAGCGATGGACTGCGGAATCGTAGTACGCGAGTTCGTACTCTAGTTGCACTATTACGTTCACTTCCGGGCAAATACTCTTGGGAAAGGTATGAACCCCCTTATCCTCCCAACTATGGGTTAAATAGTACCACTACTGTTCTTCTAGGAGAATAGCTTTGGCATTAAATAACCTACAAAGGTTGATATGCCATTAAACAAAGAAACAAAACCAAACCAAACCAAAACACTCTGACACAGATAGGATTCAACGCTAGTTTAATTTTTGAACAGAGATCAACTACTTTGAATTCAAGGTTTTCATCCTCCGAGATTGATTGCGTGACAAAGACTAAGGTGCCGAATCTACCCTATTTACCCATAGGTAGGGGTTAAAATGGATCCATCTCTTTACCAAGAGCATTAATGGGAGGCGAAACACAAACACCTCTGCCCAGGCTGCAAACTCTAATAACGAAATCTGTCTTCTACAACGACGACCATGACAACATGATCGTCTTTATAGCACCTGCTATTCCGACATACGTATCGAAAGAACCCGTCTGCTTTGGTAAGGATTTGACACAACGTCAAATTTAAACGAAGATAAGCTGGTTGAAATTTGGAGATTTCTTTCTCTTTGACTGGTTGCCTACCGAAGGCTAAAGAACCCAATCTGCCCTACTATTTACTGATAGCAAAAAGGAGAACAGATGGATTTTTGCTTTTTTACAAGCAGCCGAGTCCAGGTTTTGAATTCAGGACACCAAATCACTTTAAACAGGCGATAACCGTTACGCTAACCATGCTTACGTATTCAGCCGTTGAAGAATTACCTAGAATTGTGAAGTGAAGCACTCAGCACGCTTTAAGAGATTGCAAACTTACCATTTAACTATCTGCCTGACATCATAGTAACCTGATGCGAAATGTATTTGTGGAGCACCGTTTTATAGCAGTCACAGCGAAACAGAGATAGAAGGATTGAAATGGGTCAGCAAGAAGATAGACAGACACTGAACGGAGTGGGCGGAGGGACGAAAGCGGGAGAGTGAGACTTTGTTATCTTTCTGCTCACCGGCTGTTTTGTATTGTTGGAGGCTTGCCTGATTCGTCGTCTGCTTCGGGTCTCTCCGTGAATCCTCTCGGAATCCCCCCTTCATGTCATTCTTCGTGAAGATCCCAACATCATCTGCCGTGGGTTGGCTCTTGTCTCCTTGAATCTGTCCTTATATATATATATATATATATATATATATATATATTCCTAAGATTATAAATTACAAGGAGCACATAATAAGTTTCCAAACTTTTTTCGTATGGGCACTTTTATTGATAGTACACACAGGAAACTCTAGTCCCCTTCGAAGTATTCTCCTCCGGCTGCAATGAACTAATTTTACTGTTCCAACGACATCTGGAAGGCCCCATGGAGGTCCTCTTGTGTGAGCGCGTCAATAACCTTTGTCACAGCCTCTTTCATCACCTCAATTGTCTCATAACGACAGCCTCTGAGCTTAGGGAATAATCAAAAGTCACAAGGAGCAACGTCTGGACTATAGGGAGGTTGAGGAACTGTCTTGATGGCCATCTTGGTCAAATAGTCTGTGACAAGGATGGAGTTGTGGACTGGTGCATTGTCCAGGTGGAAATGCCACTGACCCGATTTGAAGACCGAATCTCTTCCTGAACTCCCTTAAAACCTCAACATAATATTCCTCGTTGACTGTCCGTCCAGTGGGAACACAGTGCATGTAGATCATGCCAGTGCTGTAAAAAAAAGGGATCCTCAAAGTTTTGTGGGTGGTTTTACTTTGTCTAGCCTTATTGGGTCTGGGAGGGCCAGCATGCTTCCACTGGGAACTCTGTCACCTTGGTATCTGGGTCATAGCAGTAGATACAGCTTTCATCGCAGGTCACCAGAGCATCAAGAACTGCGGGATCTGAACTGATCAGCTCGACCATCTCCCTGCTGTCATGACAACGTCTTTCTTTCTGATCTTCTCTGAGCACCCTTGGGACAAACTTCGTGCAAATATTCCGCATCTTTAGTTCTTCACGAATAATTGTGAGTACAGTTCCTACACTGACATCAAACTGTGCACTTATTGTCTCTATAGACACACGACGGTCCTTATCCATGAAATTCTTTATTTGGCCAATCAACTCTGGTCTTCTGACTTCTTTAGTCCTCCCACACCTCTCATCACCCCTCACAGACTCCCTGCCTTCCATGAATTTCTTATGTCACTCAAAAACTGATTCTCGATTCATGCAGGATGGTCCAAAAGCAATCTGAAGCATTCCATACGTTTCTGTGTCATTTATTTCCAAGTTTAAAACATAATTTTATTGCATATCGATCTTCTAAAGTGTCCTGACGTCCAGATTGCATTTTTGAAATTCACCAGCAGTGAAAATCAGGGTGTATTACTATTCCTGCTGTAGCTGTTCATTTAAACCTGAAATCATAAAAATTGGTTTGTCATCTCATAAAATGTATAGCAATAACATAGTGAATTTTCAAGAGTCTATGACAATTTTAAATGCCTGTACAAAAACAGTCAGGAACCTTATTCAAGGCACCTCGTATTTTATCCTATAGTGACACATCACCGTTAGGTCCGAAACATTAGCTGATTCTACACAAGTGTTTATCTTGGAATATTAAATATCAGCTGATTTTAAACAACACCCCATCTTCGAATTGGCTAACAACGCTTCTTATTGCATGCTTGTCATCCCCGAGTAAAACAATTGCCTATCCTAGCCTTGACCAAGATCAAAAATGGAATTTTGACTGGTTGATTTTACGACGTATCAACAACCCTTTTTAGTTCATTTAACGCCGAATTAGGACATTTTATTAAGAGTTTCATACAACTGAATTTAGTATCAACACAGTTTTGTTTACACAGTTCAATTCCAAAACAGTTTAATTTGAAACAATTTTGCTTAGCATAAGAACACAGTTTTTGTTTGCATAGAGTTAAATGGAAAAATCAGTTAATTTCGAATGATTCAGTTTAGATTAATTAAAGTTTGGTTCTGTTTGACTCTTAGATTAGACCCTATCAGGTGTGCCACTCAAGGTCAGAGTGGACCTGGGAACGACGGCCATTAAGGGGTACCCCGCATTTCCCAAAGTTCCAGCCAAGCCATTTGATTGTTTAGTGTTATAACCAGGACACCCAATACCGGGGAGGCGTACCCCTATACAGAGAATCAGTCGCTGTATTCTACAGCACCAGTCGACTGAGCCAATTGTATTTCGACCATCGACTTTAAATTCCGGGTTTAACGAAAAGAAAGAAGAAAAAAAGAATTATCAACTAAAATAATTAATTGTAATCCCTAATTATTTTACTGAATGATCAGTGCTAAACTTCATATATACGGCAGAAACTATTTATTTCAGCGTAATATAACAATAAAGACACAAGCAAGTCAAATGTGACTGTGTGCGCCAACCGTATCATAGAGGAGTTGATCTCGCAAGCTATTGTTCTTGAGTTTAATAATCACTGAATACTCTAACACTCTTGTGGCTCGTTAAGTAATATAGTGATTTGAATATGCGCTTGCTCACATATTAAAACAACTTTATGGAAAGTTCCTGTGGAGTAGTGATCTTACGTGTTGGACAAGACATGCTAGTGAGCGAGTTCAACTTCCAGTCACTCCCTGACTAGAAATCTTGTGGAAGGAATGGACCCACTTATCCTTCTATCAATGGTTTAAATAATGGCACTTCTGTTCAACAAATATGGCTTTTCTATTAGATAAGCAGCAAAAATTGATTGCCATTACTCCCAGTTCTACTCTGATCCGGAGGAGTACGACCTGATAGGCTTCTATCTATGGGTCAAAAAGAACTGTTTCACATTTAAGTGCTAACAAATGACTTTTGATAAATTGAATTGCAAGAAATAAAATGAAATCCAAACTATTTACTGACAAATCATATATGTCTATCCATTTAGATGTGTGCAAACAAATGGCAAATGATGTATTGAAATATTCGCGTTAGATAGAAATACTTGAAACAGGTGACATCTCCACACTATACGGAACCCCTCTTAAACTAGTAGACAAATTAACTAACCTAGGAAGCAGCGTCTCATCAACCGAAAAGAACATCGACACGAGGCTAACGAATGCATGGACAGCTATCAGTAGGCTATCGATCATATGGAAATCAGACCTAACCGATAAAATGAAACGATAAATGAAATGTATCGATACTGCTGAAGGGATGCACTACATGGACGCTAACAAAACGACTGAAGAAGAAGCTAGACGGCAATTACACAAGAATGTTGCGAGCAATATTGAACAAGTCCTGGCGGCAACACCCCACAAGACACCAACTATACGGCCACCTGCCTCCTATCACGAAAACTATCCAAGTTAGACGAACCAGACATGCAGGACACTGCTGGAGAGGCAGGGACGAGCTCTAAAGTGATGTACTCCGATGGACCACCACATATGGCCGGGCAAAAGCAGAACGACCAGCACGAACATCCATACAGCGGCTATGTGAAGATACGGGATGTAGCCCAGAAGACCTGCCGGAGGTGATGAACGATAGGGAAAAGTTGCGTGAGAGGGTCAGGGATATCCGTGCTAGCGGCACGACATGACGATGACGATGACTATTATATAGTCCTTGAGAGTTTTTCACATCAGCATTAACTGATGGTTTCTTCACGGGAGTTTAAGTGACAGTAAGTCTCTTCAAGTCTCCAGGACTCTTCTCAGTATTATGGCCGATCTCAATAATGCAGTAATTTGGATGATCTCCACTCGTCCGTTTATTTCCAATTCCCCCAGTCCCTTTATTAATTCTTCAGTGACTGTATCAAGAACACCATTTACAATTGGTATAAACGTCACTTTCATGTTCAACAATTTTTTCAGTTCCCTTGGAAGGTCGTGGTACTTATACTTCTTTTCACTTTCAATCTTACTCTGAGGTCAGCTGGGACAGTAAAGATCCACAATTTTTCAAGTTCTCTTTTTTTATTATTATTATTATAAAGTCTGGTCGTCAGGCCGGGATTAGGTGATCAGTTTCTATGTCAAAATACCATAGGAGTTGGTTTGTCTCATTCTCCAGGAGATACTGGGTTGTACATATACCATTTGTTCGTATGATCTAATTGACATTTTTTGCATAATTTCCAGTGGATTACCTTGCCTACCCTGTCGTGGTTAGTCTTACACTCTTTTTGTGCTAATTTGCTGTATTTGCTTTACTGGAATTTTCTAATAATTTTTGGCTTAAATGTCAACAGAAATTCCTCTCCGAAAAATATCGGGTGGAAAATAAATATGGCGTTTGTGTTCTAATGGAAAAAAAAACGATGAGTTGAAGGGATTCCACTATTTCGTTTGCATATCGAAAATTGATTTTCGTTTTGATGTAAAGCGTGTTGAGGGGGAATAATGGCGTTTTCCTCGAATTCAACAATATGAAGCCAGAACGTTTTCAACATACCAAATTCCGCCTTGCGTTTTAACACATCCGTTTGTTCGTTCTTCTTTTCACGTGGATTATCTTTTTTCTTTTTTTTTTTTCATTTCTTATTCGTTTTAAGAATTTTTAGTGTGTAAATCTAGAAACGTTCTATTTTCATCTTTCCTCACAAGTCCAGGAAAAATCTCCTGCCAGTGTAATGCCATTTTGATAATCCTTTGTTTCTCTATCTTTTAACAGAGTTGATATTTATGGTCTATTTATTTAATAAAAATTTTCCAAAACACTTTTTGACTTTTTTTTTCTTCTTTTTCTCTCTATACGGGTCTATCACAATTTCTCATATCCACCTCAGCATTTTCATAACTTTCTATTACACAATGTCTCCTTATAAATATCTATACAAGTCAGATGATATCACATCCTATCTATCAATCAATCTATAGAGAGTGTCCATAACTTTGCGGCTGATGGGGTTGATTGTGACATCGAAAGGATCAAGTTCGAACTCCAGTAGCAATGTTGAGTTCACTTTCGTACTAATAGCCATGGGAAAGCTAAGAACTCCCTTATTCTCTCCCAGCTATATATTACATAGTAGCCTTACTATTCTTCCAAAAGGATACCTTTGGCATGAAAAATATATATATATATATATATATTATTTATATATAGATATATCTTATTTTAGTACATCAAATTTTAATCATTAAATTGAAATAAACAATCTAAAATTTATATTATTCACAGTAAAAACTCCCCCAAAACTTACAACGACAGATAAAACATTTACTAATATTAATTCAGATTTTGATTCATTTATCAATTTGATAAGTCATAATTATTTATTATCTATTTATCCCATAATTTTTCTAAACCAATTAAAATCTATTTCAATGTTTACATCTAGCAATAAAATCACATCTCTGATTTAATAGATTACAGGATCAATGTACAACATAATGCGTATCTTTTCCTCCAGGCATAAATCATACCTTTCATCAAAGCAGGTAGGAGTTATAGATCCTTTTAAAATTTCCCATTGAATTTTTGGAGTTAAACCTCTATTTTTCAACATCCAAAAATGTTTAGATGAATCTATTTGATTTTTCAAACATTCGTGAAAGAAAGAATGAATATAGTTATCATATCCTAATTTCCATCTATCCGACGAAATTCCGATATAAATATTTTAGATAGATAGATAGATAGATTTCTTATTCACTTTGTGTAATTCTTTTTTTCTTTCTTTCTAAGCATTATCTATCTATCTATCTATTCAAATGTTTCTAACTATTTATCCATCCTAGCCTGTTCGTATCAATATACCTATAATGGTCTCCTGAAAAGTATTTATCTAAGTTTGTTAATATCTATCTATATATCTATCTATCTCCACACACAAGCACATACACACACAGATAGGCTTTCGAAGAAATAGATCCACGACGTCACAATTTGAACTATCCATCAAATTATTGAAGGTGTACTTGCAAAACATCTAGAGGCAACAATATTATTTGTTGACTTTACCAAGGCCTTTGAATCCATTCACAGAGGGAAGATGAAGAAAATTCTATTTGCCTGCGGCCTATAAAAAACCCCGTTGTAGCCATAATGATGATATATAGAAACACTAAAGTAAAAGTCCGCTCCCCGGATGGAGACACAGACTACTTCAACATTTTAGTAGGTGTGCTACAAGAGGACACATTAGCCCCTTACCTCTTTATCATATTTAGAGACTACATGCTTAAAACGTCTATTGATAAAATGAAAGAAAACAGTTTCAAGCTAATAAAGGAAAGAAGCCGAAGTTACCCTGCACAAACAATTACGGACGCCGACTACGCCGATGACATAGTGCTTCTGGCAAATACACCCGCTCAAGCCGAAACCCAGTTACATAGTCTGGAACATGCAGCTGCAAGCATTGGCCCTCACGTCAATGCACACAAGACGGAATATATGTGCTTTAATCAAAGAGGCCACATCTCCACACTAAACGCTAGCTAGAAAGCCCTGTCTCATCAACTGAGACAGACATCGACATACGAGTAGTAAAGGCATGGACGGCTATCGATTGGCTATTAACCGATAAAATAAACCGCAGTTTTTTCCAAGCAACAGTTGTATCGATACTGCTATACATGGACGCAAACTAAACGTATGGAGAAAAAGCTTGACGGTGACAACACAAGAATGCTGCGAGCAATATTGAACAAGTCCAGGAGCAACACCCCACAGAGCAACAGTTATACGGCCACCTACCAACCATCACAAAAACTATCCAAGCTTAACGAATCAGATATGTGGGACTCTGCTGGAAAAGTAGGAACATACTCATAAGTGTGGTACTACTATGGACCCTTTCACATGGACGAGCAAAGACAGGACGACCAGTAAGAACCAACATTCAACAGCTCTGTGCCGATACAGGATATGACCTTGAGGACCTGCCAGACGCGTTGGACGATAGAGAAGGGTGACGGTAGAGTTTCTGGGATAACCGTGCTGATGGCACGACATGATGGTTATGATGATGATGATAATGATTCAAGTTTGATGGTAAGACCGTTTAAAACGGTAAAATACTCAGTGCTCTCTGCACAAAAATGCAACTCGATATTCCAAAATTTTTTTCAGTATAAAAGAACTTAACGATAAAAAAAAAACACTTAAAAATTCATGACTCTTAAGTCTCAAGTCTCGAATTCTTATTCAATGAACGATCGACCACGTGAAACTCAGGGTCAAGCTTTTTATTCTTTTTTATTTATTAATATCACCTTTTATTTAACATATTTAATATCGTTGATTTTTGAAAAGATTATATATATATATATATATATATATATATATATATATATATATATTCCAGCTTATAAATGTCTGAGTTCAAGTTCATTTTCCTTTCCCCCGGCTAACATATCTACATTATTTCAATATACTTGGGCAGAGAAACTGAACAGACCAGAAAAAATTCGCACCCAGTTGTAAAACTAATGCGAACAACAAGACAGATTCGTATAAGAAAAAAAAAGACATAGTAATTATAAAATTCTCATCTCAGACTTTTACTTCAATGTGATTATGTAATTCCCACTGAAATACATTTTAGGGGAGGCTTACATTCCATAAACTAAAAGCGTGTATATAATTTTGGAAGCCTAAAAATAATTGCTAACAATTCTGATCAAAGTAATCTTTTATAAAAGCCTGGGATTATTCCAAAACAAAAAAAACAAAAAAGAAAAAAAGAAAAAGATATAAGGCCCAAAACAATTTTATATGACGCAGATTTCTCCCCAATTCCTCGTCAGTTCATGTGAAAACGCGCACAAAACATGGCCGACAACGTGACTGACGCCCCAATGGGATTTTTTCCCAAAAACTCAATATCCATTTTCCGTGAATTTAAAAAGGAAAACAAGTGGATATCTTTTCTTATTCATTCTTTATTGCCTACGTAATCAGCTTGTCTGTTATTCGCGCCAAAAAATTTAGATTCTAGCGTGTAGTTATATTCGTCCCTGTCTTGGGGGTACGTCCAAGTGTTTTATGATTTTAGAAGACTATCTTGAATTCCTTGGCGAAATGATAATAGAAATAATAATAATAGAAATAATAATAATAGAAATAATAATAATAATAATAATAATAATAATAATAATAATAATAATAATAATAATAAGTGTTTATCTGATGGGGTTTTTTTTCAGTTTTTTTTTTAAATTTTCATTACTTTTTTAACATGATGCAGTAGAATTTTTTTTTTTTTACGATGATTTAAGTAATTCAAAGATTACGTTCATTGTCGCTATAACGATGCTGCGTTTATATAGCTCTCATTTTTCATGCTTAGATACCGTTTAGCTCAAAAATATGTGTACATCAAATCAGCCTTTGGAAAAAAAAAGAAATCACTCGACCTGCAGCCGAGAATGTGGAACATTTATTCACTCCAAAATCATTTTACTTCGACCAACTCCTTTTTCCGCCAATAATACGACATGATGGTTATGATGATGATGATGACGACGACGACGACGATGATGATGATGATTCAAGTTTGATGGTAAGACCGTCTTAAATCAGTAAAATACTCAGTGCTTTCTGCACAAAAATGCAACTCAATATTCCAATATTTTTTCAGTGACTTTACAACAATCCAGGCATTCTAGGAGATAAGAAATAAGAGAAAAAAAAATATAAATATGTTTACTTGTATAATTTGTTTTTCGGTGGGTGGTTGACTGAAGTATGCATTTTTTCCCCTTTCTTTTAAATGTCGTTTTTACTTTTCATAAGCGGGGATTGAATATAAATGTTGGGTCAAAAATTATTTTTTTCCAAATAAATTTCTAAAAATATGGGAGGGTCTTCAATATAGACAACTCTGACATTTTAGTCGTACTGTGGAACCGTTAGTAATACGAATGTTTTAAATGAGGGGATATCCTAGAGAGAGTAGGTTTAGTCATTCTAAATTCCATTTTTCAGATCTTCTTTTCGTGATTGTGGTATATTTTGGTGATGAGACTCTCTTTTCTTTAACCAGATATTTCGACGGTCATCAGGCACCAGGTAAAAGACCAAAGAATTTCCTAATGTCATTGTAAGTCATTCTAAGTAACTTGTGAATCTTCACTTGCAAACTTTTGGGTTGTAAAGGAATACATTTTTCTTTGTCTATATTTGAAGAGACACGTTTCATTGCGACTTTTGATCAACCGCTGGGCAACTAGAAGAATAACTTTAATCACCCGAATAAGTTTTTAATCGACAGTGTAGATCGGGTGAGCAAAATCTCAAAGGCTGCATTTAACTATCAAATGGAGACGATCGCAGTATAATGGATTGTATCGTAGGAAATAGACACAGCTGTACCATAGGACAAACGTTTTGTGCTGTAAAGAAAAAGTCCGCAGAAAAAGAAATACTCAAACTCGAAGGTAAGGGAAGAAAATATAGCAGTCGTTTTTATTCAGCTATGATCACTGCAACTCGAAAAGTTCATTTTTGTTGCGTCCTTCTTCTCGCTTCCTCTCGGTGGTGATGGGGTGTGAGTGAGAGTTGGCTGTTTGACACACGTCTGTCATAGCAGATAGGTCGTAGCAGAATGGGGTAGGACGGGTCGGGGCCTCCGTAACCTCTAACGTACCCGTTTGGACAACTGCCTTCAACCCTCCCAAAATCTCATTACTTGTTTTCTTATATAGAGATTTTGGGGAACAAATCGAAGATCCTCGAATGTTCGATGTCACAAGTGAAACACGTGATAATACATCTGTGATTATTTTAAAATCACGTCTAACTTTGCAGGTCATTCTGCCCGCACGCACTAGTCTCGTGACACCTTCAGTGATTGACGACAGCACCCGTCCGTAATATTACACAGCGACCCCAGTTCGAATCCTCCGGACAAGGATGTTTGAATTTCACATACCGCTAATAGCTTAGGGAAAGATATGAATCCAACTATTATCGCTCCAGCTACGGTTGAAATGTGCCATAATGGCACTAAATTGACATTTTTACTTCCACGTGCTCGAACATGTAAAAGGCTGTATCACTCGGTCTGTGGTATTGTTGGACTCTGTGGTTATCCCACCGTGGTAAAAGTCGACGAACACATGAAACTCTGTTTACTTTACTATACAAAGGTTGATTCACAATAACAATTTGTATGTAGTCGCCGGGAGAAAGAAAAGGAGTATGAAAGTTTTGTCGAACGCGTTAGCTGAACAAAGTTAAACAACATTTCATGAAAAGAAAGAGAATGTAGACCCAGACCTTGAATTTTCTGCCTGGTTTTCTGTTGTAGTTCTAACATGTTTGTCTGCTGGCTTTGTCTTCACTGGGCTGCGTATTGTGTAAGGCCCCTTTTTGGAGCCAACCCCAAAATAGGGCTCGTAAATTTTCATCTATTTACATCTTCGGGGCTAGGGTTCAACTTAGTGCTTTTTTCATCCTCACCTCTTCTCGCTAACTCCCTCAAAATGAGCCGTCACATTACTTCTGTCTAGTGTTGGCGGTAGAAATATCCGTTTCCGCTTGTTCCACACACGCGCAGAAAACTTTGGGACCCCTTTTATTCTAGTCACCCTCAACTAACGCAGTGATTCACCCGTGAACGGCTGACCCACAAATGCCTGGGCCTAAGTCGCTCATAGGTCAACTGCCACCACCTATACACACTATGTCTGCCCTTCTACTTATTTTTGTCTCTCTTTCTCCTTACCCAGAAATTAACTTTCCGTCCTCTTTGTAACTTTAACCTGACATATCCTGTTACATAAATATCAGTGCAGACTGAGCTCTTTAGCCTTGGTAAAGCAACTGGTATAGACCCTAAACGTAAGGGAAGGAAAAATCTGAATTCAAACCTGTTGAACTCTGCATAAAAACTGACCTTGTGTCGCAACCTTCTCATGCAGAGAGGTTGGGAAAAAGATACATCTAACAGTGTTTTTTATAAAACATTAGTTTTTATTAAAATAAAGATAAAATCATTTCCTTATTTACAGTGAACTAATATACAATAATACCAAGTCGAGTCATACTAAAATTACAAAAAATGGTACTTGATGCCGCCTTGCTTAACACTCGGTCATTTAATGTACGGATCAAGAGTAAAGTGGAATAGTTCAGGGAAAGGATTAGCGCCTTCCCCTACACACCGATGTAGTAGCTCTTGAAAAGGGAGCCTTCGGTTGATATGACATGAAAAGAAATCAAACTAAAATCATATATATTTGATTTATATAAAGAAGATTTGGCATTAAATAACATACACCGCTTGATATGCCATGAAACTAAACCAAGTCAAACTAAAAATTATGTATATAATATGCATCTACGGACAAGATTTAAATTACATAACTTACAAGGGCTAATATGCCATCACATCCAACCCAACAAACGATTGTTTTATATATATATATATATATATATATATATATAGTATTATTCGGTCCAGTTAAATCAGAGTTGGGAGTAATTCCTTCAGGACAAGAAAATCATTCAGGAGCTAAACATTTAAATTTTCCTGGTAGAGAGCTCAATGTAATTGATTTTACAGAGCAATAAAATAAAATAAATAGGTAAATAAAAAAAAGGAAATTCAATAAAACGAGGAGGTAACTCTTTAAATCTCTTCCTCCCTCCCCCCCCCTCACGTGTATATTCTGTTTTATTTCTCCATTGGGTCTGAAGAAGTCCTTGTTATATTTTTCTTCGTGTTTTTGGTTCACATCAGAAACGAAAACAGGATGGAAATAAATTTATAATCCTAAAATAACTGGTCTTTGGTTTTTTCTTTAAATATATATATATATATATATATATATATATATATATATATATATATATATATGAAGGCAATTTGGCATTAATAACCTACAATGCAAAAAAACCCAACCCAACCAAAGCATATTAAACACATATATGTATAGAGAGAATTTGGTATAAAACTACATATCAAAACTACATATCAAAACTACTGTTGATATGCCAACTTATATATATATATATATATATATATATATATATATATATATATATATATATATATACTAAACCAAACTCTATGTAACCTACAGTGGTTGATATGCCATAAAACCAAACCAATCTAAATCATATATATTTGATATATATGTATAATGAGCATTTGGCTTTAAATAACTTACAATGGTTGATATGTCAGAAAACCCAATTCAACCCAAATCATATTAAACATATATATGTATAAAGAGAATTTGGGATAAAATAATCAACAATAGTTGATATGCCATGAAACTAAATTAAGCCAAATCCTATATATATATATACTAAACCAAACTAAATCAAACTATATATATATATATATATATATATATATAAAGAGGATTTGGCATTGTATAACCTACAGTGGTTGATATGCCATAAAACCAAACCAAACTAAATCATATATATTTAGTATATATGAAAAAGAGGATTTGTCATTAAATAACCTGCAGTGGTTGATATGCCATAAAACCCAACCGAGCCAAATTATATATTTTTGATATATACGTATAAAAAGGGTGTGCTATTAAATAACCGACAAGGGCTGATATGACATAAAACCTAACCGAACCAAATTTTATATTTTAAAAATATATGTATAAAAATGATTGGGCATTAAAATTGTTTGTATTAAAAATAGTTAGTTGATGTTATAATTACTTAGAACCGTGTAACTGTTTTCAAACAATTGTCTAATATTAAACAGAAACAATTCCACGGTGCAGAAGCAAAATTAGGAATATTTTAATAAAGGTGGATTAATTTTGATTTAAGAAAAATAAACAACAAAATTAGAAAATAAACACAAAACGGAAATTTACTTAGTGTTGCCGCCATTTTTTCCAGTTATTTTTATCAACACATCTTCGAAACGATTTGAATGCATTCAAATTAAATTCTTCAGACATTTTATTCCATCTCTCCCTAATAGCAGACTTAAACGAACCAGTATTTGAATGGAAAGTTGCATTTGTTTTATATTCTAAAACGGGGCGGTTTATATTGCGTAACCAAGCAGTTTAAGGTCTGGGCTTAAATCTTGTTTAATTACTGTCCTTCTAGTTTTCGTGTGGATTTGCGAGTTTTTCTTATTGACGTTGCGGGTTCCTTTTTTTATCACCGTAGCGAGGGCATTTAAAAACCATCTTTTCATTTTATGTTCGATCCTCCACTCTTTTTCTGTAAAAAAAATTTCGTTGCTTTGTATACGGTAGACAAAGAAACTTTGGCTTAGTTTCGGCGTGAAGCAAATCATAGACTTTTTGTCGTTTCTTTTTTGCTCGCTCATATTGGACTGAATTTTCATGTAAAGAAGTGTTTGAATGATTGTGCTAATCATGAAATTTTAGAAGTATTGCAATTTTTATAGATTTTTTCTTTTTTAAAATAGACGAATCAGACTGAAAAAAAGTTTTAAAAATCATTCCATATTTTGCTTCCACACCCTCTACTTGAAACAATATAATTATTTGTATTAGATAGGAATACTTGAAATCATACAACTCTATGAAAATCATTTGCAGCTGATAGGAACATTTGATATTACAAAACTGCGCGCAAAATTACCGTAAAGATTTAAAATAAAACTACATAATAATGTAAATATTAATGTACAACGAACGCAATTCCAGAAACTCTTGGCATAACATTATTCATGATGGGTTGATACGCCGTTAAAATCAGTCAGTTAACGACGTGTTTAACATCGATGATCAGATGAGCAGCTCAAATTTTAGGCTGACCTAACAATAAGATATTTTATTGAGCTTTAACTTTGAATGACACAAAACCTTAGATTATTAATTTTAACAGTACTTCAGCAGTTACCAATGTTAGTACTGAACAGTATCATACTTGCTTAACTTCAGTGATCTAGCTGTAGCCGGTGTAATTAGCACCATAAAACTGTGCTGTAACGAGCAGCCACAGGCATAGGCCTCTATGTTAATGCACACAAAACAGAATATATGTGCTATAATCAAACGGGGGACATCTCCACTCTAGAAGGAACCCCTCTTAAACTAGTAGACAAATTCACTTACCTAGAAGGCAGCGTCGAATCAACCGAAAAGGACATCGACACCAGGTTAACGAAAGCATGGACAGCTATCAATAGGCTATCGATTATTTGGAAATCAGACCTAACCGATAAAATGAAACGCAGTTTCTTCCAGGCAGCGGCCACATCGATACTGCTATATGGCTGGACTACATGACTCTAACAAAACGGCTGGAGAAGAAGCTGGACGGCAATTACACAAGAATGCTGCGAGCAATCTTAAACAAGTCCTGGCGGCAACATCCCACAAGACACCAACTGTATGGCCACCTGCCTCCTATCACGAAAACTATTCAAGTTAGACGAACCAGACATGCAGGACCATGCTGGAGAAGCAGGGACGAACTCATAAAAGATGTACTCTTATGGACCCCCACACATGGCCGTGCAAAAGCAGGACGACCAGCACGAACAAACATTCAGCAGCTATGTGAGGATACGGGATGTTGTCCTGAAGACCTACCTAGGGCGATGAACGAAAGGGAGGAGTTGCGAGTGAGGGTCAGGGATATCCGTGCTACCAGCGCGACATGATGATGATGATGATTATGTATGTCACAAGCCTGTAAATATGAAGGATCCAGTAGACGTCATGATCATGAGTCAGTCGTTGTTTGTCTAAAAAAATAAGCTTGTTGACCAGAACTTGATGGAGAGGTGTTCCGTATGGCTATTTCTGGTATTCCTATTAAAAGTACCGTAATTGACTGCATGTAAGGCGCAGTTTGTTTGTTTTTTAATAAAATATCTTTTAAAATTCTCCTGCATCTTACATAACATATGTTGGGTTAAAATTCTTGATAGTGGGACAAAATTAGCTACGTGGGAACTTCTATTAGCTTAGGCTTTAGAGTAATTTTCATATACCTATTGTCATTATATAAAAGGTATTATGCAGATTAAAAGTGTTATCATTGATTATAATCTTTATATTAATCCGATCGTAATCATGAACGACCAGAAGGCTCCTTTTTCAATAGCTACTACACCGAGGTGTACGGGAGGGCGCTACTCCTTTCCCTGGATTGCTCCACTTTACACTTGATCCTTACCTTATATTGCTGAGTGTTAAGCACGGAGTCATCAAGTACCATTTTTTTTTGTCTTTGGTATGACTCGACCTGGGATTGAACCCCGGTCTCCCGGACTATTGGCAAACACTCTATCTACTAGGCCAATGAGCCGGTGCTTTTTTTAATAATATTATATTAATTTAATCACGTTTAATATTAGTACTTTGTTTTTTTTGGGGGGGGTTTCATGATAAGGTCTACTGAAGTTGGGGTGTGTCTTAAACACCCGTGCGTCCTAGATTCTGTTAAATATGGCACTTTCTTTTCTTTTCTTCTTTTCTTTTCTTCTTTTCTTTTCTTTTTTTTTTGTTATATCTTTCTCTTTTCCTTCCGTTTTCTCACTTTTTATTCATTCACATTTTTTTATTGTCATCTTTATTCTCTCCCCATCCACGCTCCTTTTCTTTCTTTTTATATTTATTTCATTTTTATCCTACCCTATTTACCAACCCCTCCGCTCGGGCAGGATATGACACATGGTCAATTTTTAAGCGGAGTTTATCAGATTTGAATTCAGAGTTTTCCTTCTCCTAGACTAGTTGCCTCACCAAGGCTGAAGAAAACAGTCTGTCCTACTATTTACCCATAGCTGGAGGGAGAATAATTGGATTCATACCTTTCCCAAGGGTATTAGTGCTATGTTGAATCCAATCAGGATTTGAACTCGTGTCACCGTGTTTATTTCCTACGACGATAACCATTACACCAACTTCGTTTTATTTTTAATTTTTTTACCTTTTTTCATTCGTTTTTTACACATCTCTCTTTTTTTTTCGTTTTCTCTCTCTTTACAATATCTCCTTCCTTCATTTTAAACTTCTTTTTTTTCTCTTTCTTTTAATTTCTTGTCATTATTCTCTTATTATTTTTTTCTTCAATTTCTTCTTTCATTTAATCTATCGTTTTCCCTTTTTTCCGTTCAATTCCTTTTAATTCCTATTTCTTTCATTTCTCTATCGTTTTATACATCCCCCACTTTTTTATCCTTCACCGTTTTTTATTCTCATTACACCGCAATCTGAAATGAATACTTATAAAATCGTCTGATGGATTGATTGGTTACTTGTATATATTGATCGATCTGAACTTTTTCCCCTCGAAAAGATCATGTGTATCTTTTTTTTTTCCTTTTTTTTTTTTTTTGGTCCTCGAATTGTCGTCAGGATTCTCAATTCACTTCTTCACCTTAGGCCGATTAATCCAAGTCTACAACGACGACGATAACGGCGGTGGGCACAGCAACTCGTTTGGATTTTGGAACTGTATATTGTGTCTTTACTGATCATTCAGACCCTGCGGTGATGGGCCAACTCTTGGAGGGTCGAGTAAGGCCAAATGACAAGATAGAAATTCGGATCCAGTCCTATTTTTCGATTCTTTTGGTGTCTTTCGGTTGGCAGGTGGAATAATTGCATTGGCAGAAATAAGTATGTAGGGTAGGACCCGAGCTTGAGAAATAGAGAAATAGAGGGAAAAAAAAGAGGTGGAGTCAGAGATAGATAGATAGATAGATAGATAGATAGATAGATAGATATGAACAGATTGAAACAGATTATATATACGAGGAGCATACGATAAATTTCCAGAATTTTTTCGTATGGGCATTTAAAATTGTCGTTAGCTCTTGAAAATTCAGTATCTTATTGCTATACATCTTATGAGATTACTGACCAATTTTTATGATTTCAGGTTCAAATGAACTGCTACAACAGGAATTGGAATACACCCTACTAAAGCTTGATTGTCACAGTTGGTGAATTTCAAAAATGCAATCTCACACTTTAGAAGAACGATATACAATAAACTTTTGTTTTAAACTTGGAAAAAAATGCCACAGAAACGTATGGAATGCTTCAGACTGCTTTTCGACCATCTTGCATGAATCGAGCATCGGTTTTGGAGTGGCATAAGAGATTCAAGGAAGGCAGCGAGTCTGTGAGGGATGATGAGAGGTGTGGGAGGAGTAAGGAAGACAATATACCGGAATTGATTGGCCAAAGGGTTAGGGTTAGGGTTACTATGTTGAGGTTTTAAGGGAGTTCAGGAAGAGATTCCGTCGGAAGAGGACAGCACTCTTCAAATCGGGTCAGTGGCATTTCTACCAGGACAATGCTCCAGTCAACAACTCCATCCTTGTCACAGACTATTTGGCCAAGATGTACATCAAGACAGTTCCCACCGTCCCGATAGTCCAGACATTGCTCCCTGTGACTTTTGGTTATTCCCTAAGCTCAGAGGCTGTCGTTATGAGACAATTGATGAAAGAGGCTGTGACGAAGGTCTCTGTCACGCTCACACGAGAGGACTTCCATGGGGCCTTCCAGAAGTTGTTGGAACGGTACAAGAAGTGCATTGCAGCCGGAGGAGAATACTTCGAAGAGGATTAGAGTTTCATGTGTGTTACTGTCAATATATCAGTAAAAGTGCCCATACAAAAAAAGTCTGGAAACTTATTTAATCATCCTCGTATTTAATGGAACATGCTTAAATGAACGATTGCTGCCAAACTTCACGCACACACACACACACACACACACACACACACACACACATATATATATATATATATATATATATATATATATGTATATATTTTAGTTTGGTTTGGTTTGGTTTCTTTGTTTCATGACATATCAACATTTGTTGGGTTTTTTAATGCCAAAGGTATCCTTTTGGAGAGCTTCATATGTGTACTATCAATAAAAGTGCCCATACAAAAAAAGTCTGGAAATTTATTTAATCATCCTCGTATTTAATGGAACATGCTTAAATGAACGACTGCTGCCAAACTTCACGCACACACACACACACACACACACACACACACACATATATATATATATATATATATATATATATATGTATATATTTTAGTTTGGTTTGGTTTGGTTTCTTTGTTTCATGACATATCAACATTTGTGGGGTTTTTTAATGCCAAAGGTATCCTTTTGGAGAGCTTCATATGTGTACTATCAATAAAAGTGCCCATACAAAAAATGTCTGGAAACTTATCGTATGCACCTCGTGTACACACACACACACACACACACAGACACACACACACATATGTATATATATATATATATATATATATTGATTTTATTTCTTTGTTTTATGGTGTATCAACCTTCATGGTTTATTTAATGTCAAAGCTATCCTTTTGGAAGAATAGTAGGGGTACTATTTAACATATAGCTGGGAGAGAATAAGGGAATTCTTAGCTTTCCCACGGCTATTTGTACGAAAGTGAACCCGACAGCGTGACTTGAGCTCGAGCTTGATTCCTACGAATTCACAATCTACCCCATCAACCGCAACGTTACGGACATCTCGAGAGAGATAGATAGACAGATATGAATAGACTTGGATAGATAGAAAGAGAGAAAAAAAGGAGAGAGAGAGAGGGTGATTGAGAGATAGGTATTAAAAACATACACAAAAAGAAAGAATCGGACACAATGTAAAACAAACAGGAAAAGAACGAAGTAAAAGGAAAACTGAGAGGGGGGAGTAAGAGAGAGAGAGAGAGAGAGAGAGAGAGAGAGAGAGAATAAAATAAAGTATGCACAGATGAATGAAAAACAGAAAATTCTAGAATAAAAAAAAAATAAAATGGCTAAAAGAAAAGCAAAAACTCTGTGTATAAATTAAGCTGCTTTTTTACTTTACTACTCTTTGTAAAGGCATGAATTTGCATCTCCCTGCATTCTTCATATACTGTAAATATAAGAGTGTTTTAGTATAACGTATATCAGCATAGCAAACAAAATTTAATTTCAACCAAGGCTTTTTATCTTAACTTAGTACTAATACCCTTCTCAAAGGCATGAACCTAAACAATCCCTGCACCCTTTATATATTGAACACACAGATTTGCATTAGTACAGCTGAAATCAGCAAAGAAAACAGAATTTAAAAGTGTACTTCGATTTTTAACTGATGCTGCTTTTGTTAACTTGGCTCTAAAATTATTGGTAAAGGCATGAATCTACCTCTCCCTTCATTCTTTTTATGAACGTTTTAATCTTGCATAGATCAAGCATATCTAACAAACTTGGTAACTCAAGTTCGAATTTTGACTCAAGTTGTTTATATTCATTTAGTATTAATACCCTGCCTGACCAGTCGGCAGGTGGGAGGGGGGCTGTAGAATACACCGACTGCAGAGGGGTAAGACAAACCCCTAACGAGTGTCTTGGGTATGACATTAAAAAATCTGAGCTTTAATGAATATGGAGTTCACTTATGTTGCCATGACTGCCAGGTCCACTCCGACCTAGAATGATAGCACCTGATAGGATCCTATCTGTGGGTCAAAAAGAACTGTTTGACATTTAAACTGTGTGTAAACAAATGACTCACGTTTAATAGAATTGTTAAAAATAGAACTGTGTGTAAATAAATGACTGATATTTGATTGAATTGGACAATATACAAAGGAATATATGGAACAATTTAACCGTGAGCTAACGAATGAGAAATGTCGAATAGAATTGCAAATGTTGATTAGGAATACTTGAAACTATTTAACTGCGTGCTTAAATTTGATTGTTAGTGTTACATAGCGATGCTTGAAAACTGTGTGCAAATAAAAGAATTTATGTTAGCTAGCAAAGTACCATAGCCAGATATCCGGATATGTGAAACGGACATTGCATACCGATGTGAAATATACATATATATAACATATACATAGATATCTCGAGACACGACAAACACTTACGACTTCTTAGTTCAGGTACGAAACTTTTTATTACCTTTGAGTTTAAAGGTTCTTCGACATAAGGAGAGAGATACACATTCTTTCTATTCTGGCTTTTCCATCTGTCCCCCACGAACACGTGCGGCGCCTGCAGCGGGCAAATTCTTCTCGCCTCTGCGAGCCCCGAAAGTCGACCCTTCTTGTCCGGTGTCTCGTTTTCAACTCAACTAACCGACATTTTCAAATCTCCCAAAATACTCCGTGTGCTTCCGGTGCGTGACGTCATTCGCACTCCCTAGCTCTATTTCCCATCCCGGGCTATTGTAACATCTCTGAGTGACATGTCCGCTCCACAAGCTCGCGTATGGACACCTGCGTTAATGTTGCTCCTAAGTAACCCATCCACTGAGCCGAAAGGTTCTCAGCCTAACTAAACCCAAAGACATAAAACGAAATCCCTCGGCCATTTTATTACAGCAATCCTGAAAAACATTTAAATGGCTGCAAACAGATGATTGATACTAAAGAGAACTATTTGTGTTAGAATATTGGGAACCATTTAACTGAGTGCTGATAATAGAAATACTTGTGTGAAAACAAATTAGCTCTGGCTGATTGCAAAATAGACCACTTACAAAGCATTGACTAATAAATCATTTGAATAAACATTCAACTGTATACAAACAAATGAGCTGTGGCTCGTTTAACAACGTATTCTGCTAACAAGGTGTTTATAAATTATATATGATAGGTATAAAGAGGTTTCGGCGTTAAATAAACTATCATAATAGACATACCCTAAACAATGGTTAGTTCAATAATCCGTAATACATATGTGGTGGTGTGTAGTTTGGTTGATAGTTTCTTCCCACAATTTATGTTGGCTCATAATTGAAAAGCAAACGAAGTAAAAGGACGCGGACGAAAGAACATTCAAAACAAATCAGTACAAACTTAATTAAATTTATATATCAACAAATACATAAAAAGGAAACATTACAAAACATTACGAATCTTCTAATATAGTCGGTTAAATAATCCTCTGTGTGTGTATGTGCATGTGTGTATGTAACTAACACGAATATAATGGAAAAAGACTAAATATTAAAAGTGTCTTGTAGGCTATAAAATGTATGTTGAGTAAGTATGTCATGCGAGCTCTCAATACACAGAAATATAGCAATGTATTCTAGGAGGAACGTGTCTTCACCCATGCTGGTTGTTTGTCTCTTTCTGAATTTGACGAAATTTCTGAGGCAGTGTTCGAGGCTGGAACAAGTCTAACCGAAAAACAGAACAGAAAAAAAAGGGTTGCAGAATGTATACGCACCCATGTTACGCGTATTGAGTTGCGTCTTACTAACTGGCAAGGTGAAGCTGTTTCTGGGAGTCAAGATGTGATAGAGTCAGAGTGCTGTCTCTGGAAGTCAAAATGAGTGAGACAGAGAGAGAGAGAGAGAGAGTATGTGTGTGTGTGTGTGTGTGTGTGTGTGTGTGTGCAGTCTCTGTAAGTCAAAATGTGAGAGAGTGAATTCTTCGAAGACGGAAGTATATAAAGCCAATTCTTGTCATGTGGTCGGCTCTAAATGCGTAGGATAAAATCAAAAGTGTGGACGTAGTTGTGAGCACAAATCAAGTGACTTTCTTGACCGGTAGGTTTCTGAGACTGATTAGTGTACCGATGTCCACCATCTTTGTTATGGAAACAAGTGGTATCACGGCCATTTTAAAATATAGGAGTGTAAATCTTATATATAGAAATATTAGAAACCTGTAACTATATCTAAACAAATGAGTAATGTCGAGTAGAAACGTTAATGTTGAATAGTAATATTTGTAACCAAACAAATGATTAATATTAAAAAGGACTATTGGTGTTAGACAGCAATGTAATATAATGGCCGGGGGATTTCGTTTTATGCCTTTGGGTTTAATTAGGCTGAGAACCTTTCAGCTCAGTGCATGGGTTACTTAGGTGCAACATTAACGCAGGTGTTCACGTGCGCGCACGGAGCGGACATGTCACTCAAAGATGTCACAATAGCCCAAATGGGAAACGGGGCTAGTGAGTGCGAATGATGTCACGCACCAGAAGCATGTGAAGGATTTGGGGGATTTTGAAAAAGTCAGTTAGTTAAGTTGAGAACTAGACACCGAACGAGAAGGGTCGACTTTCGAGGCTCGCAGAGGACAGACGAATTTGTGTCCCACGGGCGTCGCACGTGTTTTGGGGGCAGATGGAAAAGTCATCATATAAAGATTGTGCATCTCTCTTCCTTATATCGAAACCTTTAACTCAAAGGTAATAAAAGGTTTCGTAACTGAACTAAGAAGTCGTTACGTGTTTTTCGTGTTTCAGGATTTCTATGTTCTATGTATATATGCTATGAACAATCTATGTACATTTCAATATTGATGTATGGCTATGGTATAGCAATGGTTAAAAACATTTTACTGTGTAGAAACGATAGCAATACGAGAGCGCAAACAAATTAGTTCTTATTCATCTAAAAATGAAAATACCGACACTCTGGTTTCTTATATATCATGTATATTCTATTTCAATTCTGCAAAAAATCCTCATTTATATCCATAATAAAAGCCTAAGACGAATTTTTGAAGCCGTTGTTATCTCATTCTTTAATTCCCTAAATACTCGTCCTGGCTTTTATTATATTTCTCCTTACATGAGCAAATCCATTTTAAATAGTTACAATATATTCCATCTTTCGTTAATATATTCCACTTATTTCATAATTTAATGCTTTCTTTTTCTTTTTGTCTTTATTTGTTTTTCTTTTGATCCAAAATCTTTCTCGATAAACAAACTTTTGTGAGACCGAAACTTACCTGCATCATGGACTCTTCCAGCACTATATTACGAGCGTAGTAATATCCTCATACGGTAGTATGCGGTAGTAGTAGTAGTAGTAGTAGTAGTAGTAGTCGTACAAGAGTACTAGAAGTACGACTACCAATATTGGACACTATCCGTTGTAATTTTTGTTAATGTATCTTTCTTACCTCTAAACGGTGTTTCGTGTTTTCCTTCTTTGTAACGACTTTGGGTCCACATCACAAACGTAACATAAATTCTATTCAAAGCTCCTAAAAAGTCAAATGACGTGATTCTAAAAAAAAACAAAAAACAAACGCTGAATCACTAATTAAACGGCCAATTTTTTCTTGTTGTACAAATTTCCCCAAGGTTTTTGTATTTTGCATTTTTAAACAGCCATCGTTGATTGAACATCGCTAATATCATCCATCATAAGCCTGATGATGGTTCAGTTGAACCGAAACGCTGTAGTATCGACTTTACTTCTCATTAAATCTCTCTTTCTACTTGGATTGCCTTGTTATCAATTTTTTTCTCTATATATCATGATATTAAATTATTATTGTTACAAAACAATACTTGAAAGCATTTAACTGTGTGCAAAAAAAAGGGCTCAGTCTTATTTCAAAATGTTATCAATGGAATGTGTTTACAAATCATTTATATTTATTGCAATTGTTTAAATATGATTTGGCATAAAATAACCTCCAACGGTTGATATGACATAAAACCAAATCAAACCAAATTAATACTCAGCATTCTTTATATATTCTAAATGCAAGTCTGAATAAGTCAAAAAAAGGGGGAAAAGAATTGAGAAAAAAGACAATTTGAAAAATGAAGGACAGAAACGAATTAAAAAAAAATGGAGAAAGAAATTGGAAAAGAATTGAGAAAAAAGACAATTTGAAAAATGAAGGACAGAAACGAATTATAAAAGAAAATGGAGAAAGAAATTGGAAAAGAATTGAAACAAAAATCCGATTAAAAAAATAAAAAAGTATAGAATATATAGGCTTCTAAAATGAAATCTCACGAAAGAAGGCTTATAAAATCTTCGATTCTAGAGAAGTACAAAAATAAAAAGTAGAATTATCAGATTTTGGACGAACGAATCTCACCTATCAAAAGAAATAGAAAGAAGATTTTCGGAAACGGTTTATGAAGATAAAAGAATTAAGGTTGAGTCCTCCCGGTGATTCCATGTTGCGAAGAAGAATTGATCTTGGCAAAAACGGTGATTTGAATCAAGGCCTTCTTAATACCGGCACATCAAACGATGTCCTTGGTGAATGACTGAAAAGTATTGATAGTCGAAAATGCCTCCGTACATTTGCGGAGGACAATTTGCAAGGCTGATATTTTATGTCTGTTTTATGTCAATTATTTGATAAGCTTTCAAATGATTTATGCATTCTTTCATTTTGAATCTTCTTTCTTTTTCTTCAACTTTTCTGTCCTTTTTCCTTCTATCATTCTCTAATACACACCTACATGAAAATATATGTGGAATACAGGGATCGTTTGGGTCATGCCTTTGAAGAGGGTATTAATACTGAGTGACCATGAACAATGGTTTTCCTCTCTGCTAATAGAATTCGTAAAATGTTTATGTTTATTTCTTTCTTTTTCTTTGCTTTTTTTTCCTCTTTTTTTTCGTCTTACCGGACATTGGCCTAGGGGTTAGAGTGTTCGCCAATGGCCCGGGAGACCTGGGTTCAATCCCAGGTCGAGTCATACCAAAGACTCAAAAAATGGTACTTGATGCCTCCTTGCTTAACACTCAGCATTATAAGGTACGGATCAAGGGTAAAGTAGAGCAATCCAGGGAAGGAGTAGCGCCCTCTCCTACTCATTGGTGTAGTAGCTATCGAAAAGGGAGCCTTCGGGTTACCCTCGACTATGGTCGCCAACTTATACAAACCTATATGAAAAATACCCGTGAAACACAGAAATAGTTGGGTTAATGCCTTTGGGAAAGTGATCAGCATCAAGTGACTGTAAGCAATGTTTTTTTTTTACGCTGCTCATTGAATTAGTACATTATTTCTTTATGAAACTAGTTCTTTTTTTATGTACTAAATGTGTGATGGTTTATTTTGTTTTTATTTTACAATGAAAATCTGATCCCTCTGATAAAATAAAACAATGATTCTTCAAAGCTGTTGCCTTGTCAGTAGCAATGTATGGTTATACCATCTGAACTCTGACGAAAAGCCTCGAGAAAAATCTAAAATAAAAACTACACCAGGATACTGCATGCTGTTATCCTATTTACCAACCCCTCCGCTCGGGCAGGATATGACACAAGGTCAATTTTTAAGCGGAGTTTAACAGGTTTGAATTCAGAGTTTTCCTTCTCCTAAACTAGTTGCCTCACCAAGGCTGAAGAACCCAGTCTGTCCTACTATTTACCCATAGCTGGAGGGAGAAGAATTGGATTCATGCCTTTCCCAAGGGTATTAGTGCTATGTGAAATGCAATCAGTCTCGTCCAGGATTTGAACTCGTGTCACCGTGTCCATTTCCTACGACGATAACAATTACACGACGGGCATGCTGTTATAAGCAAATTCTAAAAGCGGGACTCCACAAAATAACAGGGGACGTCCACGTGGTGCAATGGTTAATGCGATGGACTGCGGAATCGTAGTAAGCGAGTTCGAATTTCACCTGCACTATTATGTTCACTTTTGGACAAATACACTATGGAAAGGTATGAACCCCCTTATCCTCCAAGCTATGTGTTTGAGTTAAATAGTACCACTACAGTTCTTCTAGAAGGATGGCTTTGGCATTAAATACCCTACAAAGGTTAATATGCCTTTAACCAAATGGACAAATACCATTTGGAAATGTATGAACCACCTTATCCTCCCAGCTATGTGTTTGTGTTAAATAGTACCACTACTGTTCTTCCAGAAGGATGGCTTTAGCATTAGATAGCCTACAAAGGTTAACATGCCATTAAACAAAGAAACCAAACCAAACAAGAAAAAACAGCTCTACAGTCAGTTACAATCTATATCTCAAATAATCAAAGATAGAAGAAAAATACATGATGGGCATTGCTATTGAAGTAGGGACGAATTCATCAGCGACGTTCTTTTATGGTCTCCAGCACATGGATATACCAGAGCGATGCAATTGGTGTTACCTTGAGTAGTTTCCAAGAGCGATAACCAAAAGTTTGTGATGGCGAGAGAGAGAGAGAGAGAGAGAGAGAGAGAGAGAGAGAATCCATACAGTCATTACGATTTGATGATGATGATGAAAGGTTTGGTTTGGTTTGGTTTTTTAGCATTCCAACTATTGTAGGTTACTTAATGCCAAATCCATTTTTATGCATATAAACAATTCTATTTCAAACAACTCAGTTAAGCATAAGTACAGTTTAAATTTCAAAAAACATTTCTATTTCAAGCTCTTCAGTTTAGCGAACAATGTTAAATGGTTTCAAGTATAGCTACGTATCACTAACAATTAATTAATCATTAGCCTTTATTTACACATATTTTAAATGTCAAAACAGTTTTATTTCAAACAATTCAGTTTAGCATAATTACGTAGTTTAGTTCTATGTCATTAAACAAAGAATCTAATCCTTCATCAAGTCCTCTGCATATGTGACCGTTACCAAAACCCTCTCCCATGAGTATCATATGACGCAAGGTTGATTTTTAAGCAACGTAAAGCTGGTATAACTTTAGTTTTCCTTAGAGGCCGGTTGCCTAAACAAGATTTTTAAAAATCCAGACTGCTTTACTCTCCAGTCTGTACTACTATTTACTCATGGCTAAAAGGAGAAAAGATGGATTCATGCCTTTCGAAAGGGTATTAGCCTGACGTAAAGTGTTTGAAATCAGGTTACGAATCATATTTCCCCTGACAAAGGCGCCTCTGGTGGTGTAATGGTTAGCAAGCTCGACTAGCAAACCTACACGAGTGAGTTCGAGTCTCATTGGGTGCCCCTTTCATATGGCCTTGTGCCACATCTGAGCAAAAAGCTTAGTAAATTTCCATATTTCCCCTGACAATAACTGTTACACCGAT
This sequence comes from Sepioteuthis lessoniana, assembly GCA_963585895.1. Taxonomy (NCBI): domain Eukaryota; kingdom Metazoa; phylum Mollusca; class Cephalopoda; order Myopsida; family Loliginidae; genus Sepioteuthis; species Sepioteuthis lessoniana. The sequence goes on from OY757926.1 coordinate 18,908,258, forward strand.
TGCGCTTTGTGCCAAAGTTAACCAAGTGAATCTTGATTTTGTATGGGTGTATCTAAATAATTGTAGTGTTAACATTGGCAGTTTACGAATGCCTACATTATCCAACAGACTGAACTAACATACTTTTATTTCATTCATTTTATTGCCTAAACTCAGTTCAAAGTAATTCATAGAAGTATAGATACATAAACACACACACACACACACACATATATATATATATTTATATATATATATATATATATATATATATATATATATTATCAATGGAATTTAGACTGCGACCCCTCGATCGTATGGAATTTTTTGCAAAACAACAATCATCAGGCAGTTAAGGGAATGAAATGAAAAAAAAATATATAATAGCTCTATCCTAGATATTTAGCACTCTCCATATTATATTGCACTTGGTTAGACGAAAACCCACAAAATGATTTAGTGATAACCAACACTGTTATTATATATATATATATATATATATATATATATATATATATATATATATAAAGTTATATATATATATATATATATATATATATATATCCAGGAAATGAAAATGTATATATATCCAATTGATGGGAATGCCGTCTGACTATTAGTAACTTGTAATCATCTTTCTGACCATTACCAAGATAAAGGCAGATTTGGGGTGTAATACTTTTTTTATATTTAGATTTTTTTTTAAAATCACAAATGACGTTTGTCATTTATGCCTTTTGAGAGTAAAACGAACTAATCAACTCACTGTGATCAATTCCTAGTTCTTAACGTAAAGAGAGTCTGAGATTTACTTAAAAGAACAGCTTGTCAATAGTTGGTGCTTGTACTTTCTCAAGAATACTAAATATTCTTTCAAATTAATATACTTGTCCATATTTTTCTGAGACGAGATATTATCATTATCATTATTCCCTACACATTACAGACTGCTAATTAAAAAAAGGGGTGTCTTTTATCGGACACGGTTATCAAGTACGACAAAAGTTCCCAGAAGAAGGCGGGAGAGTACAGAGGTCAAAACGTTGTGAGTATAGCAACCAAAATGATTATATCAGTTCACAATGAGTGGAGAATAATATTAATATCGTTGTTGCCTTCGTTTGATTTGTTTGATTTGGTTTAATGTTATATCGACGATTGTAGATAACATTATACCAAATCCTCTTTGTATATAAATATATATATTAAATATGATTTGGAAACATTGTTGATTATATTTTTAAACGAGCGTACCCCGCAACAACAATTACCGACGCAGACTGCGCCGATGACATAGCGATACTGGTAAATACACCCGACCAAGCCGAAACACTACTGCATAGTTTGGAACGAGCAGCCGCAAGCATAGGCCTCTATGTTAATGCACACACAACGGAATATATGTGCTATAATCAAACGGGAGACATCTCCACTCTGGAAGGAACCCCTCTTAAACTAGTAGACAAATTCACTTACCTAGGAAGCAGCGTCGAATCAACCGAAAAGGACATCGAAACGAGGTTAACGAAAGCATGGACTGCTATCAATAGGCTAACGATTATATGGAAATCAGACCTAACCGATAAAATGAAACGCAGTTTCTTCCAGGCAGCGGTCACATCGATACTGCTATATGGCTGCACTACATGGACGCTAACAAAACGGCTGGAGAAGAAGCTAGACGGCAATTACACAAGAATGCTACGTGCAATCTTGAAAAAGTCCTGGCGGCAACACCCCACAAGACACCAACTCTACGGCCACCTGCCCCCTATCATGAAAACTATTCAAGTTAGATGAACCAGACATGCAGGACACTGCTGGAGAAGCAGGGACGAACTCATAAGAGGTGTACTCTTATAGACCCCCACACATGGCCGTGCAAAAGCAGGACGACCAGCACGAACATACATTCAGCAGCTATGTGAGGATACGGGATGTTGTCCTGAAGACCTACCTAGGGCGATGAACGATAGGGAGGAGTGGCGAGAGAGGGTCAGGGATATCCGTGCTACCAGCGCGATATGATGATGATGATGACGTACAATTAAATGGATTCAAGTATTTCTATTCGGTACGAGTCATTCTATTTACTTTAAATCATTTGTTTGGACAAAGTTAAATGGTTTCAAGCCAATATGGCTAATTAACACTAATTATTCTATTCAACACACGACTAGCGAAAGCATGGACAGCTATCGATAGGCTCTTGATCATATGGAAATTAGACCTGACCGATAAAATGAAACGCAGTTTCTTCCAGGCAGTGGTTGTATCGATACTGCTATATGGATGCACTCCTTGGACGCTAACTAAACGACTGAAGAAGAAGCTAGACGGCAATTACACAAGAATGTTGAGAGCAATATTGAAAAGTCTTGGCGGCAACACCCCACAAGGCACCAACTATACGGACACCAGCCTCTCATCACGAAAACTATATAAGCTAAATGAACCAGACACGCAGGACACTGCTGAAGAAGCAAGGATGAACTCATCAGTGGTGTACTTCTATATGGCTAAGCAAAAGCAGGACGACCAGCTCGAACATACATTTTGCAGCTATGTGAAGATACGGGGTGTAGCCTTGAAGACCTGCCAGAGGCGATGAATGATTGGGAGAAGTGGCGAGAGATGGTCAGGGATATCCGTGCTAGCGGCACGAAATGATGATTATGATGATGATTCTATTCAACAATATCCATTCGTTTGCATACAGCGAAATGGTTCCAAGTATTGCTATGTTTCACTAACAGTTTAATTTGACAGATATTTGTTTACACACAGTTCAATGTAAATCAGTTCTATTCAACCTATTGATAAGGCCATATCGGGTGCTACCACTCCAGGTCAGAGTGAATCTGAGAGCATTGATAATAAAGAAGTACACTACATTCCCCCGAACCTCAGGACTGGAGCCTATCCATCAGATAGTTTAATGTCATGTCAGGTCAGTCATTAGTTGAGGGGTCTTACCCGTCCACAGAGATTCAGTCGGTGTATACTACTACCCCAACCGTTGACTCGTCTCATCGAGTTTTTTCACCAATTATAGAAGGCGAAAAACCTCTTATTGCCATTTTCCTCCCATTTCCATGTTTAATCTTGTCTTCAGACATTCTGGCAAAGATTTTTCACCTGATTTTCTAAGACAACCATATTTACCAACCCCTTCTCTCGAGCAGGATATGACACAAGGTCAATTTTTAAGCGGAGTTTAACAGGGTTGAATTCAGAGTTTTCCTTCTCCTAGACTAGTTACCTCACCAAGGCTGAGGAACCTACTATTTACCAATAGCTGAAGGGAGAATAATTGGATTCATACCTTTCCCAAGGGTATTAGTGCTATGTGAAATGAAATCAGCCTCGTTCAGGTTTTGAACTCGTGTCGCCGTGTCCATTTCCTACGACGATAACCATTACACCACGGGCACCTCCATAAGACAACATACCCGAGCCTGTTCTAAAACCACGTTATATCAGTTCTACAAAATTCTCCGGCAAATCCTGTTGTCCTTGATATATATTCTTGATATGATTCCATTTTCTTTGCGCTTTTTTGCGATAGTTCTCCAAGACACAGTCTTCCAATCTCAAGTTTTGAAATCTTTATCCAAGATTGTTAGGTTTTTCTTTTTGTCAATGAAAGTTGCAAATTTTATTCGTAGGTCAACTCTTTTCGTGACAGCTTTTGGACGAGCAGACCCCATTTATCTTAGGACAGAACCAATTATCTTCAGAGCTGACAAGGGTATCTGTATGCGTTCACTATTTTTCTCTAAAGTTTCTTTTTATTGCAGCCGATCCTTTCTCAATCCAATGTTTTAGATTTTTTTTTCAGTTAGCAAAGAACAATTCTTTAGTAATAGTTTAAAAGTAGGTGTAGTTTTTGGTCACCGCTTCATCTGCAAAAGTATAGATGTCATCTTCATCATCAGCAGCAAATCGCGCTTAGATCACAGATTTCCCTGATACACAATCTGTCTCTGTCTCTCTCTCTCTCTCTCTCTCTCTCTCTCTCTCTTTGTCTCTCTCTCTCTCTCTCTCCATCCGTCCCTTTGTCCATCGCACCCGGCAGGTCTACCAACTACATCCTGTGTTCCCACAGAGTTGATGTAAAATAGTTCTTGTTAGTCAGCCAACAGTGGCCAGTTCATTTGTAGAGATCCCTAGAAGAACGTCACTTATGAGTTAGTCCTTGCTTCTCTAGCAGTGTTCCTCATGTGTTGTTTGTCTTCCTTTGATGTTCTTTGAGATAGGAGGTACATGGCCATACAGCCGTTGTTTCATGGGTTGTTGATTCCAGGGTTTGTAGCATTCTTGTGTAGCTCCAATCTATATATTTACGTATATATATATATATATATATATATAGGATGAGGAAGCAAAATTAGGAATACTCTTGTAAAGTAATAAACGATTCTATTTTAAAAAATATAAATTTCAATTTTAAAACTAAAGCATGAAATAAGAAGAGATACAAAACAGTAAATTTACTCAATATGGCCACCATTTTTTCAATTATTTTATCAACATGCCGAAGAAACGATTTACATGCCTTCAAAATAAATTCTTCAGGCATTTTATTCTATTCCTCATCACTAACAGACTTAAGAAAACCAATATTTGGCTAGGAAGTTGCATTTTTTTTCTAAAACGCCTCAAATTGTGAAATCTCTGGCCAAGAATGGTAGCACCTGATAGGGTCCTTTCTATAGATCAAACAGACCTAAACAGCGTGCTTATGCTAAACTGAAGTGTTTGAAAAAGAAATATTTTTATATTTAATTGTGTAGATAAATGACTGAGGCTTCATAGAATTGTTCATGATACATAGCAATACTTGCGTAGTCATGCTAAACTGAAGTGTTTGAAAAAGAAATATTTTTATATTTAATTGTGTAGATAAATGACTGAGGCTTCATAGAATTGTTCGTGATACATAGCAATACTTGCGTAGTCATGCTAAACTGAAGTGTTTGAAAAAGAAATATTTTTATATTTAATTGTGTAGATAAATGACTGAGGCTTCATAGAATTGTTCATGATACATAGCAATACTTGCGTAGTCATGCTAAACTGAAGTGTTTGAAAAAGAAATATTTTTATATTTAATTGTGTAGATAAATGACTGAGGCTTCATAGAATTGTTCATGATACATAGCAATACTTGCGTAGTCATGCTAAACTGAAGTGTTTGAAAAAGAAATATTTTTATATTTAATTGTGTAGATAAATGACTGAGGCTTCATAGAATTGTTCGTGATACATAGCAATACTTGCGTAGTCATGCTAAACTGAAGTGTTTGAAAAAGAAATATTTTCATATTTAATTGTGTAGATAAATGACTGAGGCTTCATAGAATTGTTCATGATACATAGCAATACTTGCGTAGTCATGCTAAACTGAAGTGTTTGAAAGAGAAATATTTTTATATTTAATTGTGTAGATAAATGACTGAGGCTTCATAGAATTGTTCATGATACATAGCAATACTTGCGTAGTCATGCTAAACTGAAGTGTTTGAAAAAGAAATATTTTTATATTTAATTGTGTAGATAAATGACTGAGGCTTCATAGAATTGTTCATGATACATAGCAATACTTGCGTAGTCATGCTAAACTGAAGTGTTTGAAAAAGAAATATTTTTATATTTAATTGTGTAGATAAATGACTGAGGCTTCATAGAATTGTTCGTGATACATAGCAATACTTGCGTAGTCATGCTAAACTGAAGTGTTTGAAAAAGAAATATTTTTATATTTAATTGTGTAGATAAATGACTGAGGCTTCATAGAATTGTTCGTGATACATAGCAATACTTGCGTAGTCATGCTAAACTGAAGTGTCTGAAAAAGAAATATTTTTATATTTAATTGTGTAGATAAATGACTGAGGCTTCATAGAATTGTTCGTGATACTTAGCAATACTTGCGTAGTCATGCTAAACTGAAGTGTTTGAAAAAGAAATATTTTTATATTTAATTGTGTAGATAAATGACTGAGGCTTCATAGAATTGTTCGTGATACATAGCAATACTTGCGTAGTCATGCTAAACTGAAGTGTTTGAAAAAGAAATATTTTTATATTTAATTGTGTAGATAAATGACTGAGGCTTCATAGAATTGTTCGTGATACATAGCAATACTTGCGTAGTCATGCTAAACTGAAGTGTTTGAAAAAGAAATATTTTTATATTTAATTGTGTAGATAAATGACTGAGGCTTCATAGAATTGTTCGTGATACATAGCAATACTTGCGTAGTCATGCTAAACTGAAGTGTTTGAAAAAGAAATATTTTTATATTTAATTGTGTAGATAAATGACTGAGGCTTCATAGAATTGTTCATGATACATAGCAATACTTGCGTAGTCATGCTAAACTGAATTGTTTGAAAAAGAAATATTTTTATATTTAATTGTGTAGATAAATGACTGAGGCTTCATAGAATTGTTCGTGATACATAGCAATACTTGCGTAGTCATGCTAAACTGAAGTGTTTGAAAAAGAAATATTTTTATATTTAATTGTGTAGATAAATGACTGAGGCTTCATAGAATTGTTCGTGATACATAGCAATACTTGCGTAGTCATGCTAAACTGAAGTGTTTGAAAAAGAAATATTTTTATATTTAATTGTGTAGATAAATGACTGAGGCTTCATAGAATTGTTCGTGATACATAGCAATACTTGCGTAGTCATGCTAAACTGAAGTGTTTGAAAAAGAAATATTTTTATATTTAATTGTGTAGATAAATGACTGAGGCTTCATAGAATTGTTCGTGATACATAGCAATACTTGCGTAGTCATGCTAAACTGAAGTGTTTGAAAAAGAAATATTTTTATATTTAATTGTGTAGATAAATGACTGAGGCTTCATAGAATTGTTCGTGATACTTAGCAATACTTGCGTAGTCATGCTAAACTGAAGTGTTTGAAAAAGAAATATTTTTATATTTAATTGTGTAGATAAATGACTGAGGCTTCATAGAATTGTTCGTGATACATAGCAATACTTGCGTAGTCATGCTAAACTGAAGTGTTTGAAAAAGAAATATTTTTATATTTAATTGTGTAGATAAATGACTGAGGCTTCATAGAATTGTTCGTGATACATAGCAATACTTGCGTAGTCATGCTAAACTGAAGTGTTTGAAAAAGAAATATTTTTATATTTAATTGTGTAGATAAATGACTGAGGCTTCATAGAATTGTTCGTGATACTTAGCAATACTTGCGTAGTCATGCTAAACTGAAGTGTTTGAAAAAGAAATATTTTTATATTTAATTGTGTAGATAAATGACTGAGGCTTCATAGAATTGTTCGTGATACTTAGCAATACTTGCGTAGTCATGCTAAACTGAAGTTTTTGAAAAAGAAATATTTTTATATTTAATTGTGTAGATAAATGACTGAGGCTTCATAGAATTGTTCGTGATACATAGCAATACTTGCGTAGTCATGCTAAACTGAAGTGTTTGAAAAAGAAATATTTTTATATTTAATTGTGTAGATAAATGACTGAGGCTTCATAGAATTGTTCGTGATACATAGCAATACTTGCGTAGTCATGCTAAACTGAAGTGTTTGAAAAAGAAATATTTTTATATTTAATTGTGTAGATAAATGACTGAGGCTTCATAGAATTGTTCGTGATACATAGCAATACTTGCGTAGTCATGCTAAACTGAAGTGTTTGAAAAAGAAATATTTTTATATTTAATTTTGTAGATAAATGACTGAGGCTTCATAGAATTGTTCGTGATACTTAGCAATACTTGCGTAGTCATGCTAAACTGAAGTGTTTGAAAAAGAAATATTTTTATATTTAATTGTGTAGATAAATGACTGAGGCTTCATAGAATTGTTCGTGATACATAGCAATACTTGCGTAGTCATGCTAAACTGAAGTGTTTGAAAAAGAAATATTTTTATATTTAATTGTGTAGATAAATGACTGAGGCTTCATAGAATTGTTCGTGATACATAGCAATACTTGCGTAGTCATGCTAAACTGAAGTGTTTGAAAAAGAAATATTTTTATATTTAATTGTGTAGATAAATGACTGAGGCTTCATAGAATTGTTCATGATACATAGCAATACTTGCGTAGTCATGCTAAACTGAATTGTTTGAAAAAGAAATATTTTTATATTTAATTGTGTAGATAAATGACTGAGGCTTCATAGAATTGTTCGTGATACATAGCAATACTTGCGTAGTCATGCTAAACTGAAGTGTTTGAAAAAGAAATATTTTTATATTTAATTGTGTAGATAAATGACTGAGGCTTCATAGAATTGTTCGTGATACATAGCAATACTTGCGTAGTCATGCTAAACTGAAGTGTTTGAAAAAGAAATATTTTTATATTTAATTGTGTAGATAAATGACTGAGGCTTCATAGAATTGTTCGTGATACATAGCAATACTTGCGTAGTCATGCTAAACTGAAGTGTTTGAAAAAGAAATATTTTTATATTTAATTGTGTAGATAAATGACTGAGGCTTCATAGAATTGTTCGTGATACATAGCAATACTTGCGTAGTCATGCTAAACTGAAGTGTTTGAAAAAGAAATATTTTTATATTTAATTGTGTAGATAAATGACTGAGGCTTCATAGAATTGTTCGTGATACATAGCAATACTTGCGTAGTCATGCTAAACTGAAGTGTTTGAAAAAGAAATATTTTTATATTTAATTGTGTAGATAAATGACTGAGGCTTCATAGAATTGTTCGTGATACTTAGCAATACTTGCGTAGTCATGCTAAACTGAATTGTTTGAAAAAGAAATATTTTTATATTTAATTGTGTAGATAAATGACTGAGGCTTCATAGAATTGTTTGTGATACATAGCAATACTTGCGTAGTCATGCTAAACTGAATTGTTTGAAAAAGAAATATTTTTATATTTAATTGTGTAGATAAATGACTGAGGCTTCATAGAATTGTTCGTGATACTTAGCAATACTTGCGTAGTCATGCTAAACTGAAGTGTTTGAAAAAGAAATATTTTTATATTTAATTGTGTAGATAAATGACTGAGGCTTCATAGAATTGTTCGTGATACATAGCAATACTTGCGTAGTCATGCTAAACTGAATTGTTTGAAAAAGAAATATTTTTATATTTAATTGTGTAGATAAATGACTGAGGCTTCATAGAATTGTTCGTGATACTTAGCAATACTTGCGTAGTCATGCTAAACTGAATTGTTTGAAAAAGAAATATTTTTATATTTAATTGTGTAGATAAATGACTGAGGCTTCATAGAATTGTTCGTGATACATAGCAATACTTGCGTAGTCATGCTAAACTGAATTGTTTGAAAAAGAAATATTTTTATATTTAATTGTGTAGATAAATGACTGAGGCTTCATAGAATTGTTCGTGATACTTAGCAATACTTGCGTAGTCATGCTAAACTGAAGTGTTTGAAAAAGAAATATTTTTATATTTAATTGTGTAGATAAATGACTGAGGCTTCATAGAATTGTTCATGATACATAGCAATACTTGCGTAGTCATGCTAAACTGAATTGTTTGAAAAAGAAATATTTTTATATTTAATTGTGTAGAAAAATGACTGAGGCTTCATAGAATTGTTCGTGATACATAGCAATACTTGCGTAGTCATGCTAAACTGAATTGTTTGAAAAAGAAATATTTTTATATTTAATTGTGTAGATAAATGACTGAGGCTTCATAGAATTGTTCGTGATACATAGCAATACTTGCGTAGTCATGCTAAACTGAATTGTTTGAAAAAGAAATATTTTATATTTAATTGTGTAGATAAATGACTGAGGCTTCATAGAATTGTTCATGATACATAGCAATACTTGCGTAGTCATGCTAAACTGAATTGTTTGAAAAAGAAATATTTTTATATTTAATTGTGTAGATAAATGACTGAGGCTTCATAGAATTGTTCGTGATACTTAGCAATACTTGCGTTGTCATGCTAAACTGAATTGTTTGAAAAAGAAATATTTTTATATTTAATTGTGTAGATAAATGACTGAGGCTTCATAGAATTGTTCATGATACATAGCAATACTTACGTAGTCATGCTAAACTGAAGTGTTTGAAAAAGAAATATTTTTATATTTAATTGTGTAGATAAATGACTGAGGCTTCATAGAATTGTTCGTGATACATAGCAATACTTGCGTAGTCATGCTAAACTGAAGTGTTTGAAAAAGAAATATTTTTATATTTAATTGTGTAGATAAATGACTGAGGCTTCATAGAATTGTTCGTGATACATAGCAATACTTGCGTAGTCATGCTAAACTGAAGTGTTTGAAAAAGAAATATTTTTTTATTCAATTGTGTAGATAAATGACTGAGGCTTCATAGAATTGTTCGTGATACATAGCAATACTTGCGTAGTACATGCTAAACAGAAGTGTTTGAAAAAGAAATATTTTTATATTTAATTGTGTAGATAAATGACTGAGGCTTCATAGAATTGTTCATGATACATAGCAATACTTGCGTAGTCATGCTAAACTGAAGTGTTTGAAAAAGAAATATTTTTATATTTAATTGTGTAGATAAATGACTGAGGCTTCATAGAATTGTTCGTGATACATAGCAATACTTGCGTAGTCATGCGAAACAGAAGTGTTTGAAAAAGAAATATTTTTATATTTAATTGTGTAGATAAATGACTGAGGCTTCATAGAATTGTTCGTGATACATAGCAATACTTGCGTAGTCATGCTAAACTGAAGTGTTTGAAAAAGAAATATTTTTATATTTAATTGTGTAGATAAATGACTGAGGCTTCATAGAATTGTTCGTGATACATAGCAATACTTGCGTAGTCATGCTAAACTGAAGTGTTTGAAAAAGAAATATTTTTATATTTAATTGTGTAGATAAATGACTGAGGCTTCATAGAATTGTTCGTGATACATAGCAATACTTGCGTAGTCATGCTAAACTGAAGTGTTTGAAAAAGAAATATTTTTATATTTAATTGTGTAGATAAATGACTGAGGCTTCATAGAATTGTTCGTGATACATAGCAATACTTGCGTAGTCATGCTAAACAGAAGAGTTTGAAAAAGAAATATTTTTATATTTAATTGTGTAGATAAATGACTGAGGCTTCATAGAATTGTTCGTGATACATAGCAATACTTGCGTAGTCATGCTAAACTGAATTGTTTGAAAAAGAAATATTTTTATATTTAATTGTGTAGATAAATGACTGAGGCTTCATAGAATTGTTCGTGATACATAGCAATACTTGCGTAGTCATGCTAAACTGAAGTGTTTGAAAAAGAAATATTTTTATATTTAATTGTGTAGATAAATGACTGAGGCTTCATAGAATTGTTCGTGATACATAGCAATACTTGCGTAGTCATGCTAAACTGAAGTGTTTGAAAAAGAAATATTTTTATATTTAATTGTGTAGATAAATGACTGAGGCTTCATAGAATTGTTCGTGATACATAGCAATACTTGCGTAGTCATGCTAAACTGAAGTGTTTGAAAAAGAAATATTTTTATATTTAATTGTGTAGATAAAAGACTGAGGCTTCATAGAATTGTTCGTGATACATAGCAATACTTGCGTAGTCATGCTAAACAGAAGTGTTTGAAAAAGAAATATTTTTATATTTAATTGTGTAGATAAATGACTGAGGCTTCATAGAATTGTTCGTGATACATAGCAATACTTGCGTAGTCATGCTAAACTGAAGTGTTTGAAAAAGAAATATTTTTATATTTAATTGTGTAGATAAATGACTGAGGCTTCATAGAATTGTTCGTGATACTTAGCAATACTTGCGTAGTCATGCTAAACTGAATTGTTTGAAAAAGAAATATTTTTATATTTAATTGTGTAGATAAATGACTGAGGCTTCATAGAATTGTTCGTGATACTTAGCAATACTTGCGTAGTCATGCTAAACTGAATTGTTTGAAAAAGAAATATTTTTATATTTAATTGTGTAGATAAATGACTGAGGCTTCATAGAATTGTTCGTGATACATAGCAATACTTGCGTAGTCATGCTAAACTGAAGTGTTTGAAAAAGAAATATTTTTATATTTAATTGTGTAGATAAATGACTGAGGCTTCATAGAATTGTTCGTGATACATAGCAATACTTGCGTAGTCATGCTAAACTGAAGTGTTTGAAAAACAAATATTTTTATATTTAATTGTGTAGATAAATGACTGAGGCTTCATAGAATTGTTCATGATACATAGCAATACTTGCCTAGTCATGCTAAACTGAATTGTTTGAAAAAGAAATATTTTTATATTTAATTGTGTAGATAAATGACTGAGGCTTCATAGAATTGTTCGTGATACATTGCAATACTTGCGTAGTCATGCTAAACTGAAGTGTTTGAAAAAGAAATATTTTTATATTTAATTGTGTAGATAAATGACTGAGGCTTCATAGAATTGTTCATGATACATAGCAATACTTGCGTATTCATGCTAAACTGAAGTGTTTGAAAAAGAAATATTTTTATATTTAATTGTGTAGATAAATGACTGAGGCTTCATAGAATTGTTCGTGATACATAGCAATACTTGCGTAGTCATGCTAAACTGAAGTGTTTGAAAAAGAAATATTTTTATATTTAATTGTGTAGATAAATGACTGAGGCTTCATAGAATTGTTCGTGATACATAGCAATACTTGCGTAATCATGCTAAACTGAATTGTTTGAAAAAGAAATATTTTTATATTTAATTGTGTAGATAAATGACTGAGGCTTCATAGAATTTTTCATGATACATAGCAATACTTGCGTAGTCATGCTAAACTGAAGTGTTTGAAAAAGAAATATTTTTATATTTAATTGTGTAGATAAATGACTGAGGCTTCATAGAATTGTTCGTGATACATAGCAATACTTGCGTAGTCATGCTAAACTGAATTGTTTGAAAAAGAAATATTTTTATATTTAATTGTGTAGATAAATGACTGAGGCTTCATAGAATTGTTCGTGATACATTGCAATACTTGCGTAGTCATGCTAAACAGAAGTGTTTGAAAAAGAAATATTTTTATATTTAATTGTGTAGATAAATGACTGAGGCTTCATAGAATTGTTCATGATACATAGCAATACTTGCGTAGTCATGCTAAACTGAAGTGTTTGAAAAAGAAATATTTTTATATTTAATTGTGTAGATAAATGACTGAGGCTTCATAGAATTGTTTGTGATACATAGCAATACTTGCGTAGTCATGCAAAACTGAATTGTTTGAAAAAGATATATTTTTATATTTAATTGTGTAGATAAATGACTGAGGCTTCATAGAATTGTTCGTGATACATAGCAATACTTGCGTAGTCATGCTAAACTGAAGTGTTTGAAAAAGAAATATTTTTATATTTAATTGTGTAGATAAATGACTGAGGCTTCATAGAATTGTTCGTGATACATAGCAATACTTGCGTAGTCATGCTAAACTGAATTGTTTGAAAAAGAAATATTTTTATATTTAATTGTGTAGATAAATGACTGAGGCTTCATAGAATTGTTCGTGATACATAGCAATACTTGCGTAGTCATGCTAATCTGAATTGTTTGAAAAAGAAATATTTTTATATTTAATTGTGTAGATAAATGACTGAGGCTTCATAGAATTGTTCGTGATACATAGCAATACTTGCGTAGTCATGCTAAACTGAATTGTTTGAAAAAGAAATATTTTTATATTTAATTGTGTAGATAAATGACTGAGGCTTCATAGAATTGTTCGTGATACATAGCAATACTTGCGTAGCCATGCTAAACTGAAATGTTTGAAAAAGAAATATTTTTTTATTTAATTGTGTAGATAAATGACTGAGGCTTCATAGAATTGTTCGTGACACTTAGCAATACTTGCGTAGTCATGCTAAACTGAAGTGTTTGAAAAAGAAATATTTTTATATTTAATTGTGTAGATAAATGACTGAGGCTTCATAGAATTGTTCGTGATACATAGCAATACTTGCGTAGTCATGCTAAACTGAAGTGTTTGAAAAAGAAATATTTTTATATTTAATTGTGTAGATAAATGACTGAGGCTTCATAGAATTGTTCGTGATACATAGCAATACTTGCGTAGTCATGCTAAACTGAAGTGTTTGAAAAAGAAATATTTTTATATTTAATTGTGTAGATAAATGACTGAGGCTTCATAGAATTGTTCGTGATACTTAGCAATACTTGCGTAGTCATGCTAAACTGAATTGTTTGAAAAAGAAATATTTTTATATTTAATTGTGTAGATAAATGACTGAGGCTTCATAGAATTGTTCGTGATACTTAGCAATACTTGCGTAGTCATGCTAAACTGAATTGTTTGAAAAAGAAATATTTTTATATTTAATTGTGTAGATAAATGACTGAGGCTTCATAGAATTGTTCGTGATACTTAGCAATACTTGCGTAGTCATGCTAAACTGAATTGTTTGAAAAAGAAATATTTTTATATTTAATTGTGTAGATAAATGACTGAGGCTTCATAGAATTGTTCGTGATACATAGCAATACTTGCGTAGTCATGCTAAACTGAAGTGTTTGAAAAAGAAATATTTTTATATTTAATTGTGTAGATAAATGACTGAGGCTTCATAGAATTGTTCGTGATACATAGCAATACTTGCGTAGTCATGCTAAACTGAAGTGTTTGAAAAACAAATATTTTTATATTTAATTGTGTAGATAAATGACTGAGGCTTCATAGAATTGTTCATGATACATAGCAATACTTGCCTAGTCATGCTAAACTGAATTGTTTGAAAAAGAAATATTTTTATATTTAATTGTGTAGATAAATGACTGAGGCTTCATAGAATTGTTCGTGATACATTGCAATACTTGCGTAGTCATGCTAAACTGAAGTGTTTGAAAAAGAAATATTTTTATATTTAATTGTGTAGATAAATGACTGAGGCTTCATAGAATTGTTCATGATACATAGCAATACTTGCGTATTCATGCTAAACTGAAGTGTTTGAAAAAGAAATATTTTTATATTTAATTGTGTAGATAAATGACTGAGGCTTCATAGAATTGTTCGTGATACATAGCAATACTTGCGTAGTCATGCTAAACTGAAGTGTTTTAAAAAGAAATATTTTTATATTTAATTGTGTAGATAAATGACTGAGGCTTCATAGAATTGTTCGTGATACATAGCAATACTTGCCTAGTCATGCTAAACTGAATTGTTTGAAAAAGAAATATTTTTATATTTAATTGTGTAGATAAATGACTGAGGCTTCATAGACTTGTTCATGATACATAGCAATACTTGCGTAGTCATGCTAAACTGAAGTGTTTGAAAAAGAAATATTTTTATATTTAATTGTGTAGATAAATGACTGAGGCTTCATAGAATTGTTCGTGATACATAGCAATACTTGCGTAGTCATGCTAAACTGAATTGTTTGAAAAAGAAATATTTTTATATTTAATTGTGTAGATAAATGACTGAGGCTTCATAGAATTGTTCGTGATACATTGCAATACTTGCGTAGTCATGCTAAACAGAAGTGTTTGAAAAAGAAATATTTTTATATTTAATTGTGTAGATAAATGACTGAGGCTTCATAGAATTGTTCATGATACATAGCAATACTTGCGTAGTCATGCTAAACTGAAGTGTTTGAAAAAGAAATATTTTTATATTTAATTGTGTAGATAAATGACTGAGGCTTCATAGAATTGTTCGTGATACATAGCAATACTTGCGTAGTCATGCAAAACTGAATTGTTTGAAAAAGATATATTTTTATATTTAATTGTGTAGATAAATGACTGAGGCTTCATAGAATTGTTCGTGATACATAGCAATACTTGCGTAGTCATGCTAAACTGAAGTGTTTGAAAAAGAAATATTTTTATATTTAATTGTGTAGATAAATGACTGAGGCTTCATAGAATTGTTCGTGATACATAGCAATACTTGCGTAGTCATGCTATACTGAATTGTTTGAAAAAGAAATATTTTTATATTTAATTGTGTAGATAAATGACTGAGGCTTCATAGAATTGTTCGTGATACATAGCAATACTTGCGTAGTCATGCTAAACTGAATTGTTTGAAAAAGAAATATTTTTATATTTAATTGTGTAGATAAATTACTGAGGCTTCATAGAATTGTTCGTGATACATAGCAATACTTGCGTAGTCATGCTAAACTGAAGTGTTTGAAAAAGAAATATTTTTATATTTAATTGTGTAGATAAATGACTGAGGCTTCATAGAATTGTTCGTGATACATAGCAATACTTGCGTAGTCATGCTAAACTGAAGTGTTTGAAAAAGAAATATTTTTATATTTAATTGTGTAGATAAATGACTGAGGCTTCATAGAATTGTTCGTGATACATAGCAATACTTGCGTAGTCATGCTAAACTGAAGTGTTTGAAAAAGAAATATTTTTATATTTAATTGTGTAGATAAATGACTGAGGCTTCATAGAATTGTTCGTGATACATAGCAATACTTGCGTAGTCATGCTAAACTGAAGTGTTTGAAAAAGAAATATTTTTATATTTAATTGTGTAGATAAATGACTGAGGCTTCATAGAATTGTTCGTGATACATAGCAATACTTGCGTAGTCATGCTAAACTGAAGTGTTTGAAAAAGAAATATTTTTATATTTAATTGTGTAGATAAATGACTGAGGCTTCATAGAATTGTTCATGATACATAGCAATACTTGCGTAGTCATGCTAAACTGAAGTGTTTGAAAAAGAAATATTTTTATATTTAATTGTGTAGATAAATGACTGAGGCTTCATAGAATTGTTCGTGAAACATAGCAATACTTGCGTAGTCATGCTAAACTGAATTGTTTGAAAAAGAAATATTTTTATATTTAATTGTGTAGATAAATGACTGAGGCTTCATAGAATTGTTCGGGATACATAGCAATACTTGCGTAGTCATGCTAAACTGAATTGTTTGAAAAAGAAATATTTTTATATTTAATTGTGTAGATAAATGACTGAGGCTTCATAGAATTGTTCGTGATACATAGCAATACTTGCCTAGTCATGCTAAACTGAAGTGTTTGAAAAAGAAATATTTTTATATTTAATTGTGTAGATAAATGACTGAGGCTTCATAGAATTGTTCGTGATACATAGCAATACTTGCGTAGTCATGCAAAACTGAATTGTTTGAAAAAGATATATTTTTATATTTAATTGTGTAGATAAATGACTGAGGCTTCATAGAATTGTTCGTGATACATAGCAATACTTGCGTAGTCATGCTAAACTGAAGTGTTTGAAAAAGAAATATTTTTATATTTAATTGTGTAGATAAATGACTGAGGCTTCATAGAATTGTTCGTGATACATAGCAATACTTGCGTAGTCATGCTAAACTGAATTGTTTGAAAAAGAAATATTTTTATATTTAATTGTGTAGATAAATGACTGAGGCTTCATAGAATTGTTCGTGATACATAGCAATACTTGCGTAGTCATGCAAAACTGAATTGTTTGAAAAAGATATATTTTTATATTTAATTGTGTAGATAAATGACTGAGGCTTCATAGAATTGTTCGTGATACATAGCAATACTTGCGTAGTCATGCTAAACTGAAGTGTTTGAAAAAGAAATATTTTTATATTTAATTGTGTAGATAAATGACTGAGGCTTCATAGAATTGTTCGTGATACATAGCAATACTTGCGTAGTCATGCTAAACTGAATTGTTTGAAAAAGAAATATTTTTATATTTAATTGTGTAGATAAATGACTGAGGCTTCATAGAATTGTTCGTGATACATAGCAATACTTGCGTAGTCATGCTAAACTGAATTGTTTGAAAAAGAAATATTTTTATATTCAATTGTGTAGATAAATGACTGAGGCTTCATAGAATTGTTCGTGATACATAGCAATACTTGCGTAGTCATGCTAAACTGAATTGTTTGAAAAAGAAATATTTTTATATTTAATTGTGTAGATAAATGACTGAGGCTTCATAGAATTGTTCGTGATACATAGCAATACTTGCGTAGCCATGCTAAACTGAAGTGTTTGAAAAAGAAATATTTTTATATTTAATTGTGTAGATAAATGACTGAGGCTTCATAGAATTGTTCGTGATACTTAGCAATACTTGCGTAGTCATGCTAAACTGAAGTGTTTGAAAAAGAAATATTTTTATATTTAATTGTGTAGATAAATGACTGAGGCTTCATAGAATTGTTCGTGATACATAGCAATACTTGCGTAGTCATGCTAAACTGAAGTGTTTGAAAAAGAAATATTTTTATATTTAATTGTGTAGATAAATGACTGAGGCTTCATAGAATTGTTCGTGATACATAGCAATACTTGCGTAGTCATGCTAAACTGAAGTGTTTGAAAAAGAAATATTTTTATATTTAATTGTGTAGATAAATGACTGAGGCTTCATAGAATTGTTCGTGATACATAGCAATACTTGCGTAGTCATGCTAAACTGAAGTGTTTGAAAAAGAAATATTTTTATATTTAATTGTGTAGATAAATGACTGAGGCTTCATAGAATTGTTCGTGATACATAGCAATACTTGCGTAGTCATGCTAAACTGAAGTGTTTGAAAAAGAAATATTTTTATATTTAATTGTGTAGATAAATGACTGAGGCTTCATAGAATTGTTCGTGATACATAGCAATACTTGCGTAGTCATGCTAAACTGAAGTGTTTGAAAAAGAAATATTTTTATATTTAATTGTGTAGATAAATGACTGAGGCTTCATAGAATTGTTCGTGATACATAGCAATACTTGCGTAGTCATGCTAAACTGAAGTGTTTGAAAAAGAAATATTTTTATATTTAATTGTGTAGATAAATGACTGAGGCTTCATAGAATTGTTCGTGATACATAGCAATACTTGCGTAGTCATGCTAAACTGAAGTGTTTGAAAAAGAAATATTTTTATATTTAATTGTGTAGATAAATGACTGAGGCTTCATAGAATTGTTCATGATACATAGCAATACTTGCGTAGTCATGCTAAACTGAAGTGTTTGAAAAAGCAATATTTTTATATTTAATTGTGTAGATAAATGACTGAGGCTTCATAGAATTGTTCGTGATACATAGCAATACTTGCGTAGTCATGCTAAACTGAATTGTTTGAAAAAGAAATATTTTTATATTTAATTGTGTAGATAAATGACTGAGGCTTCATAGAATTGTTCGGGATACATAGCAATACTTGCGTAGTCATGCTAAACTGAATTGTTTGAAAAAGAAATATTTTTATATTTAATTGTGTAGATAAATGACTGAGGCTTCATAGAATTGTTCGTGATACATAGCAATACTTGCCTAGTCATGCTAAACTGAAGTGTTTGAAAAAGAAATATTTTTATATTTAATTGTGTAGATAAATGACTGAGGCTTCATAGAATTGTTCGTGATACATAGCAATACTTGCGTAGTCATGCTAAACTTAAGTGTTTGAAAAAGAAATATTTTTATATTTAATTGTGTAGATAAATGACTGAGGCTTCATAGAATTGTTCATGATACATAGCAATACTTGCGTAGTCATGCTAAACTGAAGTGTTTGAAAAAGAAATATTTTTATATTTAATTGTGTAGATAAATGACTGAGGCTTCATAGAATTGTTCGGGATACATAGCAATACTTGCGTAGTCATGCTAAACTGAATTGTTTGAAAAAGAAATATTTTTATATTTAATTGTGTAGATAAATGACTGAGGCTTCATAGAATTGTTCGTGATACATAGCAATACTTGCGTAGTCATGCTAAACTGAAGTGTTTGAAAAAGAAATATTTTTATATTTAATTGTGTAGATAAATGACTGAGGCTTCATAGAATTGTTCTTGATACATAGCAATACTTGCGTAGTCATGCTAAACTGAAGTTTTTGAAAAAGAAATATTTTTATATTTAATTGTGTAGATAAATGACTGAGGCTTCATAGAATTGTTCGGGATACATAGCAATACTTGCGTAGTCATGCTAAACTGAAGTGTTTGAAAAAGAAATATTTTTATATTTAATTGTGTAGATAAATGACTGAGGCTTCATAGAATTGTTCGTGATACATAGCAATACTTGCGTAGTCATGCTAAACTGAAGTTTTTGAAAAAGAAATATTTTTATATTTAATTGTGTAGATAAATGATGAGGCTTCATAGAATTGTTCGTGATACATTGCAATACTTGCGTAGTCATGCTAAACAGAAGTGTTTGAAAAAGAAATATTTTTATATTTAATTGTGTAGATAAATGACTGAGGCTTCATAGAATTGTTCGTGATACATAGCAATACTTGCCTAGTCATGCTAAACTGAATTGTTTGAAAAAGAAATATTTTTATATTTAATTGTGTAGATAAATGACTGAGGCTTCATAGAATTGTTCGGGATACATAGCAATACTTGCGTAGTCATGCTAAACTGAAGTGTTTGAAAAAGAAATATTTTTATATTTAATTGTGTAGATAAATGACTGAGGCGTCATAGAATTGTTTGTGATACATAGCAATACTTGCGTAGTCATGCTAAACTGAAGTGTTTGAAAAAGAAATATTTTTATATTTAATTGTGTAGATAAATGACTGAGGCTTCATAGAATTGTTCGTGATACATAGCAATACTTGCGTAGTCATGCTAAACTGAAGTGTTTGAAAAAGAAATATTTTTATATTTAATTGTGTAGATAAATGACTGAGGCTTCATAGAATTGTTCATGATACATAGCAATACTTGCGTAGTCATGCTAATCTGAATTGTTTGAAAAAGTAATATTTTTATATTTAATTGTGTAGATAAATGACTGAGGCTTCATAGAATTGTTCGTGATACATAGCAATACTTGCCTAGTCATGATAAACTGAATTGTTTGAAAAAGAAATATTTTTATATTTAATTGTGTAGATAAATGACTGAGGCTTCATAGAATTGTTCGGGATACATAGCAATACTTGCGTAGTCATGCTAAACTGAATTGTTTGAAAAAGAAATATTTTTATATTTAATTGTGTAGATAAATGACTGAGGCTTCATAGAATTGTTCGTGATACATAGCAATACTTGCGTAGTCATGCTAAACTGAAGTGTTTGAAAAAGAAATATTTTTATATTTAATTGTGTAGATCAATGACTGAGGCTTCATAGAATTGTTCGTGATACATAGCAATACTTGCGTAGTCATGCTAAACTGAAGTGTTTGAAAAAGAAATATTTTTATATTTAATTGTGTAGATAAATGACTGAGGCTTCATAGAATTGTTCGTGATACATAGCAATACTTGCGTAGTCATGCTAAACTGAAGTGTTTGAAAAAGAAATATTTTTATATTTAATTGTGTAGATAAATGACTGAGGCTTCATAGAATTGTTCGGGATACATAGCAATACTTGCGTAGTCATGCTAAACTGAATTGTTTGAAAAAGAAATATTTTTATATTTAATTGTGTAGATAAATGACTGAGGCTTCATAGAATTGTTCGTGATACATAGCAATACTTGCGTAGTCATGCTAAACTGAAGTGTTTGAAATAAACCAGATTATATGTATAAAAACTGATTTGACATAAAATAACCAACAATGATTGTTATGCGATAAAACTAAACCAAACCAAACGAAAATTTAAAAATTAAAAAAACTTTTTAAAAAAAACAGATTTTTTAAGAATTTTTTTTTTTATGATGATGACCTGGGACTGAAATTTGTTGAGAACAAAAATTATTCTTGTTTGTCTTATCCCTTTTAAATAATAATTAGCGGGTAGATTATTCACCAATGGTCAAGGAGCGAAAAGCACAATTCCAGGTTAAGTCACACCAAATACTCAAAAATGGTACTTGATGCCTCCTTGTCTAACACAGCATGATAAGGTACAGATCAAAGGTAAGTGGATCAATCCAAGGAAGGGAGTAGCAAACATCCCTTCACGGGAGCCTTCGGGTTGCCCTCGAATAAATCATATATGAGATAGCCATTAGTTAAACGATCTTAGTCTGTTTAGAAAAGCACACCTGCCAAGTAGGAGAAACCACCAACAGAATACAAAATTAGAAGGGACTGACCAGTAGATTAATTCCACTCCTGTTTCTTAATCGTTCTAACATATGACATGTTAACCCCCTCTGCTCACGCCTATGAATGAAAGAATTTCTAACTTTGTAATTTGATTTCCACTTTATGTTTTTTTTGTTTTTTCTGATTTTTTAATTTTATTTTTTATTTTCTATTTTTTTAATTACCTTATTTTATCTTCTGAACACGAACTGTAACTCCACATTCGCGTCTCTGCGACAGGACAGAGCTTGTAAAAGAGTCATCTGACGAGACAGAGAATATACCAATAATATTCTCCGCTGAAATAAATTTATTATGACGGCTTAACCGAGTTTGAGTCTCCATTTAATTGTACTATATATATATATATATATATATATATATATATATATATATATATATGTGTGTGTGTGTGTGTGTGTAAAAGTATTTTGTAATTTGCTTGAAGCATTGCACAAATTATTTTTTAAAATATATATATATATATGCGTGTGTGTGTGTGTGTGTGGGTGGGTGTGTTCGCCAATGGCCCAGGAGACCTGGGTTCAATCCCCCGTCGAGTCATACTAAAAACTCAATAAATTGAATTTGATTCCTCCTTGCTTAATAATCAGCATGTAGTAGCTATTGATTAGTGAGCTTTCGAGTAGCCCTTGACTACGGTTGACAACTTTACTTTACTTATATATATAACTATTACGAATGGTGTTGTTGGTTATATAATAATAATAATAATAATGATAATGATAATAATGATAACAATAAATGAGTCATATATAAGATAATATCTTTTTCTTTTAGTGATATGATCATTAATGATTAATCATTAAAATAATATTAATAATTTTCACGGTAATTAGAATGGCTCTATTTAGAATAGAAAATATAGAAAAGTATTTAGTCATTAAATAAAATCTTTTTTTTAAAAAATCAATCTTAATTAGAAATCATATAAAACCCTTAAAAAGATTTTTACCAAAGATAAGTTTGATATTTGAAATAGAATTAATCCCCACGTTTCCTTTAATAAACAAATAAATAAACTTACAGATTTTTTTCTTAAAATAAAATTGGTCAACCTATTGTAAAGATTTCACTTACTGAAGAATCTTTGAGTCTTTAAAACTTTTTTTTGATATACAAGGTTACATGACACCAGACTTTAATACTACGTAAGGTTTTGATACGTAAGATGACATCATCCTACTGAATCTTAATATATAAAAATTTTCCTAATTTTGAAAAAGTTGGCAGTCAGAAATTTGCGTCCAGAGAGTTCGGTCGGACTGGGAGGGAAGCGTGTGTCTTTTTGTCCATTTAGTATAAGTGTGCAGTTTAGTTCTATTTGACCCATAGATAGGACCCTATCAGATGCTACGACTCCGAGACAGAGTGGGCCTGGGAGCGATGTTAATGAAGGGGCACTCCGCATTCCCCAAAGCTCCAGTATTACTGAAGCCCGTCGATTCGATTGTTTAGTCATTATCAGGACGCTTGTTGGAGTCTTTTCCCTCGGCAGAGATGCAGTCGGGGTATTCTACTGTTTCAGTCGACTGAGTAAGGCAGAGTTGGAAATCAGAGAACCTTGCAGCAAAATTGTTCAACGGACAAGTTATTTAAATTACTGATATGATTTTTTCAAGTCATGCAGAATAAAATAATGGGGAGTAAAGCAATTTTGAAAGAAGGATTAAAAAATCATAACTAACACCGAGTTCTTGTAACAGAAGCTTTTGTGACAGTCCTGATTTTATTTTATTTTCTGCTAAATAAACTTAGTGAATATTCTGTAAGCGTCCAAATTCCATTTTTTTTTTCAGTCTATTTAATATCAAATACTGACTGCAGATAAAATCACTTTTAGAAAGAATTTAAAATCCGACAGTTTTCAAAGGCCTTCTTGTGATTTTTTCAATGTGAAGTTTTCGATGGAAAAATCAACCGTGAGATTATATATATATATATATATATATATATATATATATATATATATATATTGAAGGCAGGATATCGTTATCTAAGCATGTTCGGTTAAATACCACGGTTTTCTTTTCAAAATCTTCAAGTGAAGACGTTCAAGTCTTCTTGATATTTTTTTATGTCTGGGTCAAAGTGAGAGAGAATATCTTAAAAAAAAAGTCCACGGTCTTTAATTGAACATGCTTATATATATATATATATATATATATATATATATATATATATATGTGTGTTAGGTTATACATATACATATATATATATATATATATATGTGTGTGTGTGTGTGTGTGTGTGTGTGTGTGTGTGTGTGAGTCGGAAGCGGACAATATCCCTCAGAAACTATAACACGCAGATTACGCAGATGACCCTGCACTTCTTGCAAATGCATTAGCCGAAGCTGAATCCCTACTGCATGGTTGGTTAATTGATTACTTGAGTTTTTATTGCATATCAACCTTTGTGGGTTATCGAATGCCAAATCCATTTTCATACTAACAATCAGTTCTGTTTCAAACGATTCAGTTTAGCATGAGTACACAGTTTAATAGTCAAAAACATTTCTATTTCACGCAATTCAGTTTTGTCAAACAGTTCTATATCAAACTATTCAGTTCAGCATAAGTACGCAGATTAGTTCTATTCAACCCATAAATAGAACCCTATTAGGTGATATCACTACGGGCCAGAGTGGACCTGGGAGCGATGGCAAGGAAGGGGTACTCCACATCCCCCACTGACTGCATGGCATAGTTCAAACGTAGAATTCAGAGTTCATGTATTCTGGACAAACAGGAGCCATCATCACTCAACGCGACAAGACTCTAAAATTAATACTTCAGCAGTAATGTCTCATCTACTGAAACTGAATCATACGCCTCCTTAAGGAGTGGAATGGTACCGACTATTAATCGACCATATCCGATAAAATAAAACTGACTTTCTTCCAAGTTTTAGAAGTGCCCACACTACTACACCGCAAGGCCACTAATAAAAAGCAGTTAGAAAGAGAAAAAATTACTTCAGAGCAAATCAAGATGGCTGCATGCTTTCTTGACCAAATCGTGGAAGGAATACACCATAAAAAAGCAGCTATATGGTCATCTAATTCTCGTCTCACAAACCATTTGGGTAAGATGAACATGGCATGCGGAGTACAACTGGAGAAAGAAAGGAAGTACTCACAAGCGATGTTATTTTAGGACTTCTCACGCATGGACTGAGCAGCTAAGACTTGTTTACATCAGCTGTGTAAGGACACAAGATGCCATTTAAAAGACCTGTCAACAGCTGTGAATAAGAGGAATGGATGGCAAGAGAGTCTCATGGAATTCCGTGCAGTCAGCGTGATTTGATGATAATGATAATAAATTAATTGGAGGTGCCCGTGGTGTAATTGTTATCGTCGTAGGAAATGAACACGGCGACACGAGTTCAAATCCTGGACGAGACTGATTGCATTTCACATAGCACTAATACCCTTGGGAAAGGTATGAATCCAATTATTCTCCCTCCAGCTATAGATAAATAGTAGGACAGACTAGGTTCTTCAACCTTGGTTAGGCAACTAGTCTAGGAGAAGGAAAACTCTGAATTAAAACCTGTTAAACTCCGCTTAAAAAAATTGACCGAGCAGAGGGGTTGGTAAATAGGATAATAAATTAATTGTATAGCATACCTTTTAACAATCTAACATATAGGTATTAATGTATTATGACAATGATAAATATATATATATATATATATATATATATATATATATATATATATATATATATATATATGTATATATATATATATACCGTATCATATAAGTCTGTAAATAGACATAAAAAGAATTATCCAAATAGAGTGTTCAATGCATATATATATATATATATATATATATATATATATATATATATATATGGGGGGGGATGTATATATCGGATTGCGCAAAACAAAAACAAAAGAAAGCCAATACATATGCACTATAAATCCTGATCTAACGTATGCCGCCCCAATAACTGAACCTTTAGATATCATGTCTAGCGTAAAGTTAGGCGGGTTTCGATCCCAGCCTGAAGCGTTCTGTTTGTCTAGAGGGAAGAATTGTGATACAATGAGACAGTCTGTCTCTGGATGACAGTATTTATATATATATATATATTTTTCTCTAGGCCTGCCTTTTTTGGAGCAGTCTAATTAACGGTGGAGCAATTTTTTTTAATACTGCCGACTAGACTGCACAAGAAGATTGCTAAAAAGTATGCTTTGGGATTAATTTATTATTCCTGATTCAATGATAATTAATTGATTAATTAATTAATTAGTGTTATAAAGTGATAGAATTTTAACCTTTTTACCTGAATATAAATGAAAATTCAACAGGAAGCCATATCAAAATATACACCACTGATTAAAGGACAATAAGATCAGGAAAATTAGCTGTGGTAAACAATTATAAATAATTACACAAAATGAGTATGCTTGGAAAGTTAGATAGGAGGGTGACTCAAGGAACAATGAGGTACATATTGTCCTTTGACTTGAAAAAAATGATCTTTGCCAGGGCTTGTGGCGAGGATTTAAGGCAAATACCTCCGCCACTAGCAATATATGACATAAGATAAATTTTCAGGTGGAGTTTAATAGGTTGTACCACTTTCAAACGGTTGCCTTAATAGAATTAAAGAGCCCCTAGTTTAGCTTCCGGAATGGGAGTTGGAGTAAGATCAATGCCAACTGGGTCATTTGGGCGAGGGGTTCTGATGTTGCAAGACCCGACCTCTCCTTGTGAACCCAAAGGAAACATCACTAATGACCCATCCCGATGCATCAATGATGATGTATGATATACATTCCCATGGTGCTATTTAAATTAAATACATAAAGGTAACAGAAAACAAATAAATAAATTTCCCAAGTCATTCCAAATATGGAGTTGCTTGCCATTTAAATGATCTGAATAACGGACAATTAACATCTTAATATTCAATGTACATATATATTTTGAGATACTGAATATTTTCTCATTCCATCGATTGAAAATTGCTTAGCTAAGGAGGTAGACATTTATCAACTCGTTGGGGATGGTCTGATCACTCTGCGAAGATGCAGTTGGTGTATTCTACCGTTTCCATTGATTGGGCTGGCAACCGACCTAGAAGAAAACCTACAACAGGTTGTGAAGATCGGTAGGGTATAACAAGTGAATGAATGTTTTATTACATTACTCAGAAAATAGAATCCAATTTTAATATAAACTGTTTAAATTCTTTTCTAGCGTATCATTTTAATATCAGTTGTTGTTTTTTTTTAATCGCATTTTTAATGTTTAAAGTTCATTCCTAATTTTTTTATCACTTCTTTCATAATTTAAATTTAAAACTTATATACTCATAATCCTGAATATGAAAAAGAAGAATTGATACGTTTGATTATTTGCAGGAGTTCAAGCATGATTCTTAATTTTATACATGACAATGATTGGCCACATATGATGATAATGCTAGGCCACATGTTGCCAGGATGACAATTCTCGATTACGTGTTGCTAGGATGACAATGCTTGGCCACATATTGCCAGGATGACAATGCTCGGGCAGATATTGGCAGGATGAAAATGCTCGGTCACATGTCGCCAGAATGACAATTCTAGGCCATTTAAAACCAGGATGACAATGATCGGCCATATATTGTCAGGATGACAATGTACGGCCACATATTTCCAGGATGACAATGTTCGGCCACATGTTCCTAGGATGACGCTGCATCTGGACACATTTTCCCGCTGAAAAACATTTCATTCCAATGTAGAAATTTCATAAAAATATTTCTTTTCTTTTTTTTAAAATCTTTTGAGTTTTATCGTATTGCCAAATATTGTAAAAATATTGAAAACACATTACGAATCGTAGATTCAACAACGGTTTTTATAGATGACATATAATTCCAAGCAAATGTTGATCCAAGAATGGAACCCGTTAAAATATTATCAGTTTTCTCATCGGTGTTCACACAGTAGTCATGGGGAAAAAAGATTTATCCTCGTAAGCTTAATCGTACAGACAAGAATGAATTTAATTTTAGTTGGTGCACAAATAGTGAAGTAATGTTCATACTTCCTTTGGGAAGTTCAGTAAAGTGACTTTGGGCATAAGATAGCCTTAGATAAAAATAAAAAAAATATTGGGTTTTACAGTAAAATAAAAATGAGGTGTAAAGTTTATGCTGTATTTAACCAGATCAACATGACATAATGGTCTGGTTTGTTGATTTGAACTGATTGATAAATAAGACTTGGTATTTGAGATGTTTAGT
This sequence comes from Sepioteuthis lessoniana, assembly GCA_963585895.1. Taxonomy (NCBI): domain Eukaryota; kingdom Metazoa; phylum Mollusca; class Cephalopoda; order Myopsida; family Loliginidae; genus Sepioteuthis; species Sepioteuthis lessoniana. Next base: position 18,936,590 of record OY757926.1, read on the forward strand.
TTTTTTTTAATCAAGCTTAGTCTTATGCAATACCGGCGTCTACATACGTATATTGATGCCTATATAAATACATATCAGTGATCATGGTGTAATGGATATTGTAGAAAATGGACACGCTGACACGAGTTCGTATTCTGGACGAGACAGATTGCATTTCACATAGAGATATTACTCTTGGGAAACGCATGAATCAAAGTATTCTTCTTTCACCTATGGGTAAATAGTAAGGCAGACTGGGTTCTTTAACCTTGGTGTGGCAACCGGTCTAGGAGAAGAAAAAGCCTTAATTCAAACTTGTTAAACTTTGATTTAAAATATCTTCCGTGTCATTCTGCTCCTGCAGAAGGGCTGGGAATATATATATATATATATATATATATATATATAAATATATATAATTGGCTCCATATGTATATATATAATTGGCTCCATATATATATATATATATAATTGGCTCCATTCGTGTTGAGCACGCTTGCAATTATAGCATTGCAGTGTTTACGGTGGGTCTTATTTTTCTTTTGACCAACTGACGGCATATCTCTTGATTTTTTTCATCTGGTTTGACGGGCTTGGCCTTTTCTTTCTTTTATCCTATGATATTTTTTCTTTTTCCCCCGGGCGGTGATTCGAGATATTTTTATCTCTTGTTCCTGGCGGATTTTTTTTCTTTTTTTCTGGTAACCGTGAATGTTGGTAGAAAGTAGATTAGTAAATATATGTATATATATATATAACATGTCCCAATTCGCTAACAGAAAACCAGACAAACAAAACCATCCCTATCCTTAAAAAAGACACAGCAAACCTAAGACAGAATGTATGGCTAAATGGAACCCTCTTCGCAAAAATATTTAACAAAACTCCCCACCAAAACCCAGATAATCAAGAATTCTTGGAACATTTTGAAAGTAAAAAGAAAAATTAAGATATATTTTTCAAGAAGCAGGAATACTAACCTTGTGTCGACCAAATAACCCCAGAGAAATTATTGCTGGCACAACTTACTCGACAACTCAGTAATCCATAGGAAACCACCAATAAAATTTACTCGTGGTGTAATGGTTAAAGCGGATGGACTGCGGAATCGTAGTAAGCTAGTTCGTGCTCTAGTCGTGCTATTAGGTTAACTTTCGGGCAAATACCCTTGGGCAAGGTATGAACCCCCTTATCCTTTGGAGGTTCCCGTGGTGTAATGGTTATCGTCGTAGGAAATGGACACGGTGACACGAGTTCAAATCCTGGACGATACCGATTGTATTTCACATAGCACTAATACCCTTGGGAAAAGTATGAATCCAATTATTCTCCTTCCAACTATGGGTAAATAGTAGGGCAGACTAGGTTCTTCAGCCTTGGTTAGGCAACTAGTCTAAGAGAAGGAAAACTCTGAATTGAAACCTGTTAAAACTCTGCTTAAAAATTGACCTTGTGTCATATCCTGCCCGAGTGGAGGGGTTTGGTAGATAGGATAAAATTTACTAAAGTTTGCAAGCCATGCAATATCAAGAACAAACTATACTGCAAAAACATCAAATCAATGAACTAGTTTCCTTACCAAAAAAAAAAAAAAAACTTTCAAAATTTACCACAAATCAAATTGCAGAAGAAAAATGTAATTTATTTACTGGAATACACACGCTGCCAAAGACAACATGTTGGAAAATCAGAACGTTGGTTTTACTCTAAATTAAATAACGATAGGCACAGGACAGAATCTATGGATACGAACAATCTAATATAATATATATTAATATTACAATACTTCCGCCTAAACGTTCACAACTTTAACAAAGATAAAAAATTCACTATCATCGAAAGAATCGAAAAATATATCAACATAAAGCAATAATTTTTAAAAAAGAGGTGAAATACATAAAGTAAAAATGTGCCATTTGGATTTGATATGAAACTTAATTATCCAAACCAGGATAATAATAATAATAATAATAATAATAATAATAATAATAATAATAATGATAATTATAATGATAATAATAATAATCCAGACAACGACTCGAAGACTACATAGAAAATCACGAAAGAGGACTGATAACGGCCATCAAAAACATTACTGACAACACGATAGATAACAGAATAACAAAAACTAGGAAACAAAAATGGGAGGAAAAACAACTCCATTGGCGCTCCAAACGACTAATAAACAAGATCTCGTACGACAAAACCTGGACATGCCTAAGAAAAGGAAACTTTAAGAGAGAAACAGAATCCCTCCGAATGGCAGCACAAAACAGCACCATAAGAACTAACCATATCAAAACGAGGATATATAAGACACAACAAAATAGCAAGGGCAGACTATGTGGTGACAGAGATGAAACCATCAATCACATAATAAGCAAATGCAGCAAATTGGCACAGAAGGAGCACAAGGCTAGACATGACTGGGTGGGCAAGGTGATCCACGGGGAAATGTGCAAGAAATTTAGATTTGACCATGCCAACAAATGGTTTATGCACAACCCAGAACCTGTCCTAGAAAATGATACACACAAACTCCAGTGGGACTTTGATATATAAACGAACCACCTAATCAACAACAAAAAAAGAGAATCTGCAAAATTGTCGACTTTGCTGTCCCAGCGGACCACAGAATAAAACTAAAAGAATGTGAAAAGAGAGATAAGTACCTCGACCTTGCTAGAGAATTGAAAAAAACTATGGAACATGAGGGTGACAATTATACCAATTGTGATTGGTGCCTTTGGCACGGTAACTAAATGATTATTAAAGGGCCTGGAAGATTTGGTAGTTGGCGACCGAGTGGAGACCAACAACAGCATTATTGAAAACTGCCAGAATACTGAGAAGAGTTCTGGACACTTGAGGAGACTTGCTGTCACTCAATCTCCAGTGAAATACCATTAGCTTACGCTGATGTGAAAACTCTAATGAGTAAATAATAATAATAATAGACTTGACAACCATATACGCATATGAAAAAAAATTAAACTTGTATTTTCTGATTTCAAGGCTCACTCCTTGAAAATGACTGATGTGGACCCAAAGGTTGGGTCCATAGAAGGAAAGCACGGAACACGGGTTAGAGGTAAGAAATATATATTAAGAAAAGTTACAAAGGATAGTGTAAGGGTCAGCGGAGCATACTATCCGGTGGTGTCCAATATTGGTAGTCGTACAACGAGTACTCCTGATGATCCACTACGGTGTTACGATACTACACCCTCTCTGAGAGTGTTATCTCACGTTGTAATATAGTGCTGGAAGAGTCCATGATGCAGGTAAGTTTCGGTCTCACAACAATAACATTGTGGCAAAATACACATAGTCAGTAAGCCAGTCAAGTCATGGCTAATCAGAAACACACCTAAAAGAAAAATGATATCAAATTCGTAATTCGAAGGGAATGAAAATGACCAATTTGCAGTATCATCATCATCATCATATCGCGCTGGTAGCACGGATATCCTTGACCCTCTCTCGTCACTCCTCCCTATCGTTCATCGCCCTAGGTAGGTCTTCAGGACAACATCCCGTATCCTCACATAGCTGCTGAATGTATGTTCGTGCCGGTCGTCCTGCTTTTGCACGGCCATGTGTGGGGGTCCATAAGAGTACATCTCTTATGAGTTCGTCCCTGCTTCTCCAGCAGTGTCCTGCATGTCTGGCTCGTCTAACTTGAATAGTTTTTGTGATAGGGGCAGGTGGCCGTACAGCTGGTGTCTTGTGGGGTGTTGCCGCCAGGACTTGTTTAAGATTGCACGTAGCATTCTTGTGTAATTGCCGTCTAGCTTCTTCTCCAGCCGTTTTATTAGCGTCCATGTAGTGCAGCCATATAGCAGTATCGATGTGACCGCTGCCTGGAAGAAACTGCGATTCATTTTATCGGTCAGGTCTGACTTCCAAATAATTGATAACCTATTGATAGATGTCCATGCTTTCGCTAACCTCGTTTCGATGTCCTTTTCGGTTGATTCAACGCTGCTTCCTAGGTAAGTGAATTTGTCTACTAGTTTAAGAGGGGTTCCTTCCAGAGTGGAGATGTCCCCCGTTTGATTATAGCACATATATTCCGTTTTGTGTACATTAACATAGAGACCTATGTTTGCCGCTGCTCGTTCCAAACTATGCAGTAGTGTTTCGGCTTGTTCAGGTGTATTTGCCAGTATCGCTATGTCATCGGCGTAGTCGGTGTCGGTAATTGTTGTTGCGGGGTACCTTCTGCTTCTTTTCTTCGTCAAAAAAAAATTTGCAGTATAAAAAGTATAATAATAACAAATTTGATTTTTTTTTCATCATACAATGTGTGAAAGCACGTGCGATACCCTAGCCTCATCAGCCGCCAACCAGGGTGATAACACAGTTTCGGTAGCTCCAGGCGGTACTGCCACTCATGGCGCTACCAGGATAATAATAATAATAATAATAATAATAATAATAATAATAATAATAATAATAATAATAATAATACTCCTGGCAGCAGTATAAAAAAGTATAATAATAACAAATTTGATATATATAGGAATGATTATGACAAACTCGCTATATAAAGAGATAATAATAATAAATTTGATGTATAAAGGGATAATAAAAAAATTCACAATATGAAGGGATAATAATAAATTCGCAATATAAAGGGATAATGATAATATTAAATTCAGTAACATATAGATAAACTGATAAATTTTCAATATACTGGGACAATATTTTTTATGGGGCTTTAGTCGGTAATTTCAAACAGCAAATTCCGCAGTTTTCTAGTTCGAAAACTGATTCAAAAAGACAATCCAGATGACAAAGTTTTAAAAACAAATTTTATACACGATGAACGAATGAAGATAAAAAGATAGAAAGAATAATGCCTTGCAAATTTATTGTCATTTGCCAGACTTATCTCAGAGAGAGAGGGAGAGAGAGAGAGAGTCTAGAAAACAAAGTTCCATAAATATGAGTAGATTTTGTGGTTTGTTGAAAGGTTGGTTGAATTTTCAGCTTTTGTCAATTTTTAAAATTTTACTTGAATTTTTTTTTTTTAAGTTGACTTTTTGTCGAATCCTTGGGTTTTGTTGTTCCGTTGAATTTAAGTTGAATTTGTCAGATAGCTCCTTGCCAATTTTGTTATTTTTAAACGATGAAAGGAGCGAGCGACAAACATATTTCTGCTTGCTATCATTCAACTGTTTTTAGTCCGGAAATCTAGTGCACACTGACAATTTGTTGTAGCTGCCATAAAAATGATGTGGGTTAGCTTTGAGTGCCTTATTGTCGGGGCTCACTTCTCCTTTTTCCACTCTGAAAGTGCTAAAATTGCTGTTAAGAGACACACGTGGTCAGTTTTTTTCTTTTGTTAGAAATAAATATTTATACAATGCTTTTCAAATATAATAAATGCACTTTAAAACAAGAAAGACGAAGACACACAGACATATATATATATATATATATATATATATATATATATTTCAATTAACTGATCTTCAGATTTTATGGATAAAATAATTCTTTTATCTATAAGATCTGAAGAAGCCCTCTTAATTTTTTTTGTGTTTTGTATTTATATCAAAAACCCATAACAGGATGGAAATAAATTCATAATCCTAATGTGACCGGTTTTTGGTTTTCCTTAAAGAAATTACTGCTCTATAATGTCAGTTACATTGAGCTCTTTACCAGGAAAATTTAAATGTTCACTGTTGAATTTTTTTTTGGCCTGATGGAATTACTCCCAACACCGGTTTAACTAGAATACCCATATATATATATATATATATATATATATATCATCACCATCATCTCTTTCTGCTCACACGGATTTCCCTAACTCGATCCCCATCCGTCCCAATCGTCATTCGCTTCCGACAGGTCTTCCAGGTTTCATCATGTGTCTATACAGAGCTGTTGTAAAAGAATTCTAGCCGGTCGCACTTGCACGTCTGTGTGAATGGGTTCATAGGAGAACGTCGCTTATGAGTTCGCTCTTGCCCCTCCAGCAGTGTCCTGCATGTCTTATTCGTTTAATTTGGAAAATCTTCGAGATGGATGATAGGGGACCGTATAGCTGCTCTTTGGTGGCTCTCTGAAACTTATGGAAAAGTTCACCTACCTTTGAAGTAGCGTGTCTTCTTCTGAAAATGACATCAATACGGGACTAGCAAAGGTATGAGCAGTTCTCGACAGGCTATCCGTCATATAGAAGTCACACCTATCCGATAAAATTAAACGCATTTTTTTCCAAGCAGTGGTCGTCTCCATATTACTGTAAGGATGAACCACTTAGACGCTGACTAAGCACATAGAAAAAAAGCTTGACGGCAATTGCACTAGGATGCACCGAGCAATATTAAACAAATTCCACAAAACAAGTATATATATATATATATATATATATATATATATATACAAGATAAAACGGACCCTCTTTGATAAAACAATATTCTTCAGACTTATGTAAATGCTACATTAACAGTATGTAACGAGATATGGTATGACAGACAGTGAGTCAAGCCAAAGCACTGATTGTAGGTCAGCCCTCACAGGTGAATACCTCTGGTAATTAAAAATGACAAGAAAAAACTGGAGGTCCCAAAACTGCGCAGATGTGGAACCGTAAGAAACGACACTAGGTGGAAGTAAGTAGACTACTCGAGTTGGAAAGTGGGTTAATAGCCGGACCCGAAAGGAAAAGATGCGTGTGTACACTAGTCGGGACAATGTGAAGATAGTCGAAAGTTGCAGCTCAGTTTAGGGCCGGCTACGAAAAAGGGTATTATACCAGACGTGAGCCTATGAAGACAAAATCAGCGGATAAGAATGCTCGAACTACAACGGAAAACAAATAGGAAAATTATAGGTTTGTGTCTGCCCTTTCTTTCTCCACATGACATGATTCTCCTTGTCCAGCTATTGCGATCGACTTGTTATATAATTAAGGAATGATTTTTTTTTATATTGATCATTTTTCGTTAATTATATTTTATCATTCAGTTTGGTAAGGATTTGAAGTATTCGAGTCTCTTGGTTCAGGGCATAATAATTGGGTGCAGTCTTACGCTCGTGCGCAAAGGATATGACAATCACCATTGTCATAATAAACCCCCAGACAGGAAATGGACCTGGAGTGTGGATGAGGTCATGACCGGAAGAGATGGTCCAGAGAATTTGAATATTTTTGAAAAATGAGTCAGTTGGGAGTTGACGTTGAACCATGGAGGCAGAGAAAATTTGAGTTTCGGCCAGTGAGTTGAGACTTGGATTTGGGCCGTTGAAGATGTAATTAGGTTTATCGGATCTCTACCGACAGAGATCTTAAAAATCACAAGATGCGCCGCGCGTTGGGGATGGTTAGCATAGAAAGAACTGTGTCTCTCTCTTCGAGTCGCCAATACCAAAGACAGAAAGTAATAAACCCGTTTGTACATGAATCAACAGAGTCCGCCGGTGTTTATATGTGTGTTTTGCGTCTATATGTGATATAAGTATCATGAGTAGTATACAACAGACTCCACATTTATACTCTCTTTTTTTCTCTTTAATTCTGGCGACTTCTTCGAAATTGTAGCCACAAAAAAACTTTTGCGTTAGTGAACAAAGACTGATTTTTGTGTGTTTGTCAACTTTTCCCACAATGAGGTTACAACCGCGACCGACTACTATTTAGCCGTAGCGATACAGCCTTTAACAAGTTCGTGCAGGTAACGATACGACGTCATATTTGGTGCAGTAATTTTACAACGTCTATTTGGTACCGTTATGATACAAGTATATATATATATATATATATATGTATATATATATATATATATATATATAATATATATATATTGTGAAATGAAAAAGTCGTCATTAAAATGTCCTTTCGTAAACCAGAAAACGGAAAACTGAATTTTTCTTATAAGTTCATTAAACTTAAAAAAAACATATATACATATATCATATTACATATATATATATATATATATATATATATATATATATATATATATATATAAAACATGGTATATGTATATATATTTATAACATAGTATATATATACATATATATACATAATCATATGAAGTAATAAATCAAACAGAGTCTGACCAATCTAACTTGGTTCCACCTACTGGATCTTCTGGAAAAATAGCATCATCTGGTTTTTTTTCATACGGTCAGAGTCTTATTGAGTCAATTATATATATATATATATATATATATATATATATATATATAAGAGTATTGCTTGCATTTAAAAAAGGTGATACATTTCAAAATAATCAGATAGATAGATAGATAGATAGATAGATTCTGCCAGTGTAGCATATCCATTAGTCTGAAGTATTCTGTCGAAACAATATATCTGTCTCGTCTCATATAGGCATTTTACAAAGTGGGTCCGTTTTATGAATTCCTTTTTTAAAAAATTCTAAAAAGATTAAATTATTTTAAAAGACTCTAAAACCTTTCAAAAAAGTTTTCTTCCCTTTTCATGGATTCCTTTCTCTTGAAAATGACCTGAGGTCAAAACTATTTAAGAACCATAAATTGTAACCAATAAAAAATAAAATTTCTACTTGTCCTATCACATTTGTTCATCCATATATATATATATATATATAATCTATATATTTGCAGATACGAATTGTATTAATATAAAAAAAGTGAAAGATGGGTGGGATATAGAGCCATTAATTTCTTCAACATAGTAATTTGTATGAACAATATTTCCATGGAAAAGTTTTTACATTTTCTTTTCAAATGACGTCGAAGCCTGCTGTCTCGAAATGTGTTTTACAATTCTAAAGTCTAACATTCTTGACGCTTACAAAATGGAGATTTTTACCATACCATCTCCCACATCTTTATAAAATTAATCTGATATATTCTTTATAATTTGAAGTTTCTTTCTTAAGGAGCAACATTTTCAAAAATTATGTAAAGTGTCATTCAGAAAGGAAGAGTTGACAATCGTAAACACTGTTGACAGTTACACCTTCTTCAAGGATATATCCCGGGATGGGTATTTCTATGTCACAGAATACTGTCAGCATTACCTCCTTTAATGACCACTGAACCCGGATTTTTTTCCTTTAACGAGAAAATCATTCGACACAGACTCATTGTTTACCCTGTCGTCTTGGGCAGTAGAATAAAATGACAGCATCTCTGCAAAGGGACAACCTTCCCAACCAGTGTCCTATATATAACACAGCCGCCCCAACGAGTGTCCTATATATGACACAACCTTCCCAACGAGTGTCCTATATATGACACACATGAGATTCCAGTAATGCTGGAGCTTCGGGGAATGCGGAGTACCCATTTTTTTTTGCTGTAACTCCCAAGTCCAGTCTACCCCGGAGAGATAGAACTAAACTGTGTACTTATACTCAACTGAATTGTTTGAAATAGAACAGTTCTTACATTTTAACTGCGTATTCATGCTGAACTGAATTGCTTGAAAGAGAACTGTTTTGAGATTTTAACTGTGTATTTCTGCTCAACAGAATTGCTTCAAGGAGAACTGTTTTATGGATAAAAATGGATTTGGCATTAAATAACCTACAAAGGTTGATATGCCATAAAACCAAACCAAAACCTACATTCGACTCATTGTGGCGAACTAACGTATCGCTTATTTGTAAAAAGGTTTTACTAACATATGCCCCTCTCTATACATCACTAAATCGTCTATAAATTTCACATTGTTTTCATTTATTAGCCACTAAAAATCTAATGACATGCTTCTATTCAAGCCTGAAGCCTGGTGTTTGATTTGCCACCAATTTAATAGTTTTAAAACAATATTTTGCGAGATTAATATATCTTTTTCTGAAACGCAATTCCAAGCACATGTGAAGATTGCATTTATCAAATAAAATAAAAAAGGGAAAAATAGTATTTCTTTTTTGGAAAAAAAATTCCCTATATTTATTGAATGATCTTATTATATATTTGAATGGTGGGTGAGGTTTTCTATAGAAATTTAGCGCTCGTTCATTGATAAAAATGTCTTTTTGGATTCCAAAGAATCGGTAAAGAATGAGTTAAAATGGATAATCAAAAGAAGGCTCAGATCGATTTTAGGGCGATCGATACGTGTGCATATGAGAAAAGAAAATAATCATGGCACCGATATTTAAGAAAAAGAAAGAATCGATGTATAAAAGAAAACATGAAATACATTTTAAGTCAACAAATCGAATGGATGAAAAGAAAAAACTTCTAAAAAGTCACACGCCTCAAACAGAAGGAAGTCGAAGAAAATGGGTTTATGGGATTAGGGAACGCGTGTCGAAAGGATGAAGTGATCAATTGGATGGGTTAATAAGATAAATGTCGGGAGAAGAGTCTGATTGAATAAGTGAAACGTGAAAAGATTTTGTTAAATTGGGGTTGAATGAGCAAATCAAGAGGATGAAGAAAAGGAATAATAGGACACAAGATGAAAAAGAAGAAAAAATATAAAGGAAAGAAAAAGTGAAGAAAAGGAAACGAATGAAAATAGACAGAAAGAGAATAATGAAAATAAGTTGGGAAAGAAAGAAAGAAAGAAAGAAAGAAAGAAAGAAAGAAAGAAAGAAAGAAAGAAAAGGAAATATAAAAGAAAGAAAGAAAGAAAGAAAGTAAGAAAGAAAGAAAGAAAGAAAGAGAAAAAGGAAGGAAGGAAAGAAAGATAGAAATTCAATAAAGGAAAGGAAATATGAAAGAAAGAAAGAAAGAAAGAAAGAAAGTAAGAAAGAAAGAAAGAAAGAAAGAGAAAAAGGAAGGAAGGAAAGAAAGATAGAAATTCAATAAAGGAAAGGAAATATGAAAGAAAGAAAGAAAGAAAGAAAGAGAATATTTAAGGATGGAAGGAAAGTGAATAAAACGCCTCATCAAACAAAGGTGTGGCAGAAAATAAAAAGAGGAAAAAGAAAGAAATAAAGAAGTGAAACACTGAAGAAAAACGAAAGAATGATGAAAGTAAAGAAAAAAGGAAACAGTAAAGGAACAAAGAAAAAAAAACAAGTCGAAAAAAGGTAGATAAAACGAAGGAAAATAGACATACGAAAGAAAGAAAGAAAGAAAGAAAGAAAGAAAGAATCAATCTAAACATAACTAGGGAAGAAACACAGAAACAAAGAAAGACCAAAGGGATTAAAGAAAGAAAGAAAGAAAGAAAGAAATAGGGAAAAAAGAAAGAAAGAAAGTAAGAAAGAATAAACGAAAACAGGAAAAAAGAAAGAAAGAAAGAATAAACGAAAAAAGGTTAAGAAAGAAAGAAAGAAAGAAAGAAAGAAAGAATGTGATTTCACTCGACTTTCCTTCTTTTTTCAGTTTGAGTTTTTTCTTCGCAAATTCGTTCAAACAGTTGTCCATAAAAATAGAGTGAGAATGGTTCAAAAAAGTCTCGTCACATCTGATCTCCGATTTTTCTCATCACGGTCGCACTGAAGACAGCGGGAACAAAAAAGGATCGCAATTAGTGGGCCCGAAATTCATTTTCAGCGATTGGATTTGATTTTAACCCTCAACGAAGAGACATCATATCTTTGGCCTACTGAATAACCGTCTGAGAATCACCTGAAATCTCTACACCACAAAGCAAGTTACTATCAGCTAAATCAATAGAAATTTTTTTTCTTTTCTTTTTTTTCCCTAATTTTTCAATGATTACAAATCAGCGGCATTTCACTAACAATATGTTCGTATGAAACCAGAAATTCGTCTTTTGATGTTAACAAACTTTAATGAACAAAGTCACGAATGACTCAACATAAAGTCTCCTTAACGTTCAACAAAAAACGTTGTTGTTGTTGAACAATAAACAGATAAAAGGATTAACAAACTCATCGCGTGGTCGGATAGTTTCTGTTCCCACGAGAACACTCATAATTTTATTTTGAATTTTAAAAAAAATTGGACTAAAATTCTAGGTCCACTTAGAAAGTTCTGGCAAAATAAATGTTTCTATAGTGTTTTAAATATTGAACTAAGAAAACAGAAATGTATATAAACTGATTTTTTTACTGACTCTCTCTTCAAATTTCTAAAGAAAATAATTTTAATAAGTAAAACTTGTTTAGTTTTTTGTTCGTTTTTTGTTCATTCAGCAAAAGTATTTTATCGTACAAAAATGAGCATTCATATATAAATATACATATATATGTATATATATATAAATATATAGGGGGGTTCTTTGGGTATGTTCGTGGATGGATGGCCAAAGAAGGAATCTGATCTTTGGCATTTTTTACCAGCGTCAAATTGTCTAGAGTGACCCCTTTTCCTATTTGGGGGCGAAGACCTCACCAAGAGCTATGCCCGCGTGAACCTGCGAGACTAGAAGAAAGGACGAGGGATGTTGGTGAGTCAGGAAAAAGATCCAAAGCAGAGATTCAGACAATTTAGGCTCAGGAAGCGGGAGTGGTCGATCAACTCTAAGACATGGGTCCAGAGTAGTTGGAAGGTGGTATGGAGTCAGAAACGGGACGCTGAGCGGAGAAGACGATGCCCAAAGATGAGTCAGCATCTTTGGTAGCTGTGTAAGATTTTCGCTGAGTTCTTGCAATAGCCACACATAACACACACAGGAATGTTTAAAAGTGCCAGACTTCACCTTCCTGCGTTTTGCAGTTCTGAATGTAAGTTTTTTTTTCTTTCCACCCACTGTGGGTTTTGTTAGTGTTTATGTGTACAACCTGTGAATTGCCCACTTGGCCAGGTTGGAGAAGAAACAAAGCAGTCCACACCTCAAGATTAGCCAACACTGGTGTGTCTATATGCAGCTGATAAGGGCATCACTTAGGAGGTCTTCGTTACTTCTCCAACAGTGTCTAGCATGTTCTTGAAGCCTTTCTTTTAATAATTAACGAGATTGAAAGAAAGTGGCAGTACAACTTCTCTTTTGTAGAGTGCTACCCGCAGCATCCTTATGTCGTGCCTATCTGGCGTTTTGTCGAAGCGTTTCGTTAGTGTCCAAGTAGTGTTGCAGAGGTACTATTTAACCTATAGCTGAGGGATAAAGGGTTCATGCCTTTCTCACAGGGACTAGTTGTAAGTAAAAAGTAAATTTGGTGACCTAAGCCGAGGGTGACCCGAAGGGTCCTTTTTCAATAGCTTTTTCAATAGCTTTTAAATCAAGGTGTAGAGGAAGAGGCCACACTATTCCCTGGATTGATTCACTTTACCGTTGATCCTTACCTTATAATCCTGAGCAAGATGGCATCTAGTACAAATTTTTGAGTCTTCGTTATGACACGACCGGGGATTGAACCCTGGTTTCCTGCATCATTTTCGAACACTCTACTCATTAGACCAATGGACAAGTAGTACTGATACTTATTAAAATCTTTTTATTTTCTTTGAACTTTTTAAATAGATGATAAAAAAGTATTTGCAAAAAGTGAATAAAAACCCAGAAGATTCTGATACAAACGATAAGAATATACAGCCAGTTTATAGGAATGTACCGGACATTAGCATAAAGGTTAGAGTGTTTGCCAATAGGCCGGGAGATATGGGGTTCAATCCCAGGTCGAGTCATACCAAAGACTAAAAAAAAATGGTTGCGGCGAATATTGGAAGCGGACACCATTAAACATACGGAGATAAATGACATTTTTCTAAGATACGTCAATAGAACGAGAAAATAACGCAAAACCAAACAACATAACAGAAATCTCATGAAAGGGATAAATACCTGGGCTGTCCTCCTCGTAAAATACTCGGGATCATTCTTAAAGTGGACCAGAGAAGAACTTCAACAAATGGACCAGAGAATAAGAAAACCTATGAATATGCACGAGGCCTAACATCTCAGAGATGACGTTGACAGTCTACATGAGTCAGGAAAAGGAGGAAAAGGACTTGACAGCGTTGGAGATAACACCGATGCTTTGGTACAACGAATAAAAGACATCATTAAAAAACATGGAGGAAAACTGATTTCAACCACCAGAAACAAAACACAAGTAGCAACAGAATAAAAAATAACCAGAAACCAAAAATGGGAAGAAGAACAATTGTAAGGACATTTCAGGCATCAAACAAGAGAAATCTCAATCGAGAAGACTTGGACATGGCTATGAAAAGGAAATTTGAAGGGAGAAACTGGATCACTTCCGATAGCGGCACAAAATAACGCCATTAGGACTAACTATATTAAAGCAAGAAAAGACAAGATGTAACAAAACAGCAGATATAGACTCTGTGTTGACAGAGTCGAAACAATCAATCACTTAATAAGTGAATGTAGTAAATCATTGCAGAGTGAGTATATGACTAATTTAATTCACTGAGAATTGTGAAAGGGTTTTAAATTTGACCCTAAAAAATGGTAAATGAACCCAGAATCTGTCCTGGAAAATGAAGTGCCCAAAATTCTCTGGGATTTTCTTAATCAAATAGGACATCAAATCTCGACCAGACAGCAAGACCTAGTGATAATCAACAAAAAAAAAAACAGAATCTGCCGAACAGTGAATGTTGCTGTTCCAGCTGATCACAGGGTAAAACTGATGGAAGGCGAAAAAAATATGAATACCAAGACTTTGCTAGAGAATTGAAAAAACATGTACTATGAAAGTGTCTGGGATACCAATTGTAAATGACGTCATCGGTACAGTCATCAAAGAATTGATTAAGTGAGAGTAGGACCTGGAAATAAGAGGGCGAATAGAGACCATCCAAACTATTATTAAGACCGGCTTGAATACTAAGAAGTGTCCTGGAGATTTGAGGACCCTTGCTGTTACTCAGATTCCAACGAACACTGGTGTAAAAAACTCCCAAATGAGTAAAATAATAATAATAATAATAATAATGATATGCAACAAATCGGTAGATGTAGATTATGTCGAGGTAGAGACGAAATGATCAGTCACATAATAAGGGAATGAAGCAAATTAGCTCAGACCGAGTAAAAAATAGACACAGCTGGGTGGGCAAGGTGATCCACTGGGAATTGTGCAAGAAATCTGAATTTGTCTATACGAAAAAATGGTTTATGCAAAATCCAGCATCTGTCCGAAAAAAAATGGGACACACAAACTCTTCTGCGATTTTGAGATGCAAACAGATCACAGACCTTAAAATAATCAACAAAAAAAGAGAACTTGCAAAATTGTGGTCTTTGCTGTCCCGGCTGACCACAGAGTAAAATTAAAAGACTTTCCCGGGAATTAAAAGAAAAATATGAAATATAAAAGTGACGACAATACCAATGGTAATTGTTGCTTTTTGTACATTCTTCAGAGGAGTACCACAAGGACTGGAGGACTTGGAAATATGAGGACGAGTGGAGACAATCCAAACTCCTGCATTACTGAGATTGGCCAGAATACTGAGAAGAGTTCTGGAGGCTTGAGAAGACAATGTCGTCTCTCAAAATCCAGAGAAACACTATAAGCTAGTGCTGATGTTGAAAGACCCTCAAGGAGTGGATAAAAATATTACAAGAGAACTAAAGGGACTTGAAGAAGGCCCCTTAACGGAAATACATATCGACTCACTCAAAACAACACTAAAAAGAATATCAAACTGGAAAGCGCCTGGCCATGATAGAATTTATGGCTTCTGGTTCAAGAAATTCACCTCCATTCACGGCAGACTAGCACTAGAAATGAACAGATGCCTAGAAGGCGCACAAGTACCAGAATGGATGACCAAAGAAAAGACTACATTAATCCAATAAGACCCTAACAAAGGAACTGCTCCAAACAATTACAGACCGATAACCTGCCTACTAATGATGTGGAAAATACTAACAGCACAAATAGGGGAAAAGATTTGTTACTCGCTAACAAGCTGCAGATTGTTTCCTGACGAACAGAAAGTATGCCGCAAAGGATCCAGAGGCACAACAGAATTACTCTACATAGATCAACACATCCTAAATGAGAACAAGACAAGACGGAAAAATCTAGCCATTGCCTTGATTGACTATAAAAAGGCATATGATATTGTCCCACAAAGCTGGATACTATACTGTCTCAAAATGTACAAAATATCACATGAAGTCATAAACTTCATCAAAAAGATCATGCAAACATGGAGCTGTCAGCAGGAGTGGAGCTGACAGCAAGAGGAAGAAGCTTACATTAAACAAAGATCCAAAGAGGGATTTTCCAAGGAGATGCACTATCACCCTTACTATTCATAAGAGCCATGATGCCACTTAACCATATACTCAGAAAATGCTCAGCCGGATACAAACTCAGCAAATCGCAAGAGAAGATCAATCACCTAATGTACATGGAAGGCATTAAACTATTTGCAAAAAATGAAAAAGAACTGGAAACTCTCATACACGCCGTTAGAATATACAATCAGGACATAGGAATGGAATTTGGCATAGAAAAATGTGCCATGCTAGTCATGAAAAGTGGCAAATGACATATGACTGACGGAATGAACTACCAAATCACGACAAAATTAGAACGCTCGGAGAAAATGAAACCTACAAATACTTGGGTATCTTGAAGGATGACACCATCAAACAAGTGCAAATGAAGGATAAGATCCAAAAAGAATATCTCAGGAGAACTAGAAAACTACTCGAGACAGAACTCTCGAGCAGAAACCTCATCCAAGGAATTAATATCTGGGCTGTGCCCCTCATTAGATATTCGGGACCCTTCTTCAAGTGGACCAGAGATGAACTTAAACAAATGGACCAAAGAACAAGAAAACTAGTGACCATGCATAAGACATTACACCCCAGAGACGACGTTGACAAACTATATATATGTCTACAAAAAGAGGGAGGAAGAGAACTTGACAGTATCGAAGACAGCATTGACGCATCCATACAACGGCTTGAAGACTACATAGAAAAACAGGAACGAGGACTAATTACAGCCATCAGAAACGATATGGACAACACGATAGACGATAGAATAACAACAACTAGGAAACAAAAATACGAGGGAAAATAATTCTATGGCCGCTTTAAACGTCTAATAAACAACATCTCACACCCAAAAACCTGGACCTGGCTAAGAAAAGGAAACCTTAAGAGGGAAACGGAATCTACGGCAATGTTAAGATCGGCTAGAATACTGAAAAGAATCCTAGAGACTTGGAAAGACATGCTATCGCTCAGACTTCACTAAAAGACCCTCAGCTAACGTTGGAGTAAAAACTCAATAATAATAATAATAATGTCGTGCCGCCAACACGGATATCCCTGACCCTCTCTCGCCACTTTTCATTATCGTTCATCGCCTCCGGCAGGTCTTCTGGACTACATCCCGTATCATCACATAGCTGCTGTATGTATGTTCGAGCTGCTCGTCCTGCTTTTGCTCGGCCATAAGTGGGGTTCCATCTGAAAGAATGTGAAAAGAAGGATAAGTACCTCGACCTTGCTTGGGAATTAAAAAAAACCTGTGGAACATGCAGATTACAATTATACCAATTTTAATTGGTGCGTTTGGAACAGTAACTAAAGGATTACTAAAAGAAATAGAGGAATTGGTAGTTGGCGGACGGTTGGAGACCATCCAAACGACAGCATTATTGAGAACGGCCAGAATACTGAGAAGAGTTCTGGAGACCTGAAGAGATTTACTGTCACACAGTCTCCAGTGAAAAACCATCAGCTATCGCTAATGTGAAAAGCGATAATGAGTGAATAATAATAATAATGATAATAGCCGGAAACCAGAAATATAAATCGATTGATTTATGCAGAATTTTGCTGCAGATACACGTCAAAAATTGTTATATTTAAATCAAATCATCCCTAATTCCTTTCGTTTCTTCTGTTATTAAATGAATATGTGTAAGGTTTGAATGTTTTTATATACACTTGACTCGAGAATCCTTCGGCTCAAACGTAAAAATTGGTGAGAGCTTGTGAACAGCTGGGGATATTGAAAGCGGTCATCATCAAACAACTGGAGACTAAAGAAAAAAAGCAAAAGGTACGGACAAGAAAACTTATCAAAATCAGGCTCTGTAGTAGATATCTCGTCAAAGGAATAAACACCTGGGCAGTTATCCTTGTAAGATACTTATGAAGGTGCCCGTGGTGCATTTTACATAGCACTAATACCCTTAGGAAAGGTAGGAATCAAATTATTCTCCCTACAGCTATATGTAAATAGTACGGCAGACTAGGTTCTTTGCCTTGGTGAGGCAACTTGTCTTGGAGAAGGAAAATTCTTAATTCAAACCTGTTAAACCCCGCTAAAAATTGTCCTTGTGTCATATCCTGACCGAGCAGAGGGGTTGGTAAATATGTAAGACACTTTGAACCATTCTTTAGATGGACAAGGGAGGAAGAAAGACAAATGAACCATAAGACAAATGGACTAGGAGACAAATCAGTTGACAACGATGCACACGGTTTTACATTCAAGAGATGACATAGATTATATGTGTCAAGAATTGACGGAGGAAGAAGACTAGACAGGAAGGAAAATTGCGTAAATCCACCAATACGAGAACTCGAGTGTCACATTAAAAAGAGAAGAGAATGACTAATTACAGCGGTTAGTAACAACATTGCCATCATAGAGACAAACAGAACAAGAACATTGCCATGTCGGTGTGGTGGAGGGGGGGAGAATACACCGACTGCTTCTCTGGAGAGGGGTAAGACCCACTCCAACGGGTGCCCTGTGGCTTAGTCGGCTGGCGCTGTAGAATAAACCGACTGCACCTCTGCAGAGGGGTAAGACCGCCTCCAATGAGTGCCGTGGATATGAAAGAAAAATATGGTGAGGTTCCAGTATGCAGGAACTTTGGGGAATGCGGAGCACCCCTTCATTGCCATCGCTCCTAGGTCCTCTCTGGCCCATAGTGCTAGCACCAGGTTGGGTCCCATCTCTGGGTCCAATAGAACTAAATTCCGTACTTATGCTAAACTGAATTGTTTGAAATAGAACTAATTTTGACATTGAAACTGTACTTACACTAAATTGAATTGTTTGTTTGGTTGGTGGGTTTGTTGGGTTTTATGGCATATCAACATTTATAGGTTATTTAACGCCAAATTCATTTTTATGCAAATAATCAGTTCCGCTTCAAACAATTCAGTTTAGCATGAGTACACAGTTTAATTGTCTAAAACAAATCTACTTCAAACTATTCAAGCGGTTATATATAACAATTCAGTTTAGTGTAAGTACAGTATCAATGTCAAAAACAGTTCAATTTCAAATAATTCAGTTTAGCATAAGCACGCAGTTTAAATGTAAGAGCAGTTTGATTGTCAAAAACATTTATATTTCAAGCTATTCAGTTTAGTCAAGCAGTTTTAATTTAGCTAAATCAGTTTAGTATTAGTACAGATTTTTTTACACACAGTATCTGTCAAAACAATTCTATGTTAAACCATTCAGTTTTGTGTAAATACAGTTTCAATGTCAAAAAACAGTTCTATTTGAAATGATTTAGTTTAGCATAAGCACGCAGTTTAAATTTAAGTATGGTTTAATTGTCAAAATATTTTTATTTCGAGCTATTCAGTTTAATCAAACAATTCATTTTAGCATAAGTATGCCGTTAGTTCTATTTAACCCATAGATATGGCCCTATCAGGTGCTACCATTCCGGGCCAGATGGAACCAGGGGGCAATGGCAGTGAAGGGGTGCTTCGTATTCCCCAAAGCCCCAGTATTACCTGGATCTCATCATCAGATTGTTTAGTGTCATATCTAGGACACTCATTGGAGTGGGGGTCTTACCCGTCTGCAAAAGTGCAGTCAGTGTATTTATTCTACAGCCCCAGTTGACTGGGCAATGAATTGTTTGAAATAGAACCGTTTTGACATTTAATTGTGTGTGGATAAAAATTACTTATACGAAACTTAATTGTTTGAATTAGAACTGTTTGATTTAACTGAATAGCTTGAAATAGAAATGTTTCTAACGATTAAACTGTACTCATATTAAACTGAATTCTTTGATTATTTGTATGAAATGGATTTGGCATTATATAACCTACTAAGGTTGATATGCCATAAAACCCAACCAACCAGCCAGAATGAGAACAAAATTAGGGAACAGAAATGGAAAGAAAAACAACTGTATGAATATTTCAAGCGACAAGCAAGCGAAATCTGACCCGAAAAAACCTGGACATGTTTATGAGAGGGAAACATTTGGAGAGAATCTGAATCACTTCTATTAGCTGTAAAAAAAAACAATGTTATAAGAAACAATTAGATAAAAGTGAAAATTAATATTGAGCAACGGAATAGCAAGTGAAGATTATATAATGACAAAGACGAAACGAGTAATTACTTAATAAGAGAAAGTAGGAAACTCGTGCAAAATGAGTATAAGACTAAGCACGAGTGTATGGGAAAGGTAATTCACTGGGAATTGTGCAAGAAAAAGAATTTTGATTATACAGCCAAATGTATGTGGTGTAATGGTTATCGTCGTAGGAAATTGACACGGCGATACGAGTTCAAATTCCTGGACGAGACTGATTGCATTTCACATAGCACTAATACCCTTGGGAAAGGTATGAATCCAAATATTCTCCCTCCAGCTATGGATAAATAGTAGGACAGACTAGGTTCTTCAGCCTTGGTGAGGCAACTAGTCTAGGAGAAGGAAAACTGTGAACTCAAACCTGTTAAACTCCGCTGAAAAATTGACCTTGTGTCATATCCTGCCCGAGCGGAGGGGTTGGGTAAATATGTATACAGCCAAATGGTCTATCTAAAAACTAGACGCGCCAAATCATCTGGGATTTTGAAATACTAACGGATTTTGAGATACTTACGGATCACTTAATTCCGGTCAGCAAACCTGCTAATTTTAAACAAAAAACAAAAAACTTACCATATCCTGGATTTTGCCGTCTCAGCGAACTGCACAGGGAAAATCATAAAAGAGAAAAAAGAGACGAGTACTTAGACCGGGCTAGAGAACTGAGAATGCAGAGGAGCGTAACTGTGACGGTGATACCAAGTGTGATAAGTGCACTTGGAACGATCACCAGTAGCTTGGAGAAAGAGTTGGTATGATTGAAAATGAAAGAACAAATCAAGACTATTTACACTACAGTATTGTTAAGATGGGCTAGAATACTGAGAAGAGTCCTGCAGACCAGAAGATACTTGCTGACGCTCAAACCCCTGAGAAATACCATCAGCAAATGCTGGTGTGAAGAACTCACAAAGAAATATTAATGACAATAATAATAACAATAATTAGACACAATTAGATGGGGAAGGTGATCCACAGAGAATTGTGCAAAAAATTGAAATTCGACTAAATGGACCAATGGTATATGTACAACCCAGAATCTGACCTTGAGAATGAGACGCGGAGTACTTCATTGGAATTTTAAAATACAAACAGATCACCTAATTCCGGCTAGAAGATTAGACCTAGTGATAACATAAAAATCCTGCTGATAGTGGACTTTATTCTCCGTTTGACCACAGCGTGAAAATCAAAGAAAGCAGAAAGGGAGATGGGTACTTAGACATTGCGAGGAAACTACAAAAAAAAAAAAAAAAAAAACAACTACGGAACATGAAAGTGACAGTTATACCAATTGTAATTGGGGCCCTCGGTACAATCATCAAAGGCTTGGAAAAGAGACTGGAAGCCTTAGGAACCAGAGGACGAGTGATGACCATCCAGACTACAGCAGTATTAAGATCAGCCAAAATACTTGGAGGAATCCAGGAGACCTAAGGAGACTTGCTGTCACTTAGAATCCTGGTAAAGACCATCAGTTATTGCTGGTATTAAAAACTCCCAAGGAATAGTAAAAATAATAAGAATAATTTCCTTTATCCATCATTCCTTCAACCTTCCTTCCTTTTTTTTTTCTTTCTTTCGTCCTTAATGTTGCATAGCCTTGATACATATACAACTATACACATATACATGCAGAAACAAAATCAACAATAATGACGACGAACACACTTCTTTAGAAAAATATACCTCTCATACTTTATTCGAAATGGTTGCAAAAGGGTTACAAAAGGGTTATGTTTGAGAGGGGAGTTGGAGACTGAACAAAACTGCAACATATTGACCCCCAGTTCCTTTGTCTTTAGCAGCACGTCTTTCTCGTTCTGCTGGGCTGCTCAATCGGGGGTCCTGAGGGTCCAGAGCCCTCTGCTGGGTGTTGGTTCTCTCTACAGCATCTTATCTCCAACTCGACTGACTCCAACTAACTGAATTTCCTGTCGCACCGGTTTATATCATTGTTTGACACCCACCTGCTTCTTGTGGGCGTCACATCTGCACCCAATTCAACCCGTCCACAGTCAAGGTTATACACTGATATCTTCGACCGGATGCACCTGTTCCTTGATTGACGGCTGGGTCGGGGGTCAATATGTTACATTAATATTGCATGAGAGCTGCAAACAAAATTAAAGAAAGAAAGAAAGAAAGAATAAAAGAAAACTCGCTTTCTCCTTTACTCAATCCTTCATTCATCCTTCCTTCCTTCCTTCGTTCACCCTTCCTTTCTTCATCATTACATTTTCCTTCCATCACCATTCTTTCCTTCTTTACTTCCTTCATCCTTCCCACCCTTCTTCCTTCTTTCATTAGACATCACTTTAAACTAACTTCTTCTCTAACTTCATTCTTCCTTGGTATGAAACACCTTATCCTCGCAGGTATGGGTTAAATAGTACCACTACTGTTCTTCAAGGAGAATAGCTTTGGCATTAAATAACCCGCAAAGGCTGATATACCATTAAACAAAGAAATCAAGAAACCAAATAACCAATCATCTTTCCTTTCTGTCTTCCTTCCTTCATTCTTTAATCATCGTTCTTTTCTTCATTGCATTATCTTTTTTCTTTTATCCTTCTTTCCTTCATACTTCCCTTCTTTGATCCTTCCTTCGATCCTTTCTTCCTGCATTCTTCTTTCATCCTTCTTGATTTCAATATATTTCCTTCATTTCTTTCCTTCATCCATTTGTTTTTCTCTACTTTATCTTTCCTTCCTTCTCTCATCCATTCTTCCTTCATCTTCCTTCATTTTTGAATCCTTCCTTCGGTCATGCTTCTTTCCTTATTTCATTGCTCCTTTCTTCTACATGTTGTCCTTCCTTTATCCCTCTATCATCATTCCTTTTTTCATTACATTATCCTTCCTTTTTTTATCCTTCTTTCCTTCATCCTTCCCTCATTCAATCCTTCCTTTATCCTTCTTTCCTTCACCCTTATTTTATTCTTTCAACCTCTTTCATCCTTCCCTCCTTCTTTCGTTCATCCTTCTTTCCTTCGTCTTTCTCTCCATCGATCCTTCCCTAATCGTTCCTTCTTTCATCCTTCTATCATTCGTCTTTTCTTCATTTCAATATCCTTCCTTCATTTCTTTCCTTCCTTTATCTTTCCTTCTTCTTTCTTCATCTCTCCTTTCTTTCTTTTTCTTTCCTTTCCTTTTTCCTTTTTATCCTACCTTTCTTCTTCCTTTCTTTTTTCCTTCATGTTTTTTATTGCTTATCTTTCTTTTATTTTTTCTTTAGTTCTTTCCTTCCTTCCTTCCTTCCTTCCTTCCTTCCTTCCTTCCTTCCTTCTTTCTTTTAGCGCTTACTTTTCTTTCCTATTGTACTCCTTTTTCATTACATTCCTTTCTTTCAGTCTTTATTCCTTTCTTTTCCTTTCCTTTCCTTTCCTTCCTTCCTTTTTTCCTTCTACATCGGTTCCGCATTTTTTTTCGTCCTACTTTTTTTCTTCCTTTCGTTCCTATTCTTTTTTTAAAAATATTTTTCTTTAGTTTATTTCTTTTCCTTATTCATTCATTTTTCACATGTCATTTTCTTTTCATTCTGTTTTTTTTTTATTATTCTTTCGTTATCTCTTGTCTTTCTCTTTTTTCTATTCAATTTTTATTTTGCATTCTTTATTTTATTTGTAACTTTTTGGGTTTTTTTATGAATTTCTTTTTTATCATATAAATTTCGTTCTTTATTGATTCCTTCATTTTTTTAATTTCCTTAACATCTTTTCTACCACTGTCCAACATCGTCTTTCCTGATTAGTTCTTTCTTTCTTTCTTTCTTTCTTTCTAATTCATTTTGTTTTTTTATTCTTTTTGTTTTACTCTTTCCTTCATTTTTTGCATTTTATTCCTTTTTCGTTAGATTTTGAAAATTATTTAGTTTTCATCTTTTTTTTCTTTTTTTTTACAGTTTTCTTTTATTAGAGACATTTCCTTTTTTCCTTTTATTTCCTTTTATTTCTTGTTCTTTTCTGAGTTAAGTATTTATTTTTTATTACCTTCATTCCGTTCCTTTTTCATTTATTTCCTCTTTCATTCCGTACCTTTTTAGTATCTTTCCTTTGTCATTCCTTTCTTTTTTGATCCCTTGTCGTTTTTATCCTTTTCTTTTTCATTCCTTTTCTTTTTCATTCCGTTCTTATATTATTCCTTCCTTTTTTCATTCTTTTCCTTTTTCATTCCTTTTCTTTTTCATTCAATTTCTTTTTCATTCCGTTCATATTTCATTCCTTTCTTTTTTCATTCTTTTCCTTCTCATTCCTTTTCTTTTTCATTCCGTTCCTATTTCATTCCTTTCTTTTTTCATTCTTTTCCTTTTACATTCCTTTTCTTTTTCATTCCATTTCTTTTTCATTCCGTTCCTATTTCATTCCTTTCTTTTTTCATTCTTTTCCTTTCTCATTCCTTTTCTTTTTCATTCCGTTCCTATTTCATTCCTTTCTTTTTTCATTCTTTTCCTTTTTCATTCCTTTTCTTTTTCATTCCATTTCTTGTTCATTCCGTTCCTATTTCATTCCTTTCTTTTTTCATTCCTTTCTTTTTTTATTCTTTTCCTTTTTCATTCCATTTCTTTTTCCTTCCATTCCTATTTCATTCTTTTCTGTTTTCATTCCTTTCTTTTTTTATTCTTTTCCTTTTTCATTACTTTCTTTTTCATTCCTTTCCTTTTTATTTCCTCTCCTTTTTCATTCATTTCCGTTTCCTTTCCTTTGCTTTTTTATTCCTTTCTTTTTTTATTTCTATTTTTTATTCCTTTTCTTTTTCATTCCTTTTCTTTTTCATTCGTTTTCTTTTTCAATCCTTTTCTTTTTCATTCGTTTTCTTTTACATTATTTTCTTTTTCATTCCTTTCCTTTATCATTCCATTCTTTTTCTTTTTCATTCCTTTCCTTTTACTTCCCTTTCCTTTTTCATTCGTTTTCTTTTTCATTCGTTTTTTATTTCTATTTTTTTCATTCCTTTTCTTTTTAATTCTTTCCGTTTTCATTCGTTTTCTTTTTCATTCCTTTCTTTTTTCTGTCTTAACTTTTTCATACTTTTCCTTTTTCATTCCTTTCCGTTTTCATTCCTTTTCTTTTACATTCCTTTGTTTTTCATTCCTTTTCTTTTTGTTTCCTTTCCTGTTTCATTCATTTCCTCTTTCATTCCTTTTCCTTTTCATTCGTTTTCTTTTTCATTCGTTTTTTTCATTCCCTTCTCTTTTCCTTCGTTTTCTTTTTCATTCCTTTACTTTTTCTTTTTTTTTTTCCTATTTTCAATCCTTTCCTTTTTCTTTCCTTTCCTTTTTCATTCCTTTCCTTTTTTTTCTATTTTTTCATTCTTTTTCTTTTTATTCCTTTCCTTTTTCATTCAGTTCCTATTTCTTTCCTTTCCTTTTTCCCCGTCTCTTTAAATTCTTGCTTAGTCCTTGCTGAAGCATAGCAATCATTTCCCCTTTCCTTTCTTTTTTTTCTTTCTTTTGATCTGTCTTTCTTTCTTTCTTTCTTCAGCAAATAAAACCACCCCACTTTTTTTCATAAATGAAAACA
Source organism: Sepioteuthis lessoniana (assembly GCA_963585895.1). NCBI lineage: Eukaryota > Metazoa > Mollusca > Cephalopoda > Myopsida > Loliginidae > Sepioteuthis > Sepioteuthis lessoniana. Next base: position 18,962,281 of record OY757926.1, read on the forward strand.
TTTTCTAATCACAACTGATTTGAATCCCTAACATTTTGCTTAGATTCTGTTCTGATTTTGAACTGAAATAGCAACGAATTTCCGACTGTTTTTCGCGGAAAAGGACAATTTTTGCAATTTTCAAAGCGAGCAGATGCATAACTCTGATAATACCTTACCAATTAAAAACGGGTCTTTTAATTGTTTCTGAATTGCAACTAATTGAAAATCTTGGAGAATGAATCAATCAATATCTAAAATTTTGTTTCACTCGAGAATACAAACGCTGTTCATAATTTGTGGAAAATATTCTTTTGGTTACTATTTCTTTGTTTAATATTAACTTTCATGACTTATTTAACGCCAAAACTATCATTAGAGAAGAATCATTATGATACTAATTAACCTATGACTGGAAAAATAAAGGAGTTCCTGCCTTTCCTGAGGATATTAGTCCAAAAGTTAATTAATACCACAACTGGAGTTCGAACTCGCCAACAAGAATATCACAGTCAAGAACGTTAGCCACTACACACAAAACTACACTAGTTTCATTCTTTTACTTTTAAGGGAATCATGACACTTACTCATTCCGATTCAAAATGGTTGGTAAGCTAATCAAATCGATCATTGCCATTATTAGGCTACTGAGGTCAATGATTAACGATATCTAATATATATATCCAATCAATAAAATAATTGGAGACTCTGGTTAATTGTGAGTTGTTTCTGACGAGATTTACTGGTCCACCACGGGACGGTCGAAAAGAAAGCAACAAATATGAAAAGTAAGAAACGAATGTGAGGTCACGACTGGGATAGTGGTTATGAATGGATATCTTCCCGAGCTACTGGCCTTCAGAACACGAGCCTCGCCCCTGAATACAGTTAGGGTTCTAGAGAATGGTGTTTTTGGATAACATGAGGTTAATGTTCGTGTACCTGGGATGTTTATTTATCTGGAACTACACACACACGTGTATTCACTTTTTAAGTGTTCCCTGCATCGATACTAAAGGAAAACGTTATATATATATATATATATATATATATATACACTCACACAGACACACACATACATACATATACATATATCAGAGTGTGTAAATGTGTGCCTTGCATAAAATTCAGGAAAGAAAAAAATGCAATCCAAAAGTAAAAAAGAATCTAGAGAAAAAAAATAAACAAATATGAGACTAGAATCAGTGTTTTGTTGACTTCGTCATTTTAATTGTTGCTTCCAACTGCTTCTAGAGGTAAAGTTGCCGCTGAGATACACGAGGTCAATGGAGAATATCGCGCTTGAAGACTATCGGACTCGAAAGTCGATATGATTTTTATCTCTGTCGCGTGACACTCTTACCAATAAAATACCTTCTTTTAGAATTTGATTGTTGCGGATAAAAAAAAAAATAAATAAATAAAAAAACTCAAAAGAAAAAGCAAACAAATCAAATTGCAAATACAAGTGTATCTCAATTTAATGTCGGTACCCGGAATTCTCTGTCTGTGGAACCTGCTTATCAACGCCAACTGAGAGTCAAAACCAGATAGAATTTTACAAGTACAATTCTGACACTAATTCTGGCAAATACATTGGTCTTTCACAAGAAATGTCTATTCTAACCCGTTTCGTTTTTCGCTTCATTATTTTTCTCTCAATTTTAAAACAACCCCCACTCCGGGCCCCCAACATCACATCTGTACTTGTGTCATCTGCATGCAGTAGATGACACAACACCAGCGAAGGCCAAAGTATGCACAAAATTAGTGAGGGCGAAAGTGAAGGCAGCCTTAAGGGTCAAGAGTGTTTGGTCAGGAGTGGCCAATATTAAACCACTAATTTTTTGGCAATTTGTAAATAGAAGGTTCTATTTTTCTTTAAAAAAATTATGTTAAATGAGGCTTCATTTGTGATTAGTCGGGCAGAACGGGAGCTTCAGTATAAAGGATTTCTACAAAAGGATTATTTCAAAGATAAAGTTTTAATATGTTAATAATCTCAATGACATTTTACTCTGATGATAGCCTTAATAATAAACTTTGAGTATTCTCTTCAGAACCGAGCATTGTGACTGTCACTATATTAGATAGTTTATTTCCGAGATTTATAAACCGGCTCATTGGCCGAGTGGGTTGAATGTACGCAAATAGTCCTGAAGACCTGGGTTCAATCCCAGGTCACGTCATACTGAATACTTTAAAAATGGTACTTGATACCTCCTTGTTTAACACTCAGCAATGTAGGGGACGTATTTAGAGTAAAGTGGAGCAATACAGGGAAAGGAGTAGCGCCCTCCCCCCTACACCTCAGTGTAGTAGCTATTGAAAAGGGAGCCTTCTGGTCACCAACTTACTTATTTCCGAGATATGAATACAAAAGAAAGTCACTTTTCTCTCAGCGAGGTTACAACCGACACTTAAAATGGAGCGCTACATGCATAAACCTGTTCACCACGAGGTTATACAAATGTCTCTGAGTAGTAGTAGCAGCAGTAGTTGTAGAAATGTCTATTAGGACCTCACCAGCACGAACTCCCATGTGGACACTGTATCTTAGCAAACTTCTTATAATTTTATATTGAAAACTTCTTGTATAGCGTAGCTTAGTTTGGTTTCGTTTGGTATAATGGAACATCAACCATTGTAGGTTATTAATACCAAATCCATTTTTATACATATAAACATTTTTTTTCAAATAAATCAGTTTAGTTTAAGTATAGATTTTTGTTTACACTCACTTAAATGTCAAAGCAGTTCTATTTCAAACAATTCAGTGTAGCATAAGTAAACTGTTTAGTTTAATTTGATCCATCAATAGTAACCTATCACGTGCAACCACTCCAGGGAGCAATGGCAGTGAAGGGGTACTGGCTGTTAGTTTGGTTGTTTGGGTCTTATCATATATCACAAACCTTATAGGTTATTTAAAGCCAAATCCATTTTTATACTAATAAGCAGTTTTATTTTAAACAATTCAATTTAGCATGAGTACACAGTTTAATTACCAAAATACCTCTATTTCAAGCTATTCAGTTTAGTCAAACAGTTCTATTTCAAACAATTCAGTTTAGCATAAGTATTCAGTTTAATTCTATTTAACTCATAGATAGGACCCTTATCAAGTGCTACCACTCGAGGCCAGGGTGTACCTGGGAGCGATGGCAATGAAGGCGTACTCCGCATTCCAAAAAGATCCAGCATCACCGGAACCTTACCATCTGATTGTTTAGTGTCATATACAGGACACTCGCTGGGGGAGTTTTACCCATCTGCAGAGATGCAGTCGGTGTATTCTAAAGCCCCAGTAATGTTGCAAACTTCTTGTACACCGTAGCGTTACAAACTTCCATTTGTGGCGTGTAAAATTACAACAGTCTTTTAGGTAAGTAACGCTACAGGGTGTCCCCATAGCGTTATAGCTAAAGTGCTGAACGGTGACCTCGAATTAAGCGCGTACGATTCTCCAATATTGTTATTACTTTCACTCTCTGCCTAATACTCTTCAGATAGGTTTTGAACCCCATTATAGCCCACAGCTATGGGTTAAGTAGTATCACTGCTATACTTCTACAAGGATGGCTTTGGCATTAAATAAACAACGAAGAGTGTTATACCATTTAACAAAGAAACCAAACTAAACTTTTCTATGTCAGGCTGACATATTCATATCTATCTATCTATCAATCTATCTATCTCAATATACATGCCTATCAGATTTATATGATTTGAATTTCGTCCAAAACGAGGAATGATTCGAAATCTCTCGATGAATTAACGGGACGTGGATTCTGCACAATGTTTCTAATATCAGGTGACGTATTTTAAAGAAACGAACGCTGATTCATTGATCAAACGGCCAATTTTTCTTGTCATAAACAGTCAACTTTTCTTGTTATACAACTTTTCCTAATTTTTATATATTTTTACACTTTTTATACATCCATCTACACTTAACATTACTAATAAAACCCCTCATAGCCCTGATGATGGTTCAGCAGAACCGAAACGCTATAGTGCCGACTTTGTTTCTCAATAAATCTCCCCTTTCTATTTGGATTACTTGTTGTCAATTTTTTTTCACATGCCTGTCTATAACAATCTATTCACATCTATCTATCCATGAGTGGATTTTGTATTGAATAAACCCCGAAGGTAAATACGACATCAAAACAAGAAATCAAATATATCTCTCACAATCTGTTCATTTCTATCTATGTATCTATTAATGCGAATGTGATAGCATATATAACCCATTGATAGGAAGGTAGTAAGATGGTGCTTAACCTTCTCAAGGATATTCATCCGAGGGTGAAAGAGTTAGATTTGAACTCGCCGACTACAATGTCGAAATCTAACCGGTTAGCCACTACGCAACGGGACCCCGCAACGCACGTGTTTGAGACTCTCTAAAATCTTGATCTCATAAAATATTCTTAGTTTGATTTGTTCAGACCTTCTAAGTTGTTACATTATTTTGCCCAGTGTTAGAATAACCCTAATTTATTTACTGTACATGAGTGAGAATACAAAAGTGTATATTTTTACCAGTATTTAGTGGGCATATATCTATAAATAACTTTATAATGTTGTATATTGACTTACGACCCGGTCGGGCTGTCAAAATAGGAAATGCACCAGTGTAAATAACAGGTGCATCCTGTCGAGGAATATCAGAATTATAACCTTGACCGTGGACAGATTGAATAAGTGCGAAATTGTGACGCTCACAAGAAGGTGGGTGTTGAACTATTAAATAACTCAGTGCACAGGAAATTCAATGAATTTTGCAGACCAGGCCAGTTGGAGACAAGATGCGGTAGAGAAAGCCACCACCCAGCAGAGGGAGCCCTCAGGCCCCCGATTGAGCAGTTGGGGATCAGACGAGTTGGAGATAAGATGCTGGATTGAGGAACATGTCCCAGAGAGGCTGGGCCACTAGGCCCTCAGTTGAGCAGTCCAGAAGAACGGGAAAGAAACGCGGTTATGGCCAATAGAGTGGGTTCAATATGTTGCAGTACTGTTCGGTCTCCAACTCTCTCTCACACACAAACCTTTCAAATAAGTAAGTAAAGTTGGCGACCATAGTCGAGGGTAACCCGAAGGCTCCCTTTTCGATAGCTACTACACCAATGTGTAGGGGAGGGCGCTAATCCTTTCCCTAGATTGCTCTACTTTACCCTTAATCCGTACCTTATAATGCTGAGTGTTAAGCAAGGAGGCATCAAGTACCATTTTTTGAGTCTTTGGTATGACTCGACCTGGGATTGAACCCAGGTCTCCCGGGCCATTGGCGAACACTAGTGTCGCTCGTCTTTATTATTGTGTCGTCATATGAGTATACAACAATAACATAGTTATATATATATATATATATATGTGTGTGTGTGTGTGTGTGTGGATAACTATATGTGTCTGTTACAAACAAATTATGTACGTAGAGTTTAATTTAGGTACGTCTGGATCTCAGCCAACGTCAATCATATATTCGTCCGAAATTTAAATTTGTGAAAAGATAATTCGAATCACGCAAGCAATTAGTAGAGAAGTTTCATAGTGTAGTGGTTAACTTGCTAGACTGTAACACCGTAGTTAACGGGTTCGAATTCCGTTCGCTCTATAACGCTCACTGTAAGGCATAAAACTCCCAGCTAGGAGTTAAAATGCACACAAACTCTCCTTCTACGAGGATGGCTATGGCTTTAGAAAACCAATGAAGGTTGATATGCCATTAAACGAAGAAAACAAACCAATCTTATGCACGAAACCAGAATTTACCTCCCAAAAGTCAAACTTGGGCAATTTTTAATTACTTTCTAGATGGGCAAATTATTCTTCTAATATATATATCAATATATATATATATCCACCCCATCCGCATAAGCAGGATATGACACAAAGTTTCATTTCAAGCACCCCCATATAAAAAGTAAAGTTGGCAATCGTAGTCGAGGGCGACCAGAAGGCTCCCTTTTCAATAGCCTCTACACCGAGGTGTAAGGGAGGGCGCTGATTCTTTTCCTGGATTGCTCCACATTACCCTTGATACGTACCTTTTATTGCTGCGTGCTAAGCAAGGAGGTATCAAGTACCATCTTTAAAATCTTCGGTGTGGCGCGACCTGGGATTGAACCCAGGTCTCATGGACCATTGGAGAACACTCTACCAACTTGGTTATACCTGTATTTCTGTGTGTTTATCTAACTTCTCAACGAGAGCAGGATGTGGTACAAGATCAATTTTTAACGGAGCTGAATATGTTAGAATATTACTTCCCATGGACAAAGGTTCAAGAGACAAGTCTATTCTAAAATTTACTCATAGCTGGAGGGAGAATCGTTCAAGACATAACTTTCTCAAGTGTATTAACCCTATGTAAAATGCAAACAGCCTTGTCCAGGTTTTGAACTTGAATCGCCATGTCCATTTCCTTCAACGATACTCATTACAACAAAAGCCCCTTCATATATATATATATATATATATATTAGTCCAATTTTGGGAGCAAATGCTATAAATTTAAATTATCATGATTAGCTCTATTATTCAAGCACTTTTTTACATTTAAATTCGGCCCTATATGCGTGAGCAAAAAAAAAAAAAAACGACAAAAACTTATGATTCGTTTGACGCCGAACCCAAGCCAAATTTTTTTTAGATTAACAAAAGAACAATTTTTTTTTCCGTAAGAAAAAAAATGACAGAAAAAGAACTTTTTTAAGGAAAAGTGGGAATGGAGGATTGATGAAAAACGAAAAGAAGTATTTTAACTACTCTCTCTACGGTGATTAAGAAGGAAACCACAAGGCCAATAAGAAAGCACGCTTATGAATTGTAAGTCCACAAGAAAACTGTGATAACAGCAACTAAATAAGATTTAAGGCTAGACGTTAAGCTCCTTGATTACGCTACATGGGGCGTTTTAAAAAACAAAACGGATGCAACTTCTTATCAAAATATTGGTTTGCTTAAGACTGCTATTGAGGAGGAATGAGATAAAATGTCTGAAGAATTTAATTTAAAAGCATGCAAATCGTTTCAAATCGTGTTGATAGAATATTTTTTTTTAAATTGTGGCCATATTGAGTAAATTTACTGTTTGTGTCTATCTTCTAAGTTTTTTGTTTATCTTTTCAAATTAAAATTAATCTTGTTTTATGAAAGAGTCGTTTATTATTATACAAGAATATTCATATATATATATATATATATATATATATATATATATATGGCGTTTTATTTAGCCAGATTTCGATCCCAGCTTCGGGAATCTAGCCTGTCTAGCCACACTAAAGAGTTCTGATTGAACGAAACAGCCTGTTTGTGGGTTACAATATATATATATATATATATATATATATATATATATATATATATATATATATATATATATATATAACGTAGATAATGCAGACGGTATTCAAATGTAAAAATCTGTAAAAGAATTTATTAATTCATTTATTTTTGAGTGATATAGCAACATTTACGGTTCGTTATTTTTGGTATTGAGTTTTTGCGACCACCAACGGGGGAATATTATCTAATATTGTCTCATCCGAGAAATTACTTTTTAATGGAAATATGTACTTGAAAAAATGTGAAAATTCTGAGTCTTTTATTATTATTAACTTTTTCTTTCAAAATTTATGAGACGTAGTAAGTGGTCTAAAAATTGTTTTCATTTTATTTTATTATAATTGTATTGTATTTTTCCGATTCCATTTTTACTTTAGTTTCATTCTTAATTTATTCTATTTTATTTTATTAAGATTGTTCTTTATTTTTCTTATTTCATTTTAATTTTTTTTTTATAAAAATTGTATTTTATTTATATTTGTTTATTTTTTATTTATTCTATTTTATTTTATTAAGATTGTTTTTTTATTTTTATTATTTTATTCTTAATTTTTTATTTTATTAAAATTGTATTTTATTTATATCTTTTTATTATACAAATATTTTTATTCTTAATTTATTCTGTTTTATTTTATTAAAATTTTTCTTTATTTTTCTTATTCATTTTATTTTTTTTTAATTGTATTTTATTTATATTTGTTCATTCATAATTTATTTTATTTTATTTTATTAAAATTGTATTTTTTTAAAATTTCATTTTTAATTTAATTTAATTCTTTTTTTTATCAAAATTAATCAAAACAAAAAATATAAAACATTTTAAACGTTAATAACGTCATGTAGATTTTTGTGTTTTCATTTTTGTTTTCATTTCTAAATGATTTTTCGGACGAATCGACATCAAAAAAAAAAAAAACATCGCCTTAAAGTTGGTTTTAGAAAAAAGACGAAGCCTTAATCGTTGGAAATATTTTTCTTATATAAATAAATGCATCTTCTGAATGTTTGTTTTTCTTTTTTATATTTTCATAAACACACACACACACACACTCTTTCTCTCTCTCTCTCTCTCTCTCTCTCTCTCTTTCTCTCTCTGTATATATGTATGTCTGTCTCTCTCTCTCTATATATATATAAATATATATATTCTGTATACTTAGGCGGCACATCATTATCAAAACAGGTTTGGTTGCTGTTGTGGACCAGTAAAGGGTCCGGAAGAATAACACAACTCGGGTTTGCGTGGAACAAAGTATATTAACGAAGTATAATACAACATATGTACAAAGTGTTAGAAGTCAGTCCGACTGCCAAGTTTTCCCGGGAATAAGTCCAGAGCCCGGTATTAAGAGTCACGGAAGAGTTCATTACTGACCGCAGGTTGGGTACCATAACAGTTGCATACAGTGAATTGTTTCTTTTTTAATATCTTCAAACGAAGACGTTCAAGTCATCTTACTAGTGTTCTTATGTCTGGGTCAAGCTCAAAGGCCCAGATATAAGAAAGATGCTAATTAACAATACAAAAATCATATATGAAAATAACAACAAATTCTTGTAGTAGTAACGATAAAAAAATAAAAGAAAATATTATGAATAAAATAGCATTAACGTTAAGTATAAACACATTTAACATATTTAATAACTAACCACCCATTCTAACAGTACTTACTAATTATAATTTATGAAAAAGAACTCCAAATAAATATAAGCCTCTCTGAATTAACATAAGCCACTCCGAATAAATATAAAACTCACAGCAACAAACGAAGACGACTCAGAGTTAACTGAATTTGGGGGTCCTCGGATGCTCTTTTAGGGTGTTTGTATGATCTTTCCTCTCCGGTTGATGAGTCTCATTCGGTAGGCCTTTCTACCTCCGGACGGTTCTGTCTGATGTGCCTCGGCACTGGAGATATCCTCTGGCTTCAGGGGGCCATCCCCCCAGGCTTTAACCCTCTTCGGAGGGGTTGGATTTAACGCCCAGCGCCTGAGGCGCCCCGAAAAGGTGAATGCCGACGGGGTCCGAGGCATTTTTGGAACTGCCTGACGCGTATGGGCTCCAGCCCTGCGATAGGACCCACCTTAAACGGCCTTGTGCCACATTTTCACGCTGGTGGGACGTAGGATAAATAATCAGAGTTAACTGAATTTACAACAGTGCCGGATTTTTCCTCTTGCTATTTTTCGTCAGCTTTCGTCTCTAAACCACAGTAAGGGAACACCTTTTTCCTTCTTGGTTCTACTTTGTTCTTTCATTCTGCTTCTTCCTCTCTTGTGCTTGGCTTTAGTACTCGGCTCTGAGAGATCGCGTTCTTCTATGATTCATAGTTATTTTCACTGGACGTACTTCAACCTCTTACACATATTTTTTCTTAACTTCCTTCAATCTTCACAGTCGATTTTTTTGCGACTTCCTCCCTCCATGGCTTGCACTCAGGGCCGACACAAAGGATCAGGCCGCCCCAGCCATTCTACCATTGGTAAGCGTTCCCGTGGCGACCGACGACTTGATGGCAACTAATACCGTGGCGACCGCTCCGATAGCAGCAGCACCCTTGGTGACCCAGACAACCCAAGTGTTCGTTACCTCGACATCCGTTCTTTGAACAACCACTACCTCATTAACTGTTCCTTCAACGATTGATACCTCGGCGACAATGACAATGTTGTATACTACTGCTGTGTCTCGATGAACAACGAGGAACACGTATATATAAAAATATAAGATTATATTTTTATTCTCGATGATAATACTTGAGTGGGGCAAAAGAGCAATCTCAGAGAGTTCACACACACGAAGGGGTCGTCGGGAGTCGGAAGATCCAGTAACCTACGTACTTTAGCCGAAATTTGGGAGCTTATGTAGTCTACAACTCCCACGTGACCAGTAACAATTCTTATTTTCATTGGTTATGGTTACGCCCACGTCTCACTTCTTTGTTTTCCATTGGTTATAGTTCACGTCCATGTGTTTCTTGTTCCCCATGGACTATTTGCCCAGGCCCACTTACTGTGTGTTTCCCGGTAGCCACTTCTATGGGCAGACGTATCTGCCACCATTTGCCAAGTTCAATCAAGTCCATAGGTCAACGTGATATTCTGATCATCACTTTGTTGATAGTATCTTCGGCCGGATGAAGCTGTCAACAACATCCGCCGACACAACACCTGCAGGATATGGTGACATTCTGGTAATCACCCTGTTTTATCAATGATTCTGTCGACAACATCCGCTGTGTTCAACACCTGCAGGTCACGTTAATATATTACAACCTCTCTTATGGCTACCTTTCCCCAGATAATTTCTTCGTAGAACAATCAATTGCCTGCCACCCTACCGGCTACACTGATCATTAGATAAATTGCGGACCAATTGGATTCCAACATTTTTCAAGTCGCTGCAGTGTCTTATATCCAAAGTGCCAGCCGATCTTTGTCCGTCGAACCACATCCGCCAAAGTTTTCACCTCCTAGGAACAAAGGGTCACCCGATCTCTTTGATAAAATCCAATGGGAAGGAAAATCATCTCTTCAAGCAAAGAAGTGATTCTCCGGTCATTCTTATAAAATTGAACTGGCTGTTGCTCCCAAATCAGTCGTCAAGGGGGAGCCGAGTGGGAGCCAGAACATGAATGATTCCGAACCGATTCAACCTGCTCAGAGAACCCCTACCAGCCTGCATAAAGAACCGGCCACATGGAGGCCTAAAAAACGTCGCTAGAGGACTATGAAAGGGACAGGCCGAGGATATACACGAAATACGTTCAAGGATATAATATCCTGCCTATCACAGAGTTCTTCGAGGCAAACCAAAACCAAAAATAATATATCTGGTCATTTCTGATCTCCGAACCAAGTGAATGGCCAACATTGGCGTGAAGTTGGCCGAGTTGGAGCACCCTTCACAGAAAAAAGTGTCTAATTTTTGTTCAAGAAGGGTCCCTGTTTATATCTACTTCATTTGAGCAGCGGACGCTCGGATGCTGGAGGATGACATTGTCTTTCTTTCAGCAGTCGGTGGTTGCTATAACGCTAGAGTACCCTTTGCTAATCGGACGAAGCTTTAACGCGAATGTAGACCTTATTTTTATTTATTTATTTATTTTTTTTTTTTTGGTGACGGGAGCCAGCTGGTTGTTGTTGTTGTTGATGTTGCCTTGAAAATCTTTGTCTTTTGACTAGTTGCGGTTTATGCATCCAATTACATTGAAGAGAGACGTTTCTTTTTTCGGTGGTTGGAGAGTTTTCTCGGGAATTGAAGCGGATAGTTCTAATAAGTGATTGGAATGTGATCCTTGGTATCAAGATATATAAGACTGGGAGGGGTGCAAGTGCTTTAGACAGGTGTGAAAGCAGTATGGTCGACTTCAGGAACCGTTTCGATTTAGTCAACAGGTTTCGTCTGGATCTCTCAGGGAGGGAGATGTGAATGTGGGTAAATAGTTCACCTTCTGTCCGTATAAGGTCTTAGCTGGATAGAGTGTTAGACTCCAATTTCATTTATTGTCCTACGTTCCACTGGGCTTAGAAAATAGGTCTAATCTAATCTAGAAGTTCAATACCTGTTTACTTGAGATACAGGACTTCCGGGACCGGCTGGAATCTCTTATTCAGCGGGTTTTAGTCGGGGCGGTTGTGGTTGTTCTCTAAAATATAGGATAAAGGACATCGCCGTCGAATGCAGCCACAAGCTCAGAGTAGATAGGGCCAAGAAGACGAAGGCCTTAAAAGATAGACTTTCCCAGGCAGCGGAGGAGGGGATACTCCTTAGCAGTAGATTTAATTAGAAGGGAGCTAAAGTTCGAGGCTAGCGAGCGTTACAAGGGATTTGTAGTTTGGTTTGGTTTGGGTTCTTTATTTTAATGGCATATCAGCCTTTGTAGGTTATTTAATGCCAAATCCATTCTCCTAGAAGAAAAGTAGTGGCACTATTTAAACCATAGCTGGGAGGATAAGGGGGTTCATACCTTTCCCAAGGGTATTTGCCCGAAAGTGAACATAATAGCGCGACTGGAGTGGATTTGTAGTTAAATCTAAGCTAAAAAGTTGTTCCAAACGAATCTGTGAAATGTAACATACGTTCGTGAAGAAGAATCGCGAATGTTTCCTCATCAGTACAACGACTTAGTCAAGTCCCTGGATGGGCATGTACTCAGGTCTAGCCATGATATACGTAAAGATTTCTGGGTGCATTTTCGCGATCGTTTTGCCCTTTTGCCTGATCTCCAGATTCATGAGTTTAGCAGGTATCTTGCCAAATCCCTCTTCTTCAGGAGGTGAAAGCAGCTACTTGCGAAGGGTTAGTTACAGAGTGTGAAATCTTTGATGTGTTGAAGCATGTCGCAGGGATTGGATGGTTTACCCTAATAAGTGCACTTGAAGATGTCGTACATGTTTGTATCTATTCTGACGAATATGTTCAATGATGGGTTTGCTCAGGGAACCATCCCTAGCAGCATTACCAAAAGGAGTGATCATATTACTGTAGAAAGGAGGTAAGCATGTTTGGGAGGAATTAGATGATTACAGGCCGATAGCTCTGCTTAATATGGAGAAAAAGATTTTGACCCGTATCTTCATGAATCGTTTGTGGATAGTTGTCGGGGATTTGATCGGGCCTGAGTAGAACTCTGCTGTAAATGGATTATCAATGCAGAACAATTTGTATCTGATTCGCAAGATCATAAAGGGGATAGAAGACGACACTCATGCTGCGTTGATCAGGGTGGATCATCGGTTTCTGGCGGCAGTTTTGGAGACGGCCAGATTCGAACAGAAGTTCCGCAGATGGATTAACAAGCCGTATTACAGCCACCGAGTAGTGGTGCAGGTGAACAGGAAGTGCTCAAGGTATTTCGTCCCCTCTTCTCTATGTCCTCGCTTCGGAGCCCCAGCTCAGGAGACTTTGGGATAAGGGGGCAAATCCGGCTCTGCGAGGAGTCCTCTTTGTCGGCGACCAGCGGGCAAAGGCCTCCGCGTACACCCATGATATCACAGTTTTACTGTCCCGCCTTTCGGACATCGAGGTTCTGAAGAAGGCAATCGTAAGGTACGAACTGATAGCAAGAGCCAAGATAAATTTTGAAAGTGGGATAGTTGGCTGTTAGGTTCCTGGGAAGGTGGTATTTCCCTGCCTTGACCTTTCCGTTGGCGCAACAGACCCATCTGCATCCTTGTGGTGTGGTTTGGACCCGACCTCCAACTGGATCGAAATTGGTTGGAAGTCCTGGAAAAGGTAAAAGAGCTGATGAATACCTTCCTTAAAGGGCAGGGTGGAGGTACTATTTACCAACCCCTCCGCTCGGGCAGGATATGACACAAGGTCAATTTTTAAGCGGAGTTTAACAGGTTTTAATTCAGAGTTTTCCTTCTCCAAGACTAGTTGCCTCACCAAGGCTGAAGAACTTAGTCCGTCCTACTATTTACCCATAGTTGGAGGGAGAATAAGGGGGTTCATACCTTTCCCAAGGGTATTTGCCCGAAAGTGAACGTAATAGCGCGACTGGAGTACGAACTCGCGTACTACGATTCCGCAGTTCATCGCTTTAACCATTACACCACGAGGACACCCCGCAAGGCAGGGTGGAGGTGTGTGCCATGTACATCTTCCCCTTGACCCTTTACTAGTTATCTATATAGCCCCTGCCTGAGCTATCGGCGGGCGTTGCGACAATCCCTCGCCACGTTATTGTGGCGAGGTGGAAAACCGATGGTCTACAGACAGGTTTGTTATCAGTGTCCCCACAATGGGGGCTTGGGAATGCCCGACCTCGAGAGCCATTGGCTCGCTAAAAAGTTGGCTTTCCTGAGTCGATCCTTGACCGAGGAAAGTGTGGAATTGCAAGGTTGAGGTGGCTTTTCCCAAACTTTGCGTCAAACCCTGTGGCTGAGAACCTACGTAGGCCAAGGGTCGATGCAATGTCTTTTGCCGAGGGTCATAAGGCACTTCGTAAGCTTCCTCGGTCCATTGACCTTTCTTGACCTCGCGGAGTGAGTCAGCCAGTCGCTGGAAGTGATTCGCTACCAATGGAATTCGGCTCGCTCGGAATGCACTGCCCTTTTGCAACTGGGCCTTCAAAGCAGGTCTGGCAGATATGCCTAATTGCCCCCATTGCAGCAGAGGGGTGGAAGAAATGGCTTTGTCCACCTTCTACCTCTGCGAGCAGGTTCGCCCGTTTTGGAGTCAGGTCGTCGAGTGGTCGACTCACATTGATCCCAAACAGCTCATGTTGCTCGACATTGGTTACGTTGTAGACAATTTGTTGCCTCAATGGAACGGTGAGAAATGTATTGTGTTTCTCATGATCCTAGCCGTAGCCAGAATGGTAATTTGGAAGGTGCGGAAGAAGGAATTGTACGACGACGCAAACCTTTTGCATCGTAATCTAATTCTCAGGTAAGAGTAAAGATCAGAAGCAAAAGAAAACGCTTGGACCGCATAATATTCTACAAAAGGTGGGTCCATGCAGCAAGCCTGGTCTTAAGAAAGAGAACAACATTGGAATCATCTTTTCCTCCTCTTTCTGCACGTGGCAGCGACGGTATCGGTCTCTCGGGAAATCACCCAGGTGAGTAGTTTTTTCATTAGCACTCGTTTTTCCTAGCTAATGGAACGTTGTGTGTCATGACCCAGTCATCAAGTTTATAGCAAACAAGATCCCCCTCTCATTTATTTTTTATGCCAATCCAATAATGTTTCCCTGCCACAACTTGTAGGATCTTAGATTATCATGCTAATAATTCATATCACCGATCCCTGGCCGATGCTCCTCCCCAAGATTTTATTTTGTTTATTTTTAGAATAGTTCTGCTCCTCTCTCAGAGGCAGTCCGGCTTGTTTATGGCCCTAAAATACCAGAAAACATGTACTATAGCCACAATTAAAGCCATGTGCGAAATAGACATATAATGTTCATAACGATAGAATATATAAAAAACATAGGAATCTCGAAATTCGAAAACACGTAACGACTTCTTGTTCAGGTACGAAACCTTTTTATTAACTTTGAGTTAAAGGTTTCGACATAAGAACGAGAGACACAATCTTCTATGCTGTCTTATTCATTTGGCCCCCATAGGGCGCAAGTTCGCCTCGCGTCTGCGAGCTTCAAAAGTCGACCGTCTTCGTCCAATGTCTAGTCTCAACTCTCTAAATTTCTTCAAATCTCCCACAAACCCCCACGCGCTTCCGGTGCGTGACGTCACCCACACCCTGTCACCCCGTTCCGTCATCTCGGGCTATTGTGACATCTCTGAGTGGCACGTCCACCCCGGCGCGCGTTACCTAACTAACCTAATTGCACCTAACTAACCCATGTGCTGAGCCGAAAGGTTCTCAGTCTAACTAAACTCAAAGGCATGAACCGAAATCTCTTGGCCATTACCTTACAAAGAGTCGGCTGTCCAATCCTAGAGGGAGAGATGGGGGACAACTAAACGGTGTTTATTTTGTTGCCTCTTTTAGGGGTTTTCTTCCCATCACCCCACTTAACCATCTCGATTTATATAAATTATTTCATTCGGGTTTTAAGTAGGTTGCATGGAGGGATTGTGATATTATTGGGATTGTAGTATTATGGTGATTCTGTCACCGAAGTTGATGAATGGCTGTAATATTATAATCAGTTAATGGGTCAATGAATGTGACTAGCTAGGGTCTCAGACATCTAAAGACCACTCCACCACCCCACCTCATTTTAATCCTAGATATCCTTGGGTAAAATAGAACTAAACTGAGAACGTATTCTAAACTAAATTACTTGAAATAGAACTGTTTTGACAGGTAACTGCGTACTTACGCTAAACTAAATCGTTTGACATTTAACAATGTGTAAAACAATCTATACTTATACTGAACTGAATTCATTAAATTAGAACTGTTTGATTAAACTGAATAGCTTGAAATAGAAATGTTTTTGACAAACTTGTTACTTATGCTAAACTGAATAGTGTGAAATAGAACTGTTTTTGAATAAAAATGACTTTGGCATTAAATGACTGACAAGACACACAGACGCATATTCTGTGTGTAAGTGTGTTTAATAGTGTGCCTCTCCTAAAAGTTATAGAGAGTAAAAAAATGCAATCCAAAAGTAAAGAAGAATCTAGAGAAAGAAAATAACCGAATTTTTGCGATTTAAAAGAATAAAACAATTTTATAAGATACCATAGAGAGCCATCTGAGAATAAGATATTCAATTAAAGACTGATATGACTCCATACCATACAGATATGAATGGAAATATGTAAACGAGAAACAGTGACAGTAATAAAAAAAAAACGGTTTAGAATGAATAAACTTTTCGAAAGGGAAACATTGTTGAATTGAACTTCTTGAGGTTGAAAGAGAACAAAAAGAAAGCATTGTTATATAAATTATCTTCTGCTATTCATTTCATTTCAACGATATCAATTGTCTGAAAAAAATTGGTGGGTTCGTTAGTAAGGCAATCAGTAAGTAAGTTGGTTATCTTGGCAGATAGATAGATAGATAGATAGATAATTTAAAGGCTATGAACAGACTGACACACACACACACACACACACACACACACACACACACACACACACACACACACACACACACACAATCACACACACACACACACACATATATATATATATATATATATGCGAAGGATACATAAACTTTAAACGCTATGATAGACTGATATAGATATGAATAAACTTGGATAGATAGATAGATACTTTAAAGGCTATGAACACACACACACACACACACACACACACACACACACACACACACACACATATATATATATATATATATATATATATATATATATATATATATATATACAGTTTATGTATCGATCGCATATATATATATATATATATATATATATATATATATATATATATATATATATATACGATAGATACATAAACTTTAAAAGCTATGATAGACTGATATAGATATGAATAAACTCGGATAGATAGATAGATAGATAGATACTTTAAAGGCTATGAACAGATTGATACACACACACATATCTATCTATCTATCTATATATATATATATATATATATATATATATATATGCGATAGATACATAAACTTTAAACACTATGATAGACTGATATAGATATGAATAAAACCGTATAGATAGATAGATAGATAGATAGATAGATAGATAGATAGATGAAGGTCACGAGCAGGCTGCCAGAGATATATTTTGAATGCAATGATAGAAGTGAGTTATATTTTAATAAACTTGGATAGATAGATAGATAGATAGATAGATAGATACATACATACATACATACATACATACATACAGACAGACAGACAGACATATTTGACGGCTATGATCCGACTGACCTAGCAAGCAAGCTAGAGAGAAAAATAAATATTTGAAAGCGATGAACAGACTTAAATAAAGATCCAGAAATGAGCTGACTACAATTGACATAGATATCATTAAGTTTTTAAAATAATTTTTAACTCGTTAAAAGACTTTTTTGCAGCAGCCTTTGATAATTTTATGATGTAATCAACCAGTCAACAAGACATAATACTTCTTAATTAAAACCCTTCTTCTCTTTGTATTATTGTATACAATTGATTTTTAGATAATTTACACACTTAATATACGTATCACCCTCTTAATAGAAAAGTGGATGAAAACATCAAATTTCTG
This sequence comes from Sepioteuthis lessoniana, assembly GCA_963585895.1. Classification (NCBI taxonomy): domain Eukaryota; kingdom Metazoa; phylum Mollusca; class Cephalopoda; order Myopsida; family Loliginidae; genus Sepioteuthis; species Sepioteuthis lessoniana. The sequence goes on from OY757926.1 coordinate 18,980,280, forward strand.
TGAAAAGACGAAGATCACGTTCATTTTTATAGTTGTTCATTTGCAAGAAAACCCGTAAAATGACTGGAAAACGTTTGTTTCGCCTCCGTTTAAATCATTGCTAATTTTCTTGAAGCCATTTCCGGAAATAGGCACAACCTTTAGATATGTGAATTATAGAACTTAAACCACTTGATAACGAAATTTAAAAGAGTAAAATACTTCTCTTTCAAGGGAAGAAAAACTAATTAGGATTCTGTCTTTGGCGTGAAATTGCTTTCAGCACTTAATATATTTAAACACCCCCATAATGTATTCTTCAAACACGCCCAGTGTAGCTGGACAATATACCGACTCCATCAGTACATAGGAGTAAGACCGAATCAACCCCTCAAAAAAAAAACAAAAAACATAGCCCAATGGGCTGAGTCTGTAGAATGCATCGACTGCATCGACTGCATCTCTGTTGTGGGTAAGGCTCTTCCAACGAGTGTCCTAGATGCATCACTAAACATTCTGATGGTAAGGCTCAAGTAATGCTTTGGGAAATATCAATCTCGGCACACAGGAAAGATAGATTTAACTGCGTCATTTCAAACCAAAAGCGCCAGTTAGATTGGTTAGTTGGGTCTCAGGCAAGCAAACTTTGAAGGTTATTTAATCCCGTATCCTATTCATACATATATGTCAAATAGATGATTTGTAAACCCATTTTGTAGAGAATATTTATTGGCATTGCTCTCTGGTCCACTCTGGCCCGGAGTGGTAGCACCCGATAGAATACTCACGATGGTTGAAACAGAACGATTTAATTAATGATTATACTTGAAACCATTTAACTGTGTACAAACGAATGAATAATGTTGATTAGAATTGTGTAGGTTGATTCTTAGGGTTTTATGGAATATCAACCTTCTTAGGTTATTTAAGGCCAAATCATATATATATATATATATATATATATATATATATATATATATGAAATCTAAGGCTTATATATATATATATATATATATATATATATATATATAAGCCTAAGATTTCTAAACGAATACTTTGTTTGGTTTGGTTTGGTTTGGTTTTATGGCACATCATCTATTGTTAGTTACTTAACGCCAAATACATTTTTATACATATAAACAGTTCTATTTCAAGCAATTCGGTTTAGCATGGGTACACAGTTTATTTCTATTTGTCCCATAGATAGGACCCTATCAGATGCTACCACTCCGGGACAGAGTGGAGCTGGAAGCGATGGTAATGAAAGAGTTTTCCGCTTTCCCCAAAGATCAAGCGTTACTGGAACCTCAGCATAAGATTGTTTCGTGTCATATCTAGGACACTCGTTGGTGGGGTTTTACTCCTCTGCAGAGAAGCAGTCGATGTATTATACAGCTCCAGTCGACTGAGCAACGAATAGAATTATTAGTGTTTGATAGCAATACTTGTAACAATTTAAATGTGGAAACAATAGCAATATTTGGAACTATTTAAGTGCGCGTAAATTTAACTATGAATGTTAGCAATACATGAAGCCAGAATTCCCATTAGCAACAGACCTGAAAAATTATCAGTACTATATTTTTCTAAAGAAACAATAAATACGTGTTAATTATACCTGGAAATTAGCGAAAAGTTTTACATCTTTAGAAAACAGCTCGTTATTAAAATCATATCGTATTGTTCACAGATTTTTGGGGGGGATAAACCTTCTTTGTATCTTCTATAAAGAATTGAACCATAAAAACTTTCATTATAGTTTACTGGTTTTCCCACGAAGAGAGCTGACCGGAAACATTCATAGTTAGTATTGAAGTAATAGTAGCAGTACTAGTTGTTAATTATCACATAACACGCAGAGATATAGGAGATTAATGTCAATCCAGCGAGGCCTTCTACAGCCACCGAAGCTTCAAGCCATTTGCTATTGTGAAAAGCGGGAAGAGAATGAATGGCTCTCATTACATGGCCACATAAAAGGTCTATTATAGCCCCAGCAGATGTCGACCATTGATTATATATGGCGCGGACAATGGCAAATGTTCGATACTAACAGAGCTGGGTGTTGGAAGTAGACGACAATGAGACGAAGATGAAGAATGGAAAGGTAGAAGTTACAAGACATGTCTTGGTCCTATTCTGTCTTCTAGTTCCATGATTACAACATCATGCCACAGAAAGGTAACTATTCAAGTTACGTTGCTTTTTGTTTCTTTCACTTTGATTCTGTTATTCAGTAAGTAGTTATTGACATTGGCTAACCTTAACTTTCTTTTGGAACAATGCAAATGAGGAAACTGGGCTAGAAAGATTAGTGGCGCCAGTTTTTCAATTAAGAAAATGTCTGTCTGATTTGAAACGCAGAGTTAACGAGACACATTTATATGCCTAACATAACGTTATCGTTTTAGGAAGTGGAAATGTTAACCAAAGATTTAAACCTGGACGAGACTGTTAGTTTTCTCTTTGTACTAATGCCCTTAAAAGAGACATAAATCCCTAAGTTGACCAGACAGGGTGGTTTAGCCTTGGTAAGACAACCAATCTAGAAGAAGGAAAAGTACAACGCAAATGGCAGAGGTTTTGCGTAAATGCATTCTTACCGGTTAGATTTGGAACTGAAAAAATACGCAGCATTTTCTGAGTGTTATAAAATTACAAAAAAAAAAATTCTGCAATGAAAACCGAGAAAGCAGAACATTTTGACAGGTGGGGAGAGAACATAGATTTATGCCATTCGTAAGTGCATTATCGAAATGTGAAACACAATTATCCTAGTCCAGGATTTGAGCGCGGATCACCGATTCCATTTCCTAACGACGATAACTGGCCCAGTCGGCTGGAGCTGTAGAATACACCAACTACATCTCTGCAGAAAGTTAAGACTACTACACCGAGTGTTTTGGATATGAAATTAAACTATCTGATTGTGAAGCTCCAGTAATTCTGGAGCTTTGGGGAATGCGGAGTACCCCTTCATTGCCATCGCTCCCAGGTCAACTCTGGCGCAGATGGTAGGACCTGATAGGGTCATATCTATGGATTAAATAACGCTGTTTGACATTTAAACTAAAGGCATTCAGATGACTTATGCTTAACTGAATTGCTTGAAACAGAACTGTTTAATCATTTAACTGTGTGCAAACAAATGACAGAGGTAAAATTTACTTGTTAGTGATAAAGTGTAAAACTTGGAACCATTTAACTTTGTTGATTGCGTTGTTTGAAATAGAACTGTTTAACCATTTAACTGTGTGTAAACAGATGACTGAGGTTAAATTTACTTGTTCGTGATAAAGTATAAAACTTGAAACCATTTAACTTTGTTGACTGAATTGTTTGAAATAGAACTGTTTAATCATTCAACTGTGTGCAAACAAATGACTGAGGTTAAATTTACTTGTTAGTGATAAATTGTAAAACTTGGAACCATTTAACTTTGTTGACTGAATAGTTTGAAATAGAACTGTTTGAACATTTAGCTACGTGTAAACAAATGGCTAATGTTTAATTGAATTATTAATTATTGATAGCAATACTTGAAATCATTAAATTGTGGGCAAGCTAATTATTAATAGTAAATAGAATTATTCGTATTAGATAGAAATAAATGAAAAAAATTAACTGAGGGCAAAAAATGAGCTCAGTCACTTTTAAATGTTATCTACAAAATGTGTTTAAAAATCATATTTTATATATATGTATAAAAAGGATTTGATATTAAATAACCTACAATATTTGATGTGCCATAAAACCGAAGTAAATCAAACCAACGACGATAACAATGACGCTAAGTGTGCCTCCTGCCGAACCTGGATGTGGATAAATCGTGAAGCAGACTGGGTTCTTTAGTTTTGATAAGGCAACCAGTCATGGAGAAGGAAAACACTGATTTCAAACCAGCACCACTCCTCTTATAGTTGACTTTGTATAGCATCCTTTATCCGGCTGGGGTTTTGTATAAATATCTATATATGTATCTAAGCTCACAGGAAAGATAGATTTTAATGCGTCATTTCAAATCAAAGGCACCAGCTAGATGCTAGTTAGACATGGCAACGAGCTCATAAGGGATGTACTCTTTTTGATTACCATTATTATCTTCAAATGTTGACTGAAACTATGGAATTTTGTATTTTAAGGCACCTCTGGTGGTGTAATGGTTAGCAAGCTCGGCTAGCAAACCTACACGAGTGAGTTCGAGTCTCATTGGGTGCCCCTTTCATATGGCCTTGTGCCACATCTAAGCAAAAAGCTTAGTAAATTTCCATAAGAGATGTACTCCTATAGACCCCTTCACATGGCCGAGCAAAAGCAGTGCGACCAGCTTGAACCTACATACATCAGTTCTGTGAGGATACGCGGTGTAGTCCTGAGGACCTGCCGAAAGAAATGAACGATAAGGAGAGGTGACGAGAAAGGGTCAGGGATATCCGTACTGATGGCATGACAAGATGATGATGATGAAACATGGCAATCTTTGCAGGTTATTTAATGCCAAATCCTCTTCATACATATATATCAAAGACACGATATGTAAAAACATTTTGTGGAGAACACTTTTAAACAAAAAAGAGCTCATTTTAGGCTCAGTTAAATGGTTTCAAATATTGCTATGGGGCAATTCAACATTCGCCATTTGTTTGCACATATTTGAATACATATACATATATGATTTGTAAGTAAACAGATTGTAGGTAATTTCCTTTTTAAATGAGAACTAATTTTAATTGCTATTGTTTCTACACAGTTAAATGGTTTCAAATATGGCTATGTGGCAATTCAACATTCGCCATTTGTTTGCACATATTTGAATACATATACATATATGATTTGTAAGTAAACAGCTTGTTGGTAATTTCCTTTTTAAATGAGAACTAATTTATTTACACAATAGTATTGCTATTGTTTCTACACAGTTAAATGGTTTCAAATATTGCTATGGGGGAATTCAACATTCGCAATTTGTTTGCACATATTTGAATACATATACATATACGATTTGTAAGTAAACAGCTTGTTGGTAATTTCCTTTTTAAATAAGAACTAATTTATTTACACAATAGTATTGCTATTGTTTCTACACTGTTAAATGGTTTCAAATATTGCTCTGTGGCAATTCAACAATCGCCATTTGTTTGCACATATTTGAATACATATACATATATGATTTGTAAGTAAACAGCTTGTTGGTAATTTCCTTTTTAAATGAGAACTAATTTATTTACGCAATAGTATTGCTATTGTTTCTACACAGTTAAATGGTTTCAATTATTGCTATGGGGCAATTCAACATTCGCCATTTGTTTGCACATATTTGAATACATATACATACATGATTTGTAAGTAAACAGCTTGTTGGTAATTTCCTTTTTAAATGAGAACTAATTTATTTACACAATAGTATTGCTATTGTTTCTACACTGTTAAATGGTTTCAAATATTGCTATGTGGCAATTCAACAATCGCCATTTGTTTGCACATATTTGAATACATATACATATATGATTTGTAAGTAAACAGCTTGTAGGTAATTTCCTTTTTAAATGAGAACTAATTTTAATTGCTATTGTTTCTACACAGTTAAATGGTTTCAATTATTGCTATGGGGCAATTCAACATTCACCATTTGTTTGCACATATTTGAATATATATACATATATGATTTGTAAGTAAACAGCTTGTTGATAATTTCCTTTTTAAATGAGAACTAATTTTAATTGCTATTGTTTCTACTCAGTTAAATGGTTTCAAATATTGCTATGTGGCAATTCAACATTCGCCATTTGTTTGCACATATTTGAATACATATACATATATGATTTGTAAGTAAACAGCTTGTAGGTAATTTCCTTTTTAAATGAGGACTAATTTTAATTGCTATTGTTTCTACACAGTTAAATGGTTTCAATTATTGCTATGGGGCAATTCAACATTCACCATTTGTTTGCACATATTTGAATACATATACATATATGATTTGTAAGTAAACAGCTTGTTGATAATTTCCTTTTTAAATGAGAACTAATTTTAATTGCTATTGTTTCTACACAGTTAAATGGTTTCAAATATTGCTATGTGGCAATTCAACATTCGCCATTTGTTTGCACATATTTGAATACATATACATATATGATTTGTAAGTAAACAGGTTGTAGGTAATTTCCTTTTTAAATGAGAACTAATTTTAATTGCTATTGTTTCTACACAGTTAAATGGTTTCAAATATTGCTATGTGGCAATTCAACATTCGTCATTTGTTTGCACATATTTGAATACATATACATATATGATTTGTAAGTAAACAGGTTGTAGGTAATTTCCTTTTTAAATGAGAACTAATTTTAATTGCTATTGTTTCTACACAGTTAAATGGTTTCAAATATTGCTATGGGGCAATTCAACATTCGCCATTTGTTTGCATATATTTGAATACATATACATATATGATTTGTAAGTAAACAGCTTGTAGGTAATTTCCTTTTTAAATGAGAACTAATTTATTAACACTATAGTATTGCTATTGTTTCTGCACAGTTAAATGGTTTCAATTATTGCCATATAACTCTAATAAGCCTATTTGATATTAACCATTTGTTTGCAGACATTGAAGTGGTTACAAGCTTCGCACTTAAATACTAATTATTCCAGTCAATGCTATTATATCATTTGCACATTCAAATGGTTAAAAGTGTTTTTATGTGATATAAGAATTTTAATTAAGGCACTTAATTGTAGAGTTTCAAGTATCATTGTTTAAAACTGATGTGGTACCTTCAATAAGTTTCCAGACTTTTTTGTACAGGCATTTAAAATTGTCGTAGACACTTGAAAATTCTGTATGTAATTGCTATACTTCTTATGAGATTACTGACTAATTTTTTATGATTTCAGGTTCAAATGATCAGCTACAGCAGGAATTGTAATAAACCCAACTAAAAGTTAGTGAATTTCAAAAATGCAATCTGGATATGAGAACACTTCACAAGAAAGATATTCAATAAAATTATGTTTTAAACTTGGAAAAATGCCACAGAAACGTATGGAATGCTTCTGACGGCTTTTGGACCATATTGCATGAATCGAGCATCAGTTTCTGAGAGGTATAAGAGATTCAAGGAAGGTAGGGAGTCTGTGAGGGATGATGAGAGATGTGGGAGGAGTAAGGAAGTTGATACACCAGAGTTGATTGGCCAAAGAGTTAGGGTTAGGGTTACTATGTTGAGGTTTTCAGGCAGTTCAGGAAGAGATTCGGTCGGAAGAGCCCAGCACTCTTCAAATCGGGTCAGTGGCATTTCCACCCGGACAATGCACCAGTCTACAACTCCATCCTTGTCACAGACTATTTGACCAAGATGGGCCACAAGACAGTTCCTCAACCTCCCTATAGTCCAACCTTGCTCCCAGTAACTTTTGTTTATTCCCTAAGCTCAGAGGCTGTCGTTATGAGACAATTGAGAAGATGAAAGAGGCTGACACAAGAGGACTTCCATGGGGCCTTCCAGAAAATATTGGAACGGTACAACAAGTACATTGCAGCCAGAGGAGATTACTTGGAAGGGTACTAGAGTTTCATGTGTGCACTATCAATAAAAGTGCCCATACGAAAAATGTCTTGAAACCTATTTAATGATTCTCGTATCTTTCTATTCAACCTTACTTATTTGTTTGCCCTCATATTAATAGTTTCAATATTTGTATTTAACACATATAATTCTATTCAACCTTACTTATTTGTTTGCCCTCATATTAATAGTTTCAATATTTGTATTTAACACGTATAATTCTATTCAACCTTACTTATTTGTTTGCCCTCATATTAATAGTTTCAATATTTGTATTTAACACATATAATTCTATTCAACCTTACTTATTTGTTTGCCCTCATATTAATAGTTTCAATATTTGTATTTAACACTTATAATTCTATTCAACCTTACTTATTTGTTTGCCCTCATATTAATAGTTTCAATATTTGTATTTAACACTTATAATTCTATTCAACATAACTTATTTGTTTGCCCTCATATTAATAGTTTCAATATTTGTATTTAACACTTATAATTCTATTCAACCTTACTTTTTCGTTTGCCCTTATTATTAATAGTTTCAATATTTGTATTTAACACTTATAATTCTATTCAACCTTACTTATTCGTTTGCCCTCATATTAATAGTTTCAATATTTGTATTTAACACTTATAATTCTATTCAACCTTACTTATTCGTTTGCCCTTATTATTAATAGTTTCAATATTTGTATTTAACACTTATAATTCTATTCAACCTTACTTATTCGTTTGCCCTTATTATTAATAGTTTCAATATTTGTATTTAACACTTATAATTCTATTCAACCTTACTTATTCGTTTGCCCTCATATTAATAGTTTCAATATTTGTATTTAACACTTATAATTCTATTCAACCTTACTTATTCGTTTGCCCTTATTATTAATAGTTTCAATATTTGTATTTAACACTTATAATTCTATTCAACATAACTTATTTGTTTGCCCTCATATTAATAGTTTCAATATTTGTATTTAACACTTATAATTCTATTCAACCTTACTTATTCGTTTGCCCTCATATTAATAGTTTCAATATTTGTATTTAACACTTATAATTCTATTCAACATAACTTATTTGTTTGCCCTCATATTAATAGTTTCAATATTTGTATTTAACACATATAATTCTATTCAACCTTACTTATTCGTTTGCCCTTATTATTAATAGTTTCAATATTTGTATTTAACACTTATAATTCTATTCAACCTTACTTATTCGTTTGCCCTCATATTAATAGTTTCAATATTTGTATTTAACACATATAATTCTATTCAACCTTACTTATTCGTTTGCCCTTATTATTGATAGTTTCAATATCACTATTTAACACTTACGATTCTTTTTAAGTATTACTATGGATTACTTACTATTCAAGTAGATATCACTCATTTGTTTACACACAGTTAAGTGGTCAAAAAGTTCTATTTCTAACACTTAAATTTAACATAAGTCATTTGTTTGCACACAGTTTAAATGTCAAAGAGTTCTATTTGACCCTTAGTTTGGAACGATATCAGCTGCTAACACTCCGAATCGGTATGTACCTGGGAGTAATTGCAATGAAGGAATCTTCCATATTTCTCTGAGCTCCAGGAGAGGAGCCTCATCATCAGATAATTTAGTTTCATATCCAGCTCACTCGTTGAATGTAATGGGCCTTACCCCTACTGCAGAGATGCAGTCGGTGTATTCCATTGGCTGGCCCCAGTTAGAAATAATAAGACTGTATTGCATTAATTTGGAACAAAAGAACCATTTGAAAATACTAAAATGTGCTGGTTTAAAAGCTTCTGTTTTTAGTAAAGTAAGCACAGAATTGCCCAATCGGCTGGGGCTGTAAAATATACCGACTGTGTCTCTGCACAGGGGTAAGACCCCACGGAAGAGTGTTCTGGGGCCATGTCGGCTGGGGTTGTAGAATTCACCGATTGCTTCTCTGAAGAGGGATTAGACCTCACCAACGAGTATCCTTGATATAACACTAAGTTATCTGACTGTGATGTTCAAGTGATGATGGAACTTTTACGAATCCAGAGAACCCATTCATGGTCATCGCTCCCAGTTTCACTCTGGCTCATAGTGGTAACATCTGATAGGGTCCTAGCTATGGGTCAAATAGAACTAAGCTGTGTTGTTTGAGAATGGACTGTTTTGATATTTAAACAGCATGCTTATTCTAAAATGAATTGTTTAGATTAGAACTGTTTTAACACTTAAACTGCGTACTTATGCTAAAATGAATTGTTTGAAATGGAACTGTTTTTGTGTGCTAAACTGGATTGTTTGAAATAGAACTGCTTTCGACATTGAAACTATATTTACATTAAACTGAATTGCTTGAAATAGAACTGTTTTGACATTTAACCGTCTGTAAACAAAAACTATAATTATACTAATCTAAATTGCTTCAATTAGATCCTTTTGACTAAACCGAATAGCTTGAAATAGAAATGTTTTTGACGAACTTCGTACTAAACTGAATTGTTTGAAATAAACCTTTTTATTTGTATAAAAATGGATTTGGCATTACATAACCCACAAAAGTTGATATACTATAAAACCCAAATAAACTAGCAAACAAGCACAGTTAATATAGAAAAGAAGAAGACTCTGTTGCACTAATTAATAGGGTTTGCTTTGATAATTTTAGGGACATCTGAGCTCGAACCCTGACCTCTACAGATACAAAACGATTTGGATAACATTAGTATTTCAAGTAAAGAGAAGAAAAATCAAACTTTGAAAAAATTAAGGAATATAATTATGTTTGCGTTGCTCACTTGTGATACTAAATATTTGATTTTTTTTTTCTTTGATGATATCCCAAAATTCGTGGGTTATCTAATGCTAAAGCCATCATTTTTGAAGAACAAGGGATAGTATATTGTATAATTGGTCGTGTCTGTGATGCATTCCCAACGTCGCAGTAGATCAATCTGGACAGTTTATATGCGTCTCTCACCTGCTCCGCCGAGACCCATTTGCATGTCTCGTGCACCTGTGGCCAACGATGCTCTTGGTCGGACGTCCCCGATTACTACTCTTCCATTCCTTCACATATGTAACCTATTATTAGTGGGGAGGAATCAATCAGAAAAATCACCCAATCATGGGGATTAGCTATCACGAAGAAATGATATTTTATTTCTTTCGCTTGATAAATAGATAATATGAACTTTAAAACCAGATTTTTTTCTTCTTTGAACTAAAGAGAATTCAATGTTTGTATGTAAATATCCTATCTGTGGAAATGTATATTGCTTTAGCTGTTCTTTGATGTTTTTATTTGTTTATCTTCATAGCAATGGTATTTGTCGGCAAAGGGCTTCCGTTTGGTAAAGTTTTCTTTGCTTGTGATACGTTTAACACGATTGATAATATGTCTGAGTAGTGTAAGCAGAACATTCTGGCATTTTCGATCAGGGGCTTTTATCTAAGCTGAAATAAAGACTAGTGACTATGTAAGATATTAAAGTAATTCAATCCCATGTTAATCATTTTTGCTGGTTCGAAATGTTCTCTACCTCAGGAATGACAAAGGAGGAGTCGTTTGTATTTATGCAAATCCTCCGGGAGTAATCTCAGAGATGTAGAGGCTAACGTGCAGGACTGTGGAATCTTACAAAGCGAGTTCGAACCCCAATCGCTCTGTTACGATCACATCAGTCCTAAAATCCTTGGGAAAGGTATAAAATCCCTTATCTCCCCTATAAGATGATGTCATAGTACTCTGCTCTACACGGATAACTTTCGTATTAAACAACCCTACAAAATTTGATATTTGCCCAGTCGGCTGGAGCTGTAGAATACATCGACCCCATCCCCAAATGAGTGTCCTAGATATAACTCTAAACAATCTGATGGTGAGGTTCCAGTAATGCTGAAACTTTGGAGAATGCGGAGCGACCTTTATTACCATTGCTCACGGGTCCACTCTGGCCCGAAATGGTAGCACCTGATAGGGCCCTATCTATGGGTCAAATAGAACTTAACTACATATTTATGCTAAACTGAATTGTTTGAATTAGAACTTTTTGACTAAACTGAATTGCTTGAAATGGAAAATTCTTTGACAATTAAACCATGTACTTACATTTAAACTGTGAGCTTATGCTAAACTGAATAGTTTGAAATGGTACTGTTTTTGAGATTGAAACTCTACTTACGCTAAACCGAATTGTTTACGACAGAACTGTTTTGACATTTAACTGTGTGTAAAGAAAATCTGTACTTATACCTAGCTGAATTAGAACTGTTTGAATAAACTTGATAGTTTGAAATAGAAATGTTTTTGACAATTAAACTTTGTACTCATGCTGAACTGAATTGCTTGAAATAGAACTGACTATTTGCATGAAAATGAATTTGGTGTTAGATAGCCTACAAAGCTTGATATGCCATAAAATCTAACCAACCAACCAACCAACATTTGATATGCCATCAAACAAAGTAACCTGTCATGAGCAGTCCAGTTCTTCTAGAGGAGTAAAGCTGGTTTAAATCAAGAGTTTTCCTTTTCCTAGATGGGTTTTCCAAACTTGGGTAAAGAATCAAGTCTGCTCTACTTTTTACTCATACATCGGAGAGAATAGATGGATTTTTGTCAAGCGTGAAATGAAACGAGATTTGCCACGTTCAAGATAAAATTAGATCTCCTATTTCTTTTCGGATGACGATATTTGTCGCGCTAAGTGTGCCAAATCAAGCCAGGATCTTGTTTGCTTATAGTGCTGATTTTATTAAGTAGTCACTCATCTAAAAACTGACTTATAGCTGCGTAACTTTGATGGCATTGCGGCTATTGGTGCATTCTGTTTGACTTGGTTGTAAGTCATACCAGAAGAGAAGTAAAACCTGACCTAAAATATAAGCTGATGGAAAGAATTTAGTTGCTTTCAAGTGCTTCCTCCACGATTTGAACCCGTGTGGCTGATTCCATTTTTGACGATAATAACTTTTTCACAAAGCACTCCTCCCATTAAACAAGCAATTCGTGTACAAGTGAATGTTTTTGTTATCTTGATAGATATTGTTCTGTATCCTACCGATGAACAGTAATGGGTTAGTCCTATTCCTCATAAATACGTCGGGCACGATTTTGAGGGTGGGTAATTATCTCGGTGTAACTGACGGCAGCGATTACTCGCTCAAAGTTGCCTGACGTAGATGCTGGGAAAGCCCAGCGTCCGCATCATGTGGCTAACCTTCCTCGAAACTCAGGTGCCGTCCCTCCAGGCTCTAACCCTCCTTCGAAGGGCTAAGTTCATCGTCTGACGCCTGAAGTTCTCCTTTTTAGGGGAATGCTGACGGGACCCAAGGTATTTTTGCCGCTGCCTGGCGTGTCTTAACGCACCTTAAAACAGGCTTTGTGCCATACCCGCTCGTTTGGTAGTGCGTGCGACAAATAACGTAATTTGCTGACTAAGTAGTCACTACTAGTAGATACCAACGAACTCTACAAGTCACCAAAACAAGAAAAATAAACAACAACAACAAAGACAAAATTTATTTCATCTTTAAAGATAGACTATCGTAAAACAAAACATCTTTCTCTAAGCTTTGATTTAAACGTAGGCAGGTGTTTTGCATACCTGGACAACCATTTGCAAGGCCGATCAGAGGTAATTGTACTGCTCTGGTAAAAACAGAAACATACTTTAGTTATTACTTATTCAAAATAAGGTTTCATTGGGTGATCTTGTGTATTGTGTGGCAATTGCTTTTTCATTGGCTTAACGAATGGATTCCAAAGGTTCCCTGTTGAATAGTTGGAAAAATATTGCATCATCCAATTCTGCCCTCTCACACTACGGATATTGCTAGCTCCAAGTTAATACCTCCACGTGCGAGAAGAAAGAAAACGAAGCTAAACGACTACGATCAGACGTTAATCTGGAATAAGAATATAAAAGACAATTTTGAAAATTTTACAGGGCACATAAACATGTTCATCATGACGCTAAGTTTTATTTAAAGGTGGATTTTTCAATGGTATATAGCCTCCTGTTATTATCATGAATATTTCTCAGCGTTTTGAAAATAAGATAAAATTCTTTCTTTTAAATTCAGAAAAGTAACAAATAATTGAAATTTAAAATCAAAATCTCGTAATTTTTCAATAGCAAACTGCTTACACCTGATAAGGAGAATCTATTATTTCACTAAATTTATCTACAATCGGTTTCCTTCTGCTTACTCCGAAAAAGGTTATATCAGCAACAATTAGAAATTCCGTGTCTAATTTATTAAAATTTGGAGGTAATGTTTGTCTTATAAGAATTCTCTATCAATTCATTGGTTCATATCATGCCAGTGAAAAGCTAAAGTCAAAGTGACAGGCGGTGAAAGGATGCAGGGAAAATTGGGTTCATGTCTTTTACAAGAGAGGCTTTAGAGACATTATTCAAACAGAATGTATGCCCCTTTTTCTCTGTCTCTCTTGCTATATATATATATATATATATATATATATATATATATATATATCTTTCTCAAACAGGCACATACACACAAGCCTGCACAAACATATATATATATATATATATATATATATATATATATATATATATATATATATATCAGCACTACAGGACGCAGTATGATAGTGCGTGGCGTGTATGAAAAACTAATCTCAGAGAAACGTCCTTGAATCTAAGAAAACTCATTAGAGATAACTTATAGAAATTGTTTCATATGGAGGCGCTCTCGGTGTAATGGTTATTTTCGTAAGAAATAGACACGGTAACAGGTGTTTAAATACTGAATGAAGGCTATTTCGCTGTTTCATAGCGCTAATACCTTTTCGAAGCATATGCGACCAACTGTTCTCTCTCCGTCTATGGATAACTAATAAGGTAGACTGCGCTCTTTAACCTTCGTACAGAAACCAGTGTAGAATAAAGAAAGCTCTGAATTCAAACCTATTAAATTCAGCATAAAAAACTGAACTTGTCATACCGGTGAGTAGGTATATATGTAAAGACTTTGTTTCTTGGGTAATTGTTGATTTTAAATTCTTTGTAATCGTTACACACAGACACTCATTTAAATAACTCTAACGTTAACAGTTTCCGTTAATTCTAGATTTATTTAATAATTTTACTGTAGCAGATGTTTCTGGGATACCGAAGCCCTAGCATAATATTCTGAAGCCTCACAAAATGAATATGATTTGGGGTATTGAAAACAAGTCAGTTAGGGTTTGTTTACTGCGTAGATTACTTCATAGAAAGTTTTAAACAAATTCCCGAGGAATGGTTAAAATGATTTCTTTTAATTTGACAGAGAATTACCTAGTTTGAATATAATCCATTTTTGCTATCTTGACACTTATTGAATCTCCAATATTAGTAACTCCAATGCTGCCCGGTTACTTTACCAAATACAAAGTGCGTCACAATTGTGGCTTCGGTTGGTTTCAAACTAATACCAACTCAGTAAGCATCTAGCCTCGTTTTCTAAATTATCTTCAGGTAACCGTCTTCATTGACAGTTTCCGGCTTGACTTCCTTATATGAAAGCAAGTCCTTATGTTGCTTACTTAATGAAAGTTTCGAATAGAAAGAAATGTCGTTGCAGCTTTGTTTATTCATCTTAGTTCAACGTAATCGCTTCATTGATCTCGGCTCAATGTTTGTGATTAGAGGCGCCAACAGAAAGAGAAATAATGTTCTCTAATCCGCTGCTGTTCCTGTCATCAACAGATTCTCTTTAACAAAGTTGACTCCTATAAAGTTTATGAATTCAAAAGACCATTATATACAAGGTTAGTCTGGGAAGTTTCCAGCCATTTAATATTGGTACAAATTGTCCTACCTAGGGAAGGGGTGTATCTGATCTCGTTAAATAAACTAAATACTTTTCAAAATGATCAGAAAAAGTTTTTTTTAGAATACCATCGTTTGACTCAAAACCTTTTTCCTAATTTGGTTCATCGCTTAAATTATCCACTCCCGTTTAGTTTTTAAAGATATCTTTGGCATTATTGTCGCTATTTCCCCAGTCTCACCGTCTAGCCAAGGTATCACTACCAACGTTGTAATTGTTTATACTTTTTTATTTTTTTTTTATTTTTGCAAAATTAAATCTGTCAGTCATAGAATTTGGTCGAAACTGTATTAGCGATGGGTCAACTCCGTAAAGCAAAAAACAACAACAACAACAAAAAAGCACACAAAAACAAATTTCAGAATGCACACGTATAACAATATAAACAATTTCTCCTCTGGTTTATCCTTGTCGGGTGGCTCATGTAAAACTTCGGACCTGGGTGATGTTTCCACAGTAAAAGGATATGAGCGGCAGACGAAAATTTGGTCTGTTTTCTAATCTATTCTCTATTTAAAAAGTAGACCCCTTATTTTAAGGTTTTTCTGACCAGCTATGGTACGTGAGGGTGGAGCCTGATGCACCTCATTCGTACAACATCCTATGCTATAGATCACAGCTTGTCTCTGCCGAAACTGACCTATTTATCTCCATATTGCTTTTTGAATATAAGTAAATCTGATTTCTGGTAAAGAAAACCGTTTTCCCTCGTTCCAAAACTAAAGTACTTTAAAAACAAAAACGTTATCTCCTGTCTTTTGATAATATAAGCACAGAAAACGCTACAAGCCATTTAAAAAAAAACATTCATCCCCCTCAAAAAATCCTTCTCTTTTTATAGATAACTATATACCTTTAGATAACTATATATATATATATATATATATATTTATATATATATATATGCGACACCTGTACGTATACATGCGTGTATAGAAATGCTTTCTCCTACCGGAGGCAGAAGAGCTAATCATGTCACAAAGCCAAAAGTCGCAGAGAATCAAATCTAGACTGTGAGAAAAGGGACGATCTGGGAATGGACTTGTGGAGGACTAAATACCTTCCGTAGTTTAATGGAGTTCCATTCAGGTTTCATTTCTACAAATACAACACAAATTTTACAAGCACGTAAACAAATGGAATGTGACAACAACAAACATTAAGAAACAAGCAATTTAATAATCATAATAAACTAATAAAGTTAATTAAAGTTAATTTTTCTGTTAATTAGTTTCTGAGCCGGATTTTCTAGAATGTTCTTATTTTGAGGTTTTAGCTGATTTGTTGGAAAAATATAAAATTTGAATATTTAAGGCAAGAAAATGTGTATTCTATAAAATCGATAAAGTTCTAAAAGTTGACCGTTGAATTAACTGTTGCCTATAATGAACTTAGAATATTAACATATGCTTGTCGCAAAGGACAAGACACGTTATAGAATAATTTCAGGAAAGGGTTGTCACAAAGTATATGATTTAACATTTTGAAATATTAATATGTTAATTTAAATGTTGAAATATATGATACGGAATATGGATGTAGAATAGGATACTTAAATAAATGAATGATATTTTCGTAAATTCATGATAAAAATTCATATATTTTGATCATTTGGTTTGGTTTTATGGCACATCAACTATTAATATTCATTTAATGCCAAATCCTGTTGTTATATATATATATATATATATATATATATATATATATCAAATATATGATTTGTAAAAGCATTTTAAGATACATTCAGATCAATGATCAAACAGTTCTATTTCTAATGATTCAATTTGGTATTAGTAAACTTAGTTAAATGGTTCGAAGTATTGCTATTTATCATAAACAATTCAATTAAACATCGGTCATTTGTTTAAAAACAGTTAAATGATTAAACAGTTCTATTTTAAACAATTCAATTTAGCATTTGTCTACACTCAGTTTAAATGTCAAACAGTTCTATTCGTCCCATAGAGTAGACCTTTCAGAGTGAACCTGAGAGCGATGCCAATAAAGACGTACTCTGCGTTTCCAAAAGCTCCCGCATTACAGGCACGTTATCATCCATTGTTGTGTGGGAGTCTTACTCCTTGGCAAAGAGGCTGTCGGTATATTCTGCAAGCCCAGCTTACTGGGCTAAAAAATTTAATGAATAATAAAGGAGAATTAATTTTTTATTTATTTGTTGCGGACTTTTTGTCCTCATCTAGGTAGTTTTTTGTGTTGTTTCTTCTTTCACTACGTTTCGGCCAAATTTCACCTCTGGCCTTCTTCAGGTGATTTCAATTAAAGACAATTACAAAATTCGGTACGGACCCGACTATGGAAGAACTGATAAGGGTTTATGAGACAAAAAACTCCATCCTTGATCGCCCTTCGGGGACCGTGGCGCAGCGGATAGAGGTGTTGAGTCTCTACAGTTCCTGGTGAGCATTGTCAGAAGATAGCGGTTTCAAATCCTACCCAAGCCGGCCAGAGGTTTACTTGGTCAAAAACGTGGTGCGATAGACAACAACTATGGAAGGCAGTAATTACTGGGGATACGGTTACAAGACTCAGCATTTCTATCAGAGGTCGCGGTAAATCACCTGAAGAAGGCCAGAGGTGAAATTTGGCCGAAACGTAGTGAAAGAAGAAACAACACAAAAAAATTACCAAGATGAGGACAAAAAGTCTGCAATAAATTTTTAAAAAAATTCTCAGAGTAAGAAGCCTCATCTCAAAAATGATTCCAATTAAAGACAATTGAATAATAAATATTCTTAATTATGCAAGAGTAATCTTTTTATATTAAAGTTTTTTTGGCGGTATATCCTGCTCCTTTTAATCAGTGGCAGTGGTGGTTGTCCATAAGAGATGGGATATACGATTAACAACAGAGTAGGAATTTAGTAAGAATCTAAGAGAGGGAAATAAAAGTGATACTTGATACATCCTGTGGCAATTAAAAGATTGAGCAGGTGATGAGAGATACGTATATAGATAATAGAAAAATGAAATAAAAATATACGAATTGAAAAAGAACAGGAAACATTTAGGTTGAACAGAGACATCAACAGAATCCCATTCCAATAAAATATTCTCCCAGAGTATATTCGGAAAAATGAAAATAAGAAGGTCGCTATATTGGTTATATAACTGTAATTTTCGAACTTAAAAATTCCATATTTTCATATTTTTTCTAAACTATAATCTTATATGTAAAAGTTTGAGAGAAAAGCATATTGTTGCATTATTAAGATATCTCACAGCAATTCTTCATTATATATATATATATATATATATATATATATATATATATATATATATATATATATATAGTATGCCTAGCCACGCTGATGAGTTCTGATAGAATGAAACAGATCTGTCTGTGGATGACAATATGTATATACTACCCTACTCCTTTAGGGTTGAGCCCTCTAGCGAATGAAGTAATCGCATTGCCATTAGCGTATATGCAAGGCTCTTTATATGAATTGAGCTCTCGGCTGACGGGTAGAGTCTTGGATTGGCGTTTGAGTCAACCGGGTTTCGATCCCAGCTATGGGAATCTACTATGTCTAGCCACACTGATGAGTTCTGATAGAACGAAACAGATCTGTCTGTGGATGACAATATATACATATATATATTCAAGCAAGTTTTGTTAAAGACGATGCAACACTTTTTTTTTTAAGACACCTTGTAATTTTCCTTGTGTCAGGATGGTAAAAGAATTGCCCCATATCTTCGGCCCAAGCGCTTTGGACTCTGCTTTTGGTCGTCATCAGGGGTAGTGCAGTTTCGAGTTGGCAGTTGATTTTTTACTATTTTCTTAATTTAAAACGTTTTGTTTTGAAGTTGTCGGTTGAAACGTCTTCAGTGTTTTGTTTTAAAACGTTTGGTTGAGAAAAGGCTTATTGATAGAGTTAGTGATTTTTCGATATGGGACAATTGATTTACCATTAAGATACCGACACAAGAAAAATTACAAGTCTTGAAAAAACATAGTGTTATATTGTCTTTAAGAAAACTTGCTTGAATAATAACTTACTGCCAAAATATACACTCTCCAAAAGATATATATATATATATATATATATATATATATATATATATACGAGGTGCATACGATAGGTTTCCTGACTTTTTTCGTATGGGCACTTTTATTGATAGTACACACATGAAACTTTAGTCCCCTTCGAAGGAATCTCCTCCGACTGCAATGAACTTGTCGTACTGTTCCAAAAACTTCTGCAAAGCCCCATGGAAGTCCTCTTGTGTTAGCATCTCAATGAACTTCGTCACAGCCTCTTTCATCTCCTCAATTGTCTCGTAACGATAGCCTCTGTGCTTAGGGAATAACCAAATGTAACAGGGAGCAAGGTCTGGACTATAGGGAGGGTAAGGAACATATATACATATATATACATATATATATATATTTGTGTGTGTGTGTGTGTGTGTGTGTGTGTGTTTGCTAAGGTACTTCTTTTCAAAAAGGAAAATTATTTTTAAGGATTTTTTCCACGAATCTGAACCCTGCATTATTTTAAATTGGTTAATAGCAAACATTATTTTAATCTTTGAAAAAAAAAGGTTTTTTCAGTCTATTCAAATTGGCAGTAAAAAATAGAATTTCAGGCATGGACAGAGGTCTTTCAGTAAAATTTTGGTGGCTGAGAAGAGCAAACAATGTGAAATTTACAAAAGTATGTGTGATACGTGTGGATACACATGTTTTGGTCAAAACATTTTTTACGGATGGGCGACAAATAAGTTTGCCACTACGAACAGAAAATACAGACGATAGAGTGGAAACATTCTTACAACCCGAAAAGAAACAAGTTCATGCACAGGACTTCTGTAGTATATTGACCTCCTACCCGGCCAAACATGCCATTCCAAAGCGGAAGTGCATTTTCTATTGGCGTGGGCGAGCTTGACTGACAATATGGGACAGGATTAAAATCCCACGGTTCAGTCACAAACTGATGCACCGGAAGAGAGTGACCTATGAACTGCATGACAGTTATTTCCGCTCTCTAACGATCAAACATGCCATTCCAAAGACGGCGGAAGTGCATATTCCGATGGCCAGTTATGGGAAGATATTGATTGGGCGTTTAACTATAATATAACTTGGTGAAGACAGGAATTCAGTTAGTTTTTTGGAGATCAGAGAGATGGAGAAATGATGCTGTAGAGAAAACAGCTGGGCTCCCGGGCCTCCGGTTGAGCAGCCCTGGAGAACGGGAAAGAAACGCTGATGGCCATAAGAGTGGGGGTCAATATGTTGCAGTTCTGTTTGGTCTCCAACTCCTTCTCACACACAAAGCTTGCAAATAAAGTGAGAGGTATATTTTTCTAAGAACTGTGTCGCTCGTCTTTATTGTGTTGTCGTTTGTTTGGCCAGAGAGAAACGTAACATATGATACGATTTGGTGTCGTCGTTATTATTGTGTCGTCGTTATGATTTTGCATGCATATGCATATGTGTTTGTATAGTTGGTCAGGGCTATACAACACTTCTGGGACCTAAAAGAAACTATCACAATCGATTTCCCTGAAAAAGTTGTGTCAACACATAGTGCTTACTATTGTCAAATCCTTAAATCGGGCGGTAGAATACACTGACGCCATTTCTGCAGTGAGGTCACCGTACCCCAACAATCGGAGACTCCAATATGCTGTAGATTTGGGGAATACTTAGAACCCCTTCATTACCATTTCTCCCAGGTCCATTCTGGCCCGGATTGGCAGCATCTGATAGTGTTTTATCTATGGATCAAATAAAACTGTTTGATAGTTAAACTGTACTCGAATCACTTATGCTAAACTAAATTATTTGCAATAGAACATTTTGATCGTTTAACTGTGTGTAAACAAGTAACTGCTGTTTGATTGAATTGTTAGTGATACATAGGAATACTTGAAAACATTTAACTGTGTGCAAACAAATGATTAACAGTGAACATAATTATTCGTATTTGATAGAAATTGAAAAAAAATGATCTCAGGCTCTTTTAATAATGTTAGCAATAAAATGTATGAAGGCATCAGATATTTGATATACATCTAGAAAAAGGATTTGGCATTAGATAACCAACAATGGTTGGTATGCCATTAAACTAAATCAAGCCAAACCAAACCAAACCAAATCCTTAATGGAATCACACTTGTTTAAATCTAAAGTATCGGAATTATGCGTAACTTGAATAATTTTCTTCCTCAGATGGAAATAGGAGGTGTCCTCGTGGTGTAATTGTTAAAGCGATGGACTACGGAATCGTAGTAAGCGAGTTCGTACTCTAGTCACGCTATTACGTTCACTTTCGGGCAAATACCCTTGGGAAAGGTATGAACCCCCTTATCCTCCCAACTATGGGTTAAATAGTACCACGACCGTTCTTCTAGGAGAATGGCTTTGGCATTAAATAACCTACAAAGGTTGATATGCTATTAAACAAGAAACCAAACCAAACCAATCAGATGGAAATATGACAAAAATTGGCTGTTCAACTGGACTCATGGTGTGATTTATTTGTTACGTAGTAATATGTTTATATACAATATACCAACGTACACCCACATGCACACAATGAATCTGTAAATTTCATATCTTAAAGAAAAAATTAGTGTATCCTGGAACATGTCGAAAATAAATTGCTAATAAACAACAAATTGATCTCAAAGTGTAGATGTATGAATAAGTACCCCTATTGTGACGTTACCCCCTCGGCCCCCACGTTACATCAACTTCTTCAAACCATTTCTCTTTACGGCCGTTGATCAATTAGTGGTTCCGATAGGGGTATCGCACATTTCCTTACTGCTACAAGAAATACAATCGAGGGAGCGGGAGGAAAAGAGAACAATCGAACAATATGCTTGGGTTAACTCAAGTGCAGAAAGGGAGTTATGTAACATTGTGCATGTGTAGACTAACGCTACCGTGGGTTTCTAGCGAAAATTCTACAACGCTACTGGAATGCTTACCTATCTTGACCGGACTTCATTCACTGGTCTGGACCCTCTCTCATGCCGACTCGTCTCTCTGTTATCCGGTGTTGATTGGTCACTCGTGTCACCCTTTGCCAACTGCCTTCTTCTCGAGATCCTTTGTCCAACTCTCCTCTCGCGTTCCCTTACCCACTTCCGGTCACCCGAGATTTCGAGTCCAAAACCCTTTGTCTGGTTTCGCACCAAAACAGACAAAGGAATCGTCTGCTTGGCGGACAACCTACATAGTGTTACACTATGTCATTTGCTCCCTGACTAATTAAATAATTTATCTCTGTATTTGGACTACTGAACATATTCATGTTTTTTTTTAATGTGAGTGTCAGGAAAACAGACATCTCTTCCAGAGACAGATAACTCACGCCTTAATTAAGGTTGATTAGCCACTTTTCCAATCAGTTATTGGGGGAGGTATGTTACAGTGTTGGAACCACAAGGGCAACGCTCGCAACAATATCTATTTTTCCACTTCTGGTCAGAAATCAAGAATACAGTTGGGTAGATGGATGGATACTACTCAATAATCCACCCCTGAAAATAATTATTGAGACTCATAAGTTGTGAATCGACGTCATTCTGTTTTGTTCAGTTACAATTATCAGATAATTGTGAGAAGTTAACTGTTGTTGTCGAGAGAAAATGGAATTTAAATCTTAGACGAAACTGTTAGTTGTAGAATTACTTTACACTAATACTCTAAGGAAATAAAAAGCTCCATCTATTCTCTTTCCTGGAATGGGTAAATTAATGGGCACGCTGAGATCTTTAGCTTTGCTAAGCTAATCCGTTTTTGTGAAGGGAAACTTTGAATTCAAAGCAGGTGGGTTCCGCTAAAAATGCTGACCTTTTGCCGGCTCCTGTTCGTAGCGGAAGCTTTAGGTAAATAAAGCAAGAAGTAGTTAAGAATTATTCGAATAATTGAACTTTTTGGGTGGGGGGAGGACGGTACACTCCTCGGCCTTTTTCAGCTATGATCGTCACCCTTCTGAGAAAATAACTTTTTCTAATCGTTCTTTCATAGCAGAAAATAAAATTCGTATCAAACAGGTTATTTTTCAAAACGAGAAAGAATAAAACATTTGATTCAGGCTTCATCTGTGATTTAGTTTATTTCTTTAATGGCATATCAACTGTCGTGGTTTATTTAATACCAAGCCGTTCTTGGGAGAGCAGAGGTACTACTAAACCCATTGTTGTTACGTGGTTTCTGATTTTAAATATCAAGTATCATTCTGTGGTATATATTTACTCACTTCCTCTGTCTATTGCTGGTTTAAATTCAGAGATTTTCTTCTCCAAAATTAGTTGCTTTAACCAGGCTAAAGAACCAATATGCCCAATTATTTACTCATAGTCGAAAGCCCAGTTGGCTGGGGCTGTAGAATATACCAACCGTATTTCTGCCAAGGGGTAAGACCCACCATAACGAGTGTCCTGGATATAACATTAGTTAATCAGATGCTAAGACTCCAGTAATACAGGCGTTTTGAGGATGTGGAGTACTACTTCATTACCATCACTCCCAGGTCCACTCTGGCCGGTGAGGTAGCATCTGATAGGATCCTATCTATAGGTCAAATAGAATTATTTGACATTTCAACTGAGTGCAAATAAAAATATTTGCCCAGTCGGCTGGGCTGTAGAATACACCGACTGCACCTCTCCAGAGGGATAAGACTCTCCCAATGAGTGTCCTGGATATGACACTAAACAATCTGATGATGAGGTTCCAGTGGTACTGGTGCTTTGGGGGATGCAGAGCACCTCTTCATTGCCATTGCTCCCAAGTCCACTCTGGCCCAGCGGGGTAGCACCTGATAGGGCCCTATTTATGGTTTGAATAGAATTGCATACTTATGCTAAACTGAATTGTTTGACTAAACTGAATAGCTTCAAAAGGAAATGTTTTTGACAATCAAACCGTACTCACATTTAAACTGCGTGCGTATGCTAAACTGAATTATTTGAAATGGAACTTTTTTTTTTTTACTTTGAAACTGTACTTACACTAAACTGAATTGATTAATATAGAACATGTTGACATTTAACTTTGTGTAAACAAAATCTGTACTTATACTAACCTGAATTAGCTGAATTAGAACTGTTTGACTAAACTGAATAGCTTAAAATAGAAATGTTTTTTACAATTAAACTATACTTACTTTTAAACTGCGTATTTATCCTAAACTGAATTGTTTGAAATAGAACTAGAATGGATTTGGCGTTAAATAACCTGCAAAGATTGATATGCCATAAAACCCAAACAAACATCCAACCAAACAAAAATATATTAAATCCAATTTTTAGAAATAGAACTGCTTGTATTTAACTGTGTATAAACAAATGACTGACTTTTTTTATTGAATTGTTAGTAATACGTAGCAATACTTGGAGCAATTGGACTGTGTGATAACAAATGCGTAATACTAAATGGAAATATTAGAGTTGATTAGCGACACTTGTAACTGCTTCACTGTGTCCTTGAATTGAATTGTTAGTGCTACATAGGTAGCGCCTTCAATAAGTTTCCAGACTTTTTTTGTAGGGGTATTTAAAATTGGCGTAGACTCTTGAAAATTCACTATGTTATTGCTATACATCTTATGAGATGACTGGCCAATTGTTCATAATTTCAGGTTCAAATGAATATATACAGAAGCAATTGGAATACACCCTACTAAAACCTGATTGTCACAGCTGGTGAATTTCAAAAATGCATTCTGGACGTGAGGAAGAACGATATGCAAGAAAATTTTATTTTCAACTTGGAAAAAATGCCACAGAAACGTATGGAATGCTTCAGACTGTTTTCGACCATCTTGCATGAATCGAGCATCAGTTTTTGAGTGGCAAAAGATATTCGAGGAAGGCAGGGAGTTTGTGAGGGATGATGAGAGGTAAGGGAGGAGTAAGAAAGTCAACACACCAGAGTTGATAGGCCAAAGGTTTAGGGTTAGGGTTACTATGTTGAGGTTTTAAGGGAGTTCAGGAAGAGATTCCTTGGGAAGAGGCCAGCACTCTTCAAATCGGGTCAGTGGCATTTCCACCAGGACAATACACCATCCTTGTCACAGACTATTTGATCAAGATAGTCATCAAGACAGTTCCTCAGCCTCCCTATAGTCCAGACCTTGGTCCCTGTGACTTTTGTTTATTCCCTAAGCTCAGAGGCTGTCGTTATGACACAAGTGAGGAGATGAAAGAGTCTGTGACGAAGGTCATTGACACGTTCATACAAGAGGAATTCGATGGGGCCTTGCAGAAGTTGTTGTAACGGTACAACAAGTGCATTGCAGCCGGAGGATATTACTTCGAAGGGGACTAGAGTTTCATTTGTGTACTATCAATAAAAGTGCCCATACGAAAAAAGTCTGGAAACTTATTTAATGATCCTCGTA
>OY757926.1:19008550-19058550 GCA_963585895.1 Sepioteuthis lessoniana
CTTTAACTATAACACTACAAGGATGGCCCCCCAACATCTGGTGGATTTTTCCATTTCAGCAGACCCCAGAGTGAAAAAAATACTAAAACCTTGCCAGAGAACAAAAGCAAACCTTATAGAACATATGGGATGACGGTGATATCAACTGTGGTTAGTTAGTTGGTTGGTTGGTTTGGTTTTATAGCATATCAACCATTGTATGTTATTTACTTCCAAATCTATTTTTATACATATAAACACTTCTATTCGGATTAGCATAAGTACACAGTTTAAATGTCAAAAACAGTTCTATTTCAAATAATTCAGTTTATCATAAGTTTACTGTTTATTTATCTCAAACCCATTGATAGGACCCTATTAATTGCTACAATTCAGTGCCAGAGTGGATCTGGGAGTGATGGCAATATAGGGGTACTCTGGATTCCCAAATTCTTCAGCTTTACTGGAGTCTCACCATGTTTTGTGTCATACTCTTTAGTGGAGTATTAAGCCTCTGCGGGGATGCAGTCGGGTGTATTCTGCAACCCCAGCCGACTGAATAAAAGTGTGGTTGGTTAGTGCGGAACAGTTCTAGAAAAAAAAGACTTGACGGGTTGAAAATCAGTGGAAGAATCGGGAACTTGTTGAACACAGGGCTAGAATAATCAGAAGAGCCCGGAAGACTTGACAAAACTTGCTTTATTCAGACTTTAGTGGAAGACCACCAGTTAAAGCTACCGTAAAAAATCACAAGGTGTGATTTAATACAAATATTTACTAGTAAGTGAGGAAATATTCAAATATTCACTAGGAAGTTAAGAAATTGTGCCAGAGATTAGAAATTGTATCCTCTCAGAAATGGCATCTGCAGAAACCAGAATCTCTCCTGAAAATGAAACGAATAAAATTCTCTGGGACTTTGAAGTAGAAACGGATCAGTCAATCCCGTTAAAAAATACAGAACTTGTTAAATTAATTAGAAAACAACCAATATTGCATCTAAAAGAAGTCGAAAAGATATAATATAGATGGATTTTGATAGAGACCCGAAAACTTTGTCAAACATGAGAGAGACAGTGATTCCACTCTGAGTTGGAACACCTTGAACGGTATCCAAGAACGTGAAAAAAATGACCTGATAGAATTTATAGAATTGGAGGATATGAATTTATCCTGACCACTATACTACAGGGTGGAACGATAAAATTGTCGCCCTAGAAAAGACCACATGATTCCATTTCCGTTTAATGAAAACCGGTTTTCTTTTTTTGTTGCAAACCATCGACTAGTTGTCTAGTTGTGTACAAATCCCAAGAGCTATAGAAGTCTTTATCATGTCCGAAAGTGACACAATGTTCAACGAGCGAGATCGGAGATGCACTGCTGTACAACTCATGCTCTCTACCGATCCAAGTTATGACAGCCAGAACCATCACTGGATTGCCACGAATAACAGGGACGTGCCCAGGGTGATGAAAACAAAATTTCCGGTTACGGTTATGGTATTTGGTGTGGTTTCAAGTGAGTGTCACATCATGCCACCTCACATCTTCGAAGTCAGCTTGGCAGTCAACACCAAAGTGTAGCTGGATGTGCTGAAGAGTGTGGTGATCCCCTGATGCAATCAGGTGGCCGGTGGCAGACTCTGGGTGTGGCAGCAGGAATCGGCACCGACCCACAAGTCCAAAGAGACCCAGGCTTGGCTTCAGAAGGAGTGCTACGACTTGGTACCCTTCTCTCACTGACCCCCCTCCTCCCCCGACCAGAACCACCTGGACAACTTCGTTGGTCATACGTCGAGAACATCACCAACATGACCTCCCACAACACCAAAGCCAGCCTGATCACTGCCGAGTATTAACGGAGCTCCCGCTTGTGGAAAAGACATGCTCCCAGTTCCGGATCCGTATCGAGGTGGTTATTGAGGCTGAAGGCGGTTACATTGAATAGATGTCAGCTCAACTAAATAATCAAGTTAACTGAATTGATTTTTTCAATAAAAGTTTTAAAATAAAGCTGTAGTGTTGCTTTCTTTAGGACGACAATTTTATCGTTTCACCCTGTAAGATTATCGATAAGAAGAGTCACGGAAACCTGAGTACACTTGCTATCACTCAGCCTCCAGAGAAAAATCAGATGTTAGTGCCGGTGTCAAAACTCACAAGGAGTGAAATAATAACATGTATCCTAATTGGTTTACTCTCTGTGAAGTCTTAACCCCAATTGTAACTGTTGAAAAATCAGAGTGCTAGGAAGTATCCTAAGCTTTCCAGGAGACTACTCAGTATTCTAACTCGCTCACTGACATAAAGGCAAAACATTTATACAGTTTCTTGTTATGTTGTCATTCCTTTTTAAAAATAGATCAAATACGGTATTTTAAAAATGCTTTTATCTGTATAAACATTTGAATGATAAGATTTAGCCAAAAAAATAATCAAGATTTCACGGAAAAAAACGTTTAAAAACAACACTAGTTTTTGACAAAATAGACTAATACATTGAAATACACTGATATAAATACGATGTTTAAATTATCATTTCAAATTGACAGCTTTTATAATTTGCATATGGTTAAAATTTACAGGAATGTATTGCTTCCCTTTTTGATCACCATACTTAAGAGCGATGGCAGCTTTAAACACGGATTATATAACCGAATAAATATGACAGCACACTTCCATCCCATGTGATCTTTGATTGATTAATTGATTAGTTGATTGATTTTATGTGAATATCTACACGTCTGACATTTTTTTAAGTCTACAGGTTATAAGAGTTTATTCTACGTTAATAATGAGTCTGAAAAAGATTAAATATTATATAAGCTACCTCTGTCTGTCTATCTCTGTCCCTCCTCCTCTTTCTCTCTCTCTCTCTTACACACACACACACACATACACACACACAATCTCTCTCTCACTCTCTCTCTCTCTCTCTCTCTCTCTCTCTCTCGCTCTTTTCTTAAATATATATATATATATATATAAGTAAAATTGGCGACCGTAGTTGAGGGCGATCAGAAGG
This sequence comes from Sepioteuthis lessoniana, assembly GCA_963585895.1. Classification (NCBI taxonomy): domain Eukaryota; kingdom Metazoa; phylum Mollusca; class Cephalopoda; order Myopsida; family Loliginidae; genus Sepioteuthis; species Sepioteuthis lessoniana. Next base: position 19,011,557 of record OY757926.1, read on the forward strand.
CTCCCTTTTCAATGGCTACCACACCGAGGTGTAGGGGAGGGCGCTACTCCATTCCTTGCATTGCTCCACTTTACCCTTGATATGTACCTTATATTGCTGACTGTTAAGCAAGGAGGCATCAAGCCTTTGAACCCAGGTCTCCCAGATCATTTGTGAACACTCTACCCACTAGACCAATGAGGCGGTATATATATATATATATATATATATATATATATATATATTGCAGTTTATATACATATAAATTGCAGTTGGTGAATTCTACGGGTTTCACGTGGGAAATAGATTGAAAAAATATAAAGTAAAACAAAATAGGTGATTAACTGAAACAAGACACCGAGATTAAATCTTAAACATAGGAACCGACACTTAGCTGAACGGGGATCGCTTGGAAGCCATACATGTTAAATTCGGCTGTTATCTGAATATCCATTAATTATCATATATTTTATTTATTCTATTTTTTATCCATTCTTTTTCTTTATCAATTTATATATTCTTTTTAATATTTAAAAATATTCTTTGATTTCTCAGCAAAATTTGTACACCATCTTAAGAGACGGGGTAAAACTCGTCGAAAAAAATTTATAATGGCACTGTAATTATACGGTGAGTTTTCATCTTTTTGTATTATATATATATATATATATAAACTTAACAGAATTATATATATATATATATACTTAACAGAATTAATTTTCAAACCAGTGCTAATGTTCTTAAATGTCTTTAGCAACTGAAACTATTTATAGAAACAATTCTAAAAGTAAATGTTACACACTGCAACGGCCCAGATAATCTTCTTCTTACAAAATAGTAATGTACATATAAAAGTTACACCACTTTTGGTCTACATTCCCCCCTGATGATGGCCTAAAGTTGGTCAGAAAGTGTTGCATATTGACCTCCAACCCGGCCAAGCTGTCAAAATAAGAAATGCATCTGTGTAAATAACAGGTGCATCCGGTCAAGGTTGTCAGGGATAACCTTGACTGTCGACGGTTTGAATTGAGTGGGCATAAAACACTAATATAACTCGGTGCACAGGAAGTTCGAGATGCTGGAATGAGAACCATGTCCCAGCAGAGGCTGGGCCCCCAGGCCCCCGGTTGAGCAGTTCAGGAGAACAGGAAAGAAACGCTGTTATGGCCAGAAGAGTGATGGTCAATATGCTGCAGTTCTGTTCAGTCTCCAACTCACCTCTCCCACAATAATACCCTTCGTAACCCTTTCGAACCCTTTCAAATAAAGTGAGAGGTATATTTTTCGAAAGAACTGTGTCCGCTCGTCTTTATTGCGTCGTTATGATTCTGCATGCATATGTGTATGTAAAGTTGTTCACTGGCTCTTCCGTCTCCCGACAGCTCCTTCGTGTGCACGAACTCTCTGCAATTGTAAAATAATTGTAAAATACACCGACTGCATCTCTACAGAGGAGTAAGATCCTCTCCAAAGAGTGTCCTGCATATGACACAAAATAATCTGATGGTGAGGTTCTAGTAATGCTGGAGCTTTAGGGAATGCATCGCTCCCAGGTCCATTCTAGCCATGAATGGTAGCAGCTGATATGGTCCAATCTAAATAAATATATAGGTCAATCAAACGTAACTAAAATGCGTACTTATGCTAAACTGAACTGCTTGAAATCAAACTGTTTTGGTATGCAAAAAATATTTATTTGAAATGGAACTTTTTGTGACATTGAAACTGTAATTACGCTGAACTAAATTGTTTGAAATAGAACTGCTTTGACATTTAACACTGTGTAAACAAAAATTATACATGTAATAAATTAAATTATTTGAATTAGAACTGTTAGGCTAAAATAGGACTGTTTTGACATTTAAACTACGTACTTATGCTTAACTGAACTGTTTGAAATAGAACTGCTTTATATAGAACTGAACTGTGTACCTATTTGAATTGTTTGAAACAGAACTGTTTTGACACATAACTGATTGTAAACAAAAACTATACTTATACTAAGCTGAATTTTTAAAATTCATTTCGATGTTAAATGGCCCTAACAGGTTCATTAACTTAATAGAAATTCAGGTACCATTAGGTCACTGCTCCTGAGGTACTTTTTGATCGAAACTAATCAGTATAATGTTTGTGAAGATTAGTAATTCACTATCAGTTATAAATGTAAAGAAATAGAAATTATTAATTCCTAGATCGGAATTTTCTTCATTTATTTTCTCCTTTTCCCGCTACACACACACACACACACACACACACACACACACACACACACACACACACACACACACACACACACTCCCTCTCTCTCTCTATATATATATATATATACGCGCGCACACACACACACACGCATATATATATATATATGACAGTTAATACGCACACATACACACATTCATATATATTTTTGTATATATATACATATATATACTTATATACACACACACGCTCACATGCACATACACACACACACACACACACACACACACACACACACACACACACATATATATTTATATATATATAATTATTCGGTCCAGTTAAACCGGAGTTGCGAGATATGAAAAACTCAACTACATCTTCAACGGTCAAAATTCAACTTCAACTCAGTGGCAGAGAACTCAATTCAATGTCAACTTTCAACTCCGGAGTCAGACTTCAACTTCTCAACTCTATAGTCGGACCCCAACTTCTCAACACCATGGTCGGACCTCAACTTAATCTTTTTAAAAATCTTCCAAATTCTCAGCCATCTCTTCTGGGTATGACATCATCCACACTCCAGTCCCATTTCCTGATGATTGTCATATCTTTTGCGCACGCGCGTAAACTGCACCAATTGACTACATACCTGAACTCTAAACTCGAATAGTTCAAAGACCAACCAAACTGAATGATAAAATAAAATAAATGAAAAATTATTTAAATAAAAAAAAATCATTCCTTAATTCCTATATATATATATATATATATGTATATATATATATATAATAAGTAAATACATATTAGTTTTTTTTTTTGTATTTGATAGCATGAATTCTTGTCTGTGACCTGAGGTTTGATGACGTTTTATAAATGACAATCATCAGACAGAGAACGAAAGATAATGAAGAAAACTACAAACCACAAACCCATGAAGTGACATAGTGACAACCAACACTGTTATAATATATATATATATATATATATATATATATATATATATATTAGGGTTGTTGATTTTTCACTTTTCTTAAAATATTAAAAAATCCAACTTACCGAAAGTTGTGTATGGACCTATTAAGCACTCATTCAAAAAATTAGATCCACTAGTTCAACGGTTTTTTGAGCGTTTGGTATAAAAAATCGTAGACAAAAACATACTGAAAACTGCTCATTTTTGCAAGATTTGGCTTGAATATCAGTGTAAAAACCAAATAATGTTCGTATTTAAATCAGGGAACGTCCTTTTATTTTATAAAAATGATATTAATTAAAGATATGACAAATCTTCAAATTAAAAATCTGGCCTCACCATTTTCAGTATATGCTTCTATAAACTACTTTTTAACGTTATGTATTTAGTAATAATATTTGAATACCTTAAAAATTGATTTTTTTCAGTTATAAATGAAAATATAACAAACAAAAATATAAAGAAAAACATACACTATTTTAATAGAGATTAATATATAGAGTCAAATTGCTCCATATAAGAGCCCTTAGACAAAAATGCCGTTCTCAATTTCTGACTCAAAACTTTGGCTGTTATGTGTGCCTTGCTTCAAAACCATATACAATTTGTGAAGTTTCCGTTGTTAACTTGACTGCCCGTTCCATGGCCTGAGAATGTGAGGGCAAATCTGGCAAGTCAAGCTTGGTTCCATTTAACAATGATTCTCGAAATTCAGATTCAGAAAAATCTTCCATCATTGGTGGTTCAAAAATGCCACATAATGTTAAATCTATTAACTGTGTCCAATGTGTGGCATTAAAATCAATAGTTGGTGTTCTTTTTAACCTTTTTCTGGTTGACTCCCCACTCCTGAAAGAATATAAGAATTAATTAACTGAATTATAAAAAATTCCAATCTTTATTGCTTTTATAACTATGGTGAAATTAGATAAAATCTTTAAAAATGATTCTATAAATTGGAATAACTGAGTCAGTGATATATGAAAATATATTTAATTACCTAATGGCCAAAATTCTTGTTAAAGGTTCTTCTCTTACTTCAACTTTCTCAGATTTGACCATGGAATATAGAAGTTTTTTCTGGCAGTAAACAAAATGTATTACCTTGTATATTTCTTTATGCTATCTGCTGGATTTCATGAGGCTGCTCCTTAATTCTCTGTATCATATTAAAAATGTGCAGTTGCTGATTGTGGAATTTATTATTTCTTTTAATTTCAAACCAACATGTGTCATACACATTTACGATAAAATTTATTAAACTGTGGAGTTTTGTTGTGAGCCTTTGTGGGTATGCACCACGAGTCCATAAACACATGAGCCTGATGGCCAATGTTAACCATCTTACCTGTTAAAAGGACCAATTTTCCAGGAGGCATATCTAAAGTCAACCAGACCTGTAGAAATATCTACTGCGTATTCATAAAGGAGTATTTAGTCACAACTGAGATCATCAATTTTCAAAATTGAATCCAAAGATCTGCTAATAGTGGAAAATGATATTTGGGGTAAATCATGGCAATCCTTTGAGCATAATTTCACCAGAGGGCCACTGAATTCTTTACGGCCTTTTGCGCAGCCACCTATATTTTTAAAAAGGGCTCTGAAAGCTAGTTCCTTATGGTGCAGAGAGGAGCCATTTGTGCGAAGATTTAATTTTTTTTTTCTAAAATTGCAACCATTCCACCTTCACAACCTGTGTTGGCAGTAGCGTTGTCAACAAGGATAGCCTTGATAGTGTTCTCAATATTGAATTCATGTAAAACATCCATCACTTGCTCTGCATAAAGAGCACCTGTTGCACCAATATTAGGAAGAATTCTCTTTGTCAGATATTTACTTTCATATGGTGTCTCCTTTGTAAAAGTTAAGTGGCGTTCTAGTCCCTTAGTTTTTTTCATAGTTTTCTGTCCATTTTCCTCCACAAAATTTCCTAATACAGCAACGTGTCCTTATCCATTGTATCATCAACTGCAATACATATAAGATTTTCAATACTTTGATCCTGTTTTTGTTGGGCAGTTGTTTTCATTTTAGTCTTTGCCCTATCAACTTTACATTTATCAATGATAATATCATTTATATTAATACTGAGTATAAAGAGTCCACTAGCCTTCAAATCCAAGAGCAAGGCATTGGCAAGGCTGGCTCCAAGATTAGAAGATATGTCTCCCCTGAGTAACACGGGAGCATATCTTGGACATTTGATAAGACTATAAGGCCTTTTTGGATGATTCCTTGGCAGCAAATATTCTTCTCCTGGTTCTTCACTTCGAGAAGATGAGTAGGAGGGGGAAGAAACATTACCCTGGAGAGTTGCTGTTGAAGCTGTTGGTGTTGAATATAATCTTTTTCTTGACCCCTCTCTTTCTTTTTTACTTTTTTATAGCACTTTTATCTATCATATCTAGCTCGTAAACAGTTTTTTTTAATGAATAAGCACTAACTTTAAAAATATAAACAAATCAGAATAATTATATAAGTTGTATTTTTTAATAGTTAAGACTATTTTAATGATAAATTCAAGAGATATTAGTGATAATTAAAATCTTAAACAGTAAATAATCGATTAAGGGGAGGTCATTTCAATAGGTGAATACCATAAAAAATATACAATAAATAAAATGGCATAAGTTAATAGTTATTCGTATGTTAAATAAATTTTTTTATAGCACTTTTATCTATCCTATCTAGCTCGTAAACAGTTTTTTTAATGAATAAGCACTAACTTTAAAAATATAAACAAATCAGAATAATTATATAAGTTGTATTTTTTAATAGTTAAGACTATTTCAATGATAAATTCAAGAGATATTAGTGATAATTAAAATCGTAAACAGTAAACAATCGATTAAGGGGAGGTCATTTCAATAGGTGAATACCATAAGAAATATACAATAAATAAAACGGCATATGTAAATAGTTATTCGTATATTAAATAAAATTTTATAGTGATTTTATTCCTTTTTAATTTTCATATTTTCATTTAATTTTTAAAGATAAGGAATACTAAACTTAAAAATATTTATTATTAAGTGTATTGTATTATTTTGTTTTTGTTAAAACTCCGGTTTTATTCAACCGACGCGTGTTGCCGGTGACACCTTTAACGTGATAAAAATCCCAATTTATTTGGTCTTTAAGTTTGATTCCTCAAATAAATAAAAATTTTTGAAGAAAGATATTTCTTATCGTAACTTTTGACATTATTTTGCAACTTTCTTTGAATGCCATTTTTTACAGTTCCAAAATCGACCTACCATAATATATATATATATATATATATATATATATATATATATATATATATATATATAAAGGTCTGGCATTAATTTACAAGCAAGTGCTTATATGCCATAAAAGTAACCTGAAATGCTACTTGTACCAACGAGTTTATCTTACCGTCGATCGAACTACAAAGGGAAATAATTTCTATCTCTATAGCAGCTTAATTTCAGCTTATGAATTTCATCTGCTGACAATATTGTTATCATTCCATAAAGACTTATCTCCTATTCTATGCGTCTTTTAACGAGAGAATGTTTTTCATAGCAGAGAATACTAGTCATTTCCGACCCTTGCTATTAATATCCATGTATAAGTGTAATAGCTTTAAGATTTCTTCGAAAATCTCCGGTGATACCCAAACCAATGATAATTACTCCTATTTTGAATATATAATTCAGTGACGTACGGGTTGTTTGGTTAGTTGTTTAATATGTTGGGTTTTTATGGCATATCAACCTTTATAGGTTATTTAATGCTAAATCCTTTTTCATACTAATAATCAGTTTAAATTCGTACAATTAAGTTATGCATGAGTACACATTTTAATTATCAAAAACATTTCTATTTCAAACTATTCAATCTAGTCAAACAGTTCTAATTCAAACAATTCTGTTTAGTATAAATATTGATTTTATTTACACAGTTAAATGTCAAAACAGTTCTATTTCAAGTAATTCAGTTTAGCATTAGTACGTATTTTAGTTCTATTTGACCCATAGATAGAACCCTATCAGGTGCAACCACTCCAAGCCAACATTACTGGAACCTCATCATCAGATTTTCTAGTGTCATATCCATCAGATTTTCAAGTGTCATTTCAGGACATTCGTTAAGGATGGGTCTTACCCCTTCTACAGAGATGCAGTCGGTGTATTCTACAGTTCCAACCGACTGGGCAACATGCAGGCTATTTCACAACTTTTGAAGCAATATGTTATATAGTCATGAACAACGATACATACACGTATGCATGCAGAAACATATTCAACACAATAAAGACGAGCAGACACAGTTCTTTTGAAAAATATACCTCTCACTTTATCTAAAGGGTTCGAAAGGGTTACGAAGGGTATTATTGTGGGAGAGGTGAGTTGGAGACTGAACAGAACTGCAACATATTGACCCCCACTCTTCTGGCCATAGCAGCGTTTCTTTCCCGTTCTCCTGGGCTGCTCAACCGGGGGCCTGGGGGCCCAGCTTTATTGCGATGTGGTTCTCATTCCAGCATCTTCTTTCCAACTGACTCGAACTTCCTGTGCACCTAGTTATATTAGTGTTTTACGCCCACTTAATTCAAACCGGTGACAGTCAAGGGTATTCCCTGATATCCTCGACCGGATGCACCTGTTATTTACACAGGTGCATTTCTTATTTTGACAGCTTGGTCGGATCGGAGGTTAATATGCAACAAATATAATTGATCACAAATCAAAAGCCACAATTGATCCTATTTACCCAACCCCTCCGCTCGGGTAGGATATGACACAAGGTCAATTTTTAAGCGGAGTTTAACAGGTTTGAATTCAGAGTTTTCCTTCTCCTAGACTAGTTGCTTCACCAAGGTGGAAGAACCTAGTCTGCTCTACTATTTACCCATAACTAGAGGGAGAATAATTAGATTCATATCTTTCCCAAGGGTATTAGTGCTACGTGAAATGCAATCAGTCTCGTCCAGGATTTGATCTTGTGTCACCGTGTCCATTTCCTACCACAATTGATAGATTAATTAAACTTACCCTTTTTTGAAGGATAGAGAATTACATTTTAGGATCTGAAACAATTTAGTCTCAGCTATGGAGAAATAATTTCAAGAAAAGCACGAGACTACTTGCTCCAGATCAGTGCTGCTCAGTTGAAAGTATTGTTAGACAAGGCGTGGCAAGTTGTTAATAATGGGTGCACATCCCTCAGAGTGATTTCTTGAATCTTCTCAAGAATGGCTACTTTTAATGCAGGAATTGTTTGACGGTTCCAATGTTATATGTTATCCTAGAGGAACAGCAAAAGAAAGAAATGGGTTGTTTAGGTCAACATCATCTTCGTCTAAATGAAGATTGTAACGTGATATAGTAGGTTCAAGTTATAAAGAGAACAAGAAGTTGATTTTTGGAGAAAGAGAGAGAGAAGAAAAAATCAGGAAAAAAAGGGCTGATATAGACTTCTCGGTAGTAGGCAGTTGACCTCTGAGTGGCTAAGGCGAACTTACTTGTGGGTCAGCCAGTCACGTGAGTGACTACGTTAATTTAAAATGACTAGAAAAAAACCGACATCCCAAATCTAATGTCCACGTCTGGTCCTCTCGTACACCAGGCAGAAGTAAAGGTAGGTCCTGTTTTTGAATAGCAGAATTGAAAAGAACTGCGACTTTTTAACAGAAAATATTAGACAGTCTTTCTCTATCTCTTCTTGGAAAACATATAAAGTTATAAATCTTATATAGTTATAATGAGTGAATATATATGAAGGAAGAATTACTATAAAACTTGTTTATATAAACATATAACCCTCTTTATTCTTCTTGGAATGAAAGCTTCTATAGGTGTGTGAGATACAGACGGACGGAAGGAAACGAAGACAGCTAGCCATATTGACCCATAACTACTTCTTTACTTAACCAGAACACGTGTAATCATCAAGGCACCACAAAGCATTTTTCTGCTTCTTGGGTGGGGGTACTTAACCGGATACCTGCGGTGAACCGCTACCTTAACGAGTTTCTTTCCGTGACTGAAAGCTGACACTGACTCAAGACTCATTCTGACTGCAACTAACTGCGACCCTCACGTGGACATCTGCACGTTTTATTTCTTAACACCCACATATTTCTGATCAGTCACGTAACTGCTTCCGCTTTTTTTCACGGGTGCGTCCTGTTTAGAGAATCTCTTATTGACGGTTCGCTTAAGGGTCAATATGCAACATAACACCTTTAGAAAAATACTAAAATACTCTGAATTGAGTGAACACATGGCGTACCTGTTCTTGCAAGCTACTTATAATCATGCCAACGCAATTAGATTTCAGTAAACATGGTTAGATATAACAAGATGTTTATAATTTCCTTGGTAAAATCTAAAAAGAAAAAGAGAATAAAGTCAACCTGAAATATTTGACAGGCTGCTGCTTTGTTTCAAGAGTTTGGAATCAGGCTGTACAACAGCAAATATTAAAAATATTCTAAAATCCATGCTTACACCAATTCTTTCTAACTGTCAATTAGATTTAAAAAAAAAACATAAGTAAATACCACGTATGTTGTCGAGACATTGATAGGATATTAGCTGCGTTGAGATGTTATTAGCGGTTTCCCAGAAAAAAAAAGAGGCCACTTATTCAATATTTGATATCATTCATAATTAAAATTATTCATCACAGCCTCCCCGACCTTCTTAAACAATGAACTAATCAATATTATCTGAATGTCAGGTTGATGCATTAATACAGAACTTCAACATCTTCCAGAAAATCTCAGCCTCGGGAAAACGTTTGAGAGCGATAATCCCTTCCCGATCAATATATGAATTTATCAGATTTCTGTATTCTAAAATAGATATACATCCCGAATTAATAGGGTAAGTCAAAAGTTTAACAATATAGGGTAGACCTGATAAGGTATTATATGTGGTGGTTAGTACAGCGGTAGTGGCACGTTGTGAATTGCTGGACACGTAGTCTAATTTTGGAACTTTCGCCTTACCAGTGCAAATTGGGCCATATCACCCCTGAATCAACAAAACAATTTGCTTTGCGAAAGATGAAAGTGCAATTGATCGCCAATGGCTCAGGAGACCGGGGTTCAATCCCAGGTCGATTCAAACCAAAGAATCAAAAAATGGTACTTGAGGCCACCAACCTTAACACTCAGCATTTTAAGGTATAGGTCAAAGGTAAATTGGAGCAATCCAGGAAATGGAGAAGCGCCTTCCTCTACACCTTGGTGTTGAAGCTATTGAAATGGGGGTCTTCGGGTCTACTTCGACTAAGGTCGCTAACTTTTACAATTATAAAGTGACTTAAGAAATTCGGTTCGACGATCAGGCAATAGCAAGCAGGCCTAAATGTGTGGATTCCGGGGCTGTGCTTCATGGCACTGATATAAGTCTGGTGAGTAACATGCAGAGAGTGTCAGGCGATCAAGTAATTAAAAGATTTATAGCAACTTAACATGGGTGATCCAGCGGGAAACAGGTGTAACATATTGACCTTCAACCCAGCTGTTAATCGAGAAACAGGTGCATCCGGTGGGAGATATCAAGATATAACCTTGACCGTGGACGAGTTGAATTCGGTGCAATTGCGACGCCCACGGGAAGCAGGTATATGTCAAACAATTATATAACCCGGTACCACAGACAGTTCGAGTTAGTTGGAGTCAGTTAGTTGGAGTTCGAGTTGCAGTTCGAGGCAGTGAGAACCAACTCCCAGCAGAGGGCTTGAGCCCTCAGGACCCCCGGTTGAGCAGCCCAGCAGAATGAGAAAGAAATACTGCTATAGTCAGAGGAAATTGGGGTCAATATGTTGCAGTCTGTTCAGTCTCCAACTCACCTATCACACACAACCTTTTCGCAATGGTGGTGTCCTCGTGGTGTAAGGTGGTGTCCTCGTGGTGTAATGGTTAAAGCGATGAGCTGCGGAATCGTAGTACGCGAGTTCGTACTCCAGTCGCGCTATTACGTTCACTTTCGGGCAAATACCCTTGGGAAAGGTATGAACCTCCTTATTCTCCCTCCAGCTATGGGTAAATAGTAGGACGGACTAGGTTCTTCAGCCTTGGTGAGGCAACTAGTCTAGGAGAAGGAAAACTCTGAATTCAAACCTGTTAAACTCCGCTTAAAAATTGACCTTGTGTCATATCCTGCCCGAGCGGAGGGGTTGGTAAATAGTACCTTTTCGCAACCCTTTCGCAACACTTTCGAATAAAGTGTGATAGGCATATTTTTCTAAAGAAGTGTGTTCGTTCGTTCATTATTGTTGATTATGTTTCCGCATGTATACGTACACGTATAGCCGTATCACGGCTATACAACACAGGGCTTTCAACGGGACTTGAACGTAAGCCCATGTTCATTTTTGTGGGTAGTTTCATAGGCAATTCTTGTTTCTACAGTTGCACAATGTTCACATAAACCCTTAAACTTCAACCCCAGTCGCCTAGGGTGTTGAATACATCGACTGCATCTCTGCAGAGGAATAAAAAAAATCCCACTTTCACTAAACTGTCTCTGATAATAGGGCTTCAGTTCTGGAAGTTTAAGGAATGTAGAGTAACCATATTTACCGCCCCAACTCGGGCAGGATATGACGCAAGGTCAATTTTTAAGCGGAGTTTACCAGGTTTGAATTTAGAGTTTTACTTCTCCTAGATTAGTTGCCTCACCAAGGCTGAAGAACCAAGTCTGTCCTACTATTTACCCACAGCTGGAGGGAGACTAATTCGATTGATACCCTTCCCAAGGGTATTAGTGCTATGTGAAATGCCATCAGTCTCGTCCAGGATTTGAATTCGTGTCACCGTGTCCAATTCCTACGACGATAACCATTACACCACGGGTACCTCCACCGGAATTTAGAGTAACCCTTTATTACCATTACACCTAGATCTACACTGACCCGAAGCGGAAGTACCAATGAGGGTCCATCTATCGAAAAAGATTTATTTTTTGTGCTCTTAACTGTGTGCAAACAAATGGCTGATATTAAATTGAATTTTTACATTGCAATACCTAAACTATTTAAGTTTATGCAAATGAAAATGAATGAGTAATTTTGAATAGCAATATTTGAAAACGTAGAACCATTTAACTGTGTACAAATAAAACGATGCCGCCGAATCGATCGTGAGCCCACAACTACCCTATGTCGTCACCTGAATCTTCGTCCTCTTACACCCGTCCTGCTTCAGCGCTATCTCCGATGGTTCGGGCACGCAGCTCGACGCCAAGAGGTAGAGATCATCCGCAATGCACTTCTCCCTCCTTCTCTTTCTAACTGGCGAAACCATGTCGGTGGGCCGCAGAAGACGTGGGCCAGCACAATCAAGGATAACCTAGCAGCACTATTAGGTCCCCAAGTAGTTGATCTTCAGTGATGGAATCGCGATTGGCGTGCCATTTCGTGTGACTTGGCTCAGGATCAGCGAACATGGGCTGCGATGGTTCGAGATGCTGTACTTGCTCGGGAGGAAGCCGGTTCAACCGACCCGGCTGAAAGCCGCTACAAGTCAAGCCAAGTACAAATAAATCTATTAATGTGGAATATTTGAAACCGTTTAACTGTATGTGTAGTATACTGATAATAATTGTACAAATACAGGCGGTAAGGGTTGGTTTATTTATTTCTACCTTCAGTCCTGGATGACAAAGGAGACAGATACAAATCATCAAAGCCTATGCTAACCAAACTACACTGACCCTGTCCCCACGTACGGAAAATCTTGTGGTGTTTAAAATCTTAATTCATCTCTGCCAGTCGACACCCAAAACATATGACCTTATCAGATCCAAAAAACTCACCTGCACTCTTCAACAGTAGAAACTCAACTAAACTGACTTTTCAAAACCCTCAATTCTTCAGGAAATCTCTTCCGGGCATGAGATCATCCACATCTCAATTCACTCCGGCGGCCGTCCAGCCTCATTTCCTCTCTGGGAGTTTATTATGGCAGATGATGATTGCCATATGCTTTCCGCGCGGACGTAAGACTGTACCATCTGACTATGTACCTGAACTAAGAGACATCGAGTTGAGTAAAGCCTTACCGAACTAAATCATAAAGTATAAATAATGACAAATGATTAATATAAAAATTAATTACTTAATTACATAACATACGAAAAATTGAATTATCGGTATTACATTGAAATACTTGGAATCAATTGACTATGAGAAAATGAATGAATAGTGTTGAATGGAATAATAAGTGTTAAATAGCAATACTTGCAACCCCTTTGTTATGTGTAATCAAATGATTAATATTAAATTGAAGTATTTGTGTTAGCAATAATTCAACTGTGTAGAAACAAGAGCAATACTTAATAGTCTGCAAACAAGTTACTTCTAACTCATTGAAAAAGGAAATTATTTACAAAATATTCCTTTACATATCATATATGTAAAACAATTTTAATGTGTGAAAACTGTTGAATTAATCTGTTAGTCTGAGAATTAATTTTTATTTATTGCAGACTTTTTGTCCTCATCTTGGTAGTTTTTTTTTTGTGTGTGTGTGTGTGTGTGTGTGTTGTTTCATCTTTCACTACGTTTCTGCCAAATTTCACCTCTGGCCTTCTTCAGGTGATTTTACCGCGACCTCGGATAGGAATGATGAGTCTTGTAACTGTATCCCCAGTAATTACTGCCTTCCATAGTTGTTGTCTATTGTACCACGTTTTTTGACCAAGTAAACCTCTAGCCGGCATGGGTAGGATTTGAAACCGCTATCTTCTGACAATGCTCACCTGGAACCGGAGAGACTCAACGCCTCTATCCGCTGCGCCACGGTGTGATAGACAAACGTAAGTAACCCATGCACTGAGCCGAAATGTTCTCAGCCTAACTAAACCCAAAGGCATAAAACGAAATCCCTTTGCCATTATATTACACCGTTTTCAAGCATTAGATTCCTCAGTTTATCCTCGTTGTTTTTTTTAAACTGTTTTAATTTCATTATTACAATTCGAATTTTTTGGGTTTCATGATTTCAGAAAACTATGATTTATCACCCTGCCAAGAATGATCTGAATTCTGAATGAATTGTCATCGTTGTTCTTTGAATTTCTCAGAATAATGTCCAGATCTGTGAAAACAAATCAGCTAATAAGATTTCTGGCTTTTTTTGAGAATATAATGCATTTTTTCATGAACGTTCTATTTCATTTTCAATAGTAACAACAGCTCATTCTTTTGAAAAAAAAATCTCAATTGAAATGTTTGTCACTGGGAATTGAATTTTGAGTGTTGGGCAATACAAAAGACATACTGAGAGATGTGTTTTTGGTTTAAAGTTTTTGAAAAAGAGACTTAGACATCTTTCGAAATATGTCTCATCAAAATGCAAGACACAAGACATATGTGTAACATAGCCATTCGTGAATATGTGAAACGTACATAGAATGTTCATAACATATATTCATAGAACATAGGAATCCCGAAACACAAAGAACACAAACGACTTCTTAGTTCAGGTACGAAACTTTTTATTACCTTTGAGTTAAAAGGTTTTTCGACATAAAGAGAGAGGCACAATCTTTCTATGCTGGCTTTTCCATCCCCCCTCCAACACGTATGGCACCCGCCACAAAGCCTCGGCGAGCAAGCGAAAGTCACCCTTCTTCTTCAGACAGCAAGACTCAACTCACTGATTTTTTTTCAAATCCCCCAAAATACTCCGCGCACGCTTCCAGTGCACGACGCCATTCACATCCCCCTGGCCTTATTTTCTATCTGGGATCTCTATTTTGACATCTCTGAATGACACATCCTCCCCGCACGCACGTGTGAACACCTGCGCTCATGTTGCACCTAACTAAACCATGCACTGAGCCGAAAGATTCTCAGCCAAACTAAACCCAAAGGCAAGATATATAAAACGAAATCCCTCAGCCATTATATTACATATGGAGAAATGTCTTTTCGGTTTCAGGGTTTGAATGAGAGCCGTTGACATCTTTTGAGATACGTTTCATCAAAATGCAAGATATTAGACATATTGAGAGATGTGTTTTCGTTTTCATGGTTTGAATGAGAACCTTACACATCTTTTGGGATATGTCTAATCAAAGTGCAAGACATAAGACTTATTGAAATATATGTTTTCGGTTTCAAGGTTTTTAATGATGTACCGAAGCACTGAATAAGAAAGAGGACAAGTATTCTGCTTATTAGAAATTTACCCAGTCGGCTGGGGTTGTAGGAATACACCGACAGCATATATACCAAGGAGTAAAACTCCCGCAACGAGTGTCCTCGATATGACACTAAACAATCTGATGAGGAGTCTCTAGTAATGCTGGGACTTAAGGGACCGCAGAGTACACCTTCATTACAATTGCGTCCAGGTCATCTCTGACCTTGAGGGGTAGCACCAGATCCATATTTACCAACCCCTCTGCTCGAGCAGAATATAACACAAGGTCAAATTTTAAGAGGAGTTTAACAGAAGTTTTCCTTCCCCTAGTCTAATTGCCTCACTAAGGCTGAAGAACCTAGTTTGCCCTACTGTTTACCCATAGCTGGAGGGAGAACAATTGGATTCATACCTTTCCCAAGTGTATAAGTGCTATGTAAAATGCAATCAGCCTCGTCCAGGATTTGAACTCGTGTCGCCGTGTCCATTTCCTACGACGATAACCATTACACCACGGGCACGTCCATTGGTAGCACCTGATAGGCTCCTATCTATGGATCAAATTGGAATGTTTGACATTTAAACTGAGTGCAAGCAAATGATTCATGCTAAACAAATCCTCTGAAATAGAACTGTGAGTAGACAAATCAGTGATGTTTGATTGAATTGCTCGTGTTAAATAGCAATACTCAAAAACATTTAATTGTGTGCAAACAAATGGTTGGTAGTAAGTAGAGTTATTCTAATCAGCAAAACAGAGCAAAATTAATCAAATAAAATCAAAACAAAGGAAAAAAGGGAAACAAAACCAAAACACACTAAACCAGAGTAAAGTAAAATAATGGAAAGCAAACCAAATCAATGTAAAACGAAGCTAAGCAAACCTAAGCAAATCAATGGAAAATAATGTAAACCTAATCAAACCAAAGCAAACCAAACCAAAGTAAAGCAAACCAAGGTAAAGCAAATAAAACCAAAGTAAAACGAAGCAAACCAAACTACAGTGAAGAAAATCAAACCAAAGGAAACCAAGGTAAAGCAAACTAAGGTAAAGCAAAGCAAACCAAACGATAGTAAAACAAAGCAAGGAAAAACAAACCAAACCACAATAAAGCAAATCAACCCCAACCAAAATAAAATAAAGCAAACCAAACCAAACTAGAAGGAACCAAACCAAAGTAAAGCAAAGCAAAGCAAACCAAATTAAAAAAGAGCAAAGCAAGCCAAACTAAAAGAAACCAAACCAAAATAAATCAAAGCAAACCAAACCAAACCAAAGTAAAGCGAAGCAAACCAAAGTCAGCAAATCAAACCAAAGCAAACCAAAGTAAAGCAAACCAAAGTAAAGCAAAGCAAACCAAACCAAACCAAAGTAAAGCAAATCAAGCCAAACTAAAAGAAACCAAACCAAAATAAAGCAAAGCAAAGCAAACCAAACCAAAGTAAAGCGAAGCAAACCAAACTAAAAGAAACCAAACCAAAGTAAAGCAAAGCAAAAAAACAAATCAAAACAAAGAAAACCAAACCAAACCAAAGCAACCCAAAGTAAAGCGAAGCAAATCAAAGAAAATAAACCAAAACCAAAATAAAGCAAAACCATGAAAAATGAATTAAACCGAAACAAACCAAGGTAAAGCAAATCAAACCTAACCAAAACAAAGTAAAACGAAATTAATCGAACCAAAGTAAATGGATGTAAAAAACAAATGTAAATCAAATCAAACAAAACGAAACCAAACAACATTTTATTCCTTAAGATTTTCTGTTCACAAAAGCTGAATGTCGAATCATGTGTGTTCACTCATTATCAGCAACCATGAAAAACCAATAATTATCTTTATCCATTTTTGTAAAGAATTCTAAACACTTTCAAATCCCAATGCTATCTCACCATATACAATACATCTATTATTTTCCTATTAAAGATCAATGAATATTGATTGATGCCTCATAGTTACAGGTCTGTCTCGTGATTAACATATTACAGTGTAGACTGGCTAGCATTCTTTCTCCTTGGATAAGATAAAATGATTTTTTTTCACAATGTCTGTGACACATGAGAATAATGAAGACGTAAATACAGCAATAATTGTAGCCTTTTCATAAGAAAGAATAGAACATTTAATGAAAAATGAAAATCATTTTTCCTATTAGAAAGTGCTTAATCGTGTACAGATTTGCAGGAAATTGAACTTTTCTTTTTTCGCAAAGAGAAAAAAATATTAGAAATAGGAATTTCATTAGATATCGAAAAACGTTCACTCACTTGGAAGTTCAGTAACCTACTTTGGTCATGTAACGTGTCTCAGACTTGAATGATTTGGCTGAGCCCATTCATATCCAGGTCTTCAACTAATTTTGTTTCAATTTACAATTTCTTCGACCCGTTGCTACAGCAAATCTAAAGAACCCTGACTGCCGAAATATATATTTGTATAAGGAGGGAAAGTAGTTGGGTAGCCTAGTCCACTTCCTACAATGAAAACAGTTACACCACAAGTACCCGAAATTTGTCAAAATATTCTTATCGATGAAAACACAAATAGATTGAAAAAACCAGAACACTGTTCGTTGAGAAATTAACCTTTGCTGCTTCTGGCATATTTCAAGTTGTAATTTGGTTATATAATTTGTAATGTTCTAACTTTCCCTGTTTCATTTCTCTTTGATTAATTTTAATGGCATTTCAATTTGTTTCGGGTTATTTTATGCATAGAGGTTCATCAATAACTTTTATTATGTTAAAAGACAGATTGAGTAAATCTTTTATTTGGCATGTAGCGTAGAATTCGAACAACCTCTAAATGGCTTGAAAAATGCTGTAAGTCAACTCAGTTTAATTGACTAATATTGACCACATTGCCAAACGTTTAAAGTGCTACATTATATGTAGTATATGATAAAAAAACGTTTTGTGGCTAAAAATCTGGTGTCTTCATGTCGTTTATTTCACGTGTTTATTCGTTATGAACTTCTGCTAATCATTTTCGATTTGTTCGTTTTAAACCAGATCAAATCTTGCATTTTAAATTTTAGCGCAAAGGTGCCCGGAATATTCCGCTGTTTTTCTTGAATGGTTTGTGAGATTCGAGGCAAGTGCCCATACAACTGTTGTTTCGTAAGATGCCACTTCCCGGATTTGTTCAAAACATTAAACAGTATGTTTGTGTTGTTCCTATCAAGCTATTTTTCAATGTTCTTCGTTAAAGTTAAGTTGGTGCCGCTATACAATAGTAATGAAACAACTCCAACTTTGAAGAACTTCCGTTTTATTTTATCAAACAGATGTGATTTCCAGATGGTCGATAATCTGTCAAAAATACTCTACGCCTTTCCTACGCGTATGTAGACGTCACTTTCAGAAGATGAGATATTACTGCCGAGGTAAGTGAAATGGTGGTACTAATTTCTAAATAGGTTTATTCCAATGCCTAGTTATAAAATGATGACGTTTAAAGTTCTGTCGTTCTTACTCTTTTCACTGATAAAATCCAAAGCTTTCGACAAATATTTTACAAGACCGATTGAAGTAATTAGACTTTGCTGAGAATATTTAACGGTTTGAGAGGGTCCTCAAGGCTGGTGGGGATTTCGCACCTAAAATGAAGCTAACAGTTGCATCACTAATTGAATGATGGTTGAGTTAATGATATCCAAAACTAGCAAACGTCAACCGAAACTTGAAAGGTTAAGGTTTATGTATCCGCCTTTACAAAAAATAAAGGTTTCAGTTGAGTTAAGCGAATGTAAATGTTTAATTTAATGTTACATTTGATAAACAAAACAGTATAAAGATTCGGTGGTGAGGATGGCATCTTCCAGTGACGTATCAGAAATGGAATTATCTATCATTTCAAACTTGAACGATAAAACGCCATGATTAATTCCTGACATAATATTTTTTTAGCTGGCAGAAGATTTTTATCTGGTAGATTATTTCAAGTTTGCAAATAAATGAAGAGAATACAAATCAAGGGATCAATTTTGATCTTTGCTTAAGATTTTGGAGGTATTAAACATAAAAAAGAAAATAACGAGCATCATCATCATCATCATCATGTCGTGCCGCCAGCACGGATATTCCTGACCCTCTCTCGCCACTTCTCCCTATTATTCATCGCCTCTGGCAGGTCTTCAGGGTTACATCCTGTGTCCTCACATAGGTGCTGTATGTATGTTCGAGCTGGTCGTCCTGCTTTTGCTTGGCCATATGCGGGGGTCCATCGGAGTACATCCCTTATGAGCTCGTCCTTGCTTCTCCAGCAGTGTCCTGCGTGTCTGGTTCGTCTAACTTGTATAGTTTTCGTGATGGGAGGCAAGTGGCTGTATAATTTGTGTCTTGTGGGGTGTTGTCGCCAGGACTTGTTCAATATTGCTCTCAACATTCTTGTGTAATTGCCGTCTAGTTTCTTCTTCAGCCGTTTAGTTAGCGTCCAAGCAGTGCATCCATATAGCATTATCGATACAACCGCTGACAGGAAGAAACTGCGTTTCATTCTTTTATAAATTTTCTAATATCTTATTATTGGTTTGGTTTGGATTAGTTTTACGGCACATCAACCATTATAAGTTATTTAAGGTCAAATCATTTTTTATACATACAAACAATTCGATTTCAAACAATTCACTTTATTGTTTATACACAGTTAAATATCAAAGCAGTTCTACTTCAAACTATTCAGTTTAGAATAAATACACAGTTTCAACGTCAAAAATTAGTTCTATTTTAAACAATTCAGTTTATTGTTTATACACAGTTAAATGTCAAAACGGTTCTATTTCAAAGTTTTCAGTTTCGAATAAATACACAGATTTAACGTCAAAGGCGGTTCTATTTCAGATTATTCGGTTTATTGTGTACACACAGTTAAATGTCAAAACACTTCTATTTCAGACTATCCAGTTTAGCATAAATACAGTTTTAACGTCGAAAACATTTCTATTTAAAACAATTCAGTTAATTATTTACACACCGTTAAATTTCAAAAGACTTCTATTTCAACTATTCAATTTAGCATAAATACAGTTTCAACGTCGAAAAACAATTCTATTTCAAACAATTCAGATGAGCAATATGTGACGCAAGGTTAATATTTAAGTGGTCTGATTTCAAAGTTTCCTTTCTCCTCAATCTTTTACCATACAAAGTTCAAACAGCTAATGCAGCCTTATTATTTACCCATAGGTGGAGTGGAAATAGTTGTATTCATACCTTCCCTAAGGGTATTTATAAAAAAACACGCCGAGAAAAGGGATGCAAGAGGCACTAGAGGTACAAGAGGTCCGATCCTGGCTCCCACAATTAACTGCACCCCTCTACAGACAAAGCAATCAACCAACGTTGTCCCACAGCCGGTTTCCTCTGCGGCCGTTTCTACTCGCTGGCCGAGCAGTTGGACTTCGTTGTCAAACTCTTATCATCCGATGACGTTGTGTTCTTTGATCCGAAACGTGAGCCAGTCGTTGATCGAAGTCGCTTCATCCAGTCGATCGCTGCCCGCATGTTACATGAAAATAAGACCTCAAAATAAGAAAGGAACATGGTTTAATATGAAGATTTTTATCGTTGTATATTATGGTATGTAATATTGATTACATTTCTGGTATGTTACATCGTTTCTCAACTAATTCCTCATCTCTCTCGGTGACGCCACTATAATGATTTAGCAGCAATGCAAGTTCTCAGCTATCCATATTTACCCAACCCCTCCGCTAGGACAGGTTATGACACAAGGCCAATTTTTAAGAGGAGTTTAACAGGTTTGAATTCAGAGTTTTCCTTCTCCTAGACTAATTGCCTCACTAAGGCTGAAGAATACAGTCTGCCCTACTATTTACGCATAGCTGGAGGGAGAATAATTGAATTCATACCTTTCCCAAGGGTATTAGTGCTATGTGAAATGCAGTCAGCCTCGCCCAGGATTTGAAGTCTTATCGCTGTGTCCATTTCTCAGCTATCGGGAGTCTGGTACAAGGTCTAGGCTCGAGAGTTCTCAAAATATTAAAGATTTTCTGGACTTCTCACCGTCTTTCTGACAAGCAATTATAAGTCTCAGCTTATTTATAATTAGGTCCCATTTGGATGGTGGTTGCAGCCATTTCAAATTCATGGCCCCAAATTGTTGATGATATCAGTTTCTTCCTAAATTATAAAACGGATAATTGGTTCCACCCCTTTTCTCCCCTGACTCCAACCTACGTTGATTTGCTTCTCTCGTTTACAACAAGTGAACAGGTACTGTCTTTAGTTTCACTTACTCCCTCTATATCTTACGTAACCCCATTCCTCTCCGCGGACAGTTACTTCCACCAGACATTGCTATAACACAGAATTTACCAACTTTAAAAATTTTTCAAATTTCTCTGTCTAAATTTGTTTTCAAGGCTGACTTTCCGACCATTCAGCGAAAATGACTCGTCACCAGTTTTTCATTGCGAAAACCATCTAAAAAAACTGATTAAGTTTTAACATTTCTCCGGTCAAAGAAATATTAATTTCCTCTAATTCAATAGTCTATAAAAAAAAGTACATTTTAACTCATTTTTCTTCATGAATTTCCGGCAATTCTTTTGAATTATCAGTCTATCTATCTAAGACTTACGTAGTCCCTTCAATAAGTTTCCAAACTTTTCTGGTACAGGCATTTGAAATTGTGGTAGACTCTTGAACATTCAGTATGTTATTGTTATACATCTGATAAGATGATTGACTAATTTTTATGATTTCAGCTTTAAATGAACAGCTACAGAAGGAATTCGAATACATCCTACTAAAGCCAGATTGTCACCGCTGGTGAATTTCAAAAATGCAATCTGGACGTGAGGACACTTTAGAAGAACAATATGCAATAAAATTCTGTTTTAAACTTGGAAAAAATGCCCCAGAAACGTATGGAATGCTTCAGACTGCTTTTGGGGGATCTTGCATGAATCGAGCATCAGTTTTGGAGTGGCATAAGACATGCAAGGAAGCCAGGGAGTCTGAGAGGGATTATAAGAGGTGGGGGAGGAGTAAGGAAGTCAATACACCAGAGTTGATTGGCCAAAGTGTTAGGGTTACTATGTTGAGGTTTTAAGGGAGTTCAGGAGGAGATTCCCTCGGGCGAAGCCAGCACTCTTCAAATCGGGTCAGTGGCATTTCCACCAGGACAATGCACCAGTCCACAACTCCATCCTTGTCACAGACTATTTGACCAAGACGAGCATCACGACAGTTCCTCAGCCTCCCTCTAGTCCAGCCCTTACTCCTTCTGACTTTTGCTTATTCCCTAAGCTCAGAGGGTGTCGTTATGAGACAATTGAGGAGATGAAAGAGTCTGTGACGAAGGTCATTGACAAGCTCACACAAGAGGACTTCCATGGAGCCTTCCAGAAGTTGTTGGAACGATAGAACAAGTGCATTGCGGCCGGAGGAGATTACTTCGAAGGGGACTAGAGTTTCATGTGTGTACTATCAATAAAGTGCCCATAGGAAAAAAGTCTGGAAACTTATTTAATGATCATCGTTCTGTGTTACATTTGCATTATGGGGTATTCAATGTTACCCGTCCAAGATTCGAAGTCAGTCACACCGTGTCCATTTCCTCTGACGGTAACAATGATTTAGGATTGGTTTTTCAAACAAAATATTTAAGACTCTTTCGCAGAGCCTTAGAACGCGCTAAGTGTATCCGCTAAGAAGGTGGGCATCGGTTTATGACACCAAATTGGGTTTTATGGTAGGGTTCATTTTTGGAGATCTTATGAGTATTTTGCTTGGTTTATTTATTTTTAATGACATATCAACTTCCTTGGCTTATTATATGCTTTAGCTATCCTTACAGAAAGACAGCAGTGACACTATTAAATGTTTTCCTCGACTGGTTGCCTTAGAAAAATTAAAAAGACAAATCTTTCACACTGTTTACCAATAGTTGAATGAAGAATAGATGAATTCATATCTTTTCTATGTGTATTAGTACAAGGCGAAATGTAAACAACCTCGTCTAGGATTTGAACTTGGGTCGACATGTCCATTTCTTACGATGATAAGCATTACACCAAAAGCGCTTGCCCAGTTAATCAGAATACGATTGGAAGTAAAAATAAATAATGACAAATCTGATTCTCTTTTGTTTCAAACCTATCAAAAAGCAACAATGATTCATGTTGTCTATATTGTTTAAATATTGAGAGCAAACAATCCGTTGATCGGTTCAAAACTGTCAATATCTATTTTACATACATAATTTAAACTTTAAGAAATATCCTTAATGCAATTCCATTGCTGTAAATGAAACTAAAACCCTTTCTTTGAATGATCTGTTCAATAAACTTTGCATTTTATGAACGTATTTTGTGAAAAGATAATGAAAAATCGTTGTGCTGGCAGAAGTAGTTGTCAATTCATACAATTTCATCCATTAATACATTTTAATGTAACCAAAAAATGTCAACATCACGTTTGGGTTGTCTTCGTTGCGTAGTTACATCGTAGTAAACGAGTTCGAACTCCAGTCGCAGCGTAGTTACACCGTAGTAACTGTATTTGAATTCACGTTGTGGCGTTGTAACACTGCAGTAACTGAATTCGAACTCAAGTCATGGCGGAGTAACACCGTAGTAACCGAGTTCGAACTCAAGTCAGGGCGTAGTAACATCGTAGTAACGGAGTTCTAACTCCAGTCGTGGTGTTGTAACATCGTTGTAACAGAGTTCGAATTCCAGCCATGGCGTAGTAATATCGATGCAACCGAGTTCGAATTCCAGTCGCGTAATTGCGTTCATTTGTCACAAATAATTTTTAGAAATGTGTGGAAACCTTAAATCTCCAATCTGTCAGTTAAAGAGTTCCACTAATATCATTCTATAAATATGGCTTTGGTGTTCGATAACCCACAAAATTTGAGATCCCATTGAAAATAAAAACGAAATACTCGTAAATTTCGATTGCTCCCTGTTCCACTGTGGCCTGGAGTGGTAGCACCTGTTGGGGTCC
This sequence comes from Sepioteuthis lessoniana, assembly GCA_963585895.1. Classification (NCBI taxonomy): domain Eukaryota; kingdom Metazoa; phylum Mollusca; class Cephalopoda; order Myopsida; family Loliginidae; genus Sepioteuthis; species Sepioteuthis lessoniana. The sequence continues at coordinate 19,035,827 of OY757926.1, forward strand.
CAAATATGGGTCAAAAGAATTATTTGACATTTAAAGGCGGTCAAACAAAAGACTTATGCTAAATTGAATTGTTAGAAATAGAACTATTTGACCATTTAACTGTATGTAAACAAATGACTGATACTTTATTGAATTGTAAGTGATCCATATCAATACTTGAAAACATTTAATTTTGTTGACCTGATGTCTGCACTGAGCCGACGTAAATAAGTTCTTGCTGTTCGGCCAACTCTGGCTCGTCCACATATAGAGGGGCATATAAGAACGTTACTTATTAACTGACCCTTGATTCTCTAGCAAAGACACACACACACACACACACACACATACACACATATATATATATATATATATATATATATATATATATATATATACTAAAAGTTCCATATGCCTGCCTTGGGCTCTGTCAAGGTTTCTAACTGACGTAGTAAAATGTTTTAATGTTTTTTACCGTTCTTGAGAGATGGTGCTTCGCAACTTTCTCGTAAACGCACTTTTTCTTCTTCAATAATCATGCCAGAGACAAGACATTTTTAGAAGGAAAAAAAAAACAGGCGTGAAACGGAGTACATGAAGGTGAATACAAATGTTATCTAATGGGATTAGTGTACAATAAATGTTAATCTTCTTCGCTCTTTGGGGTTTTGTTTTTTGTTTTTTGTTTTTTTGTTTAATCTTGCCAAATATCAGATTCTTCATTTTATCTCTGTTTTTTTTTTTAATGTATTTATTCATTTCCTCTGCAACGAGCAGGATGTGACACAAGGTCAATTTTTAAGTTGTGTAATTCCGAATTATCTTTCTCATTGGCTTGTTACAGTCACAAGGCTGAAGAACCTAACCTACATTGTAATTTAGCTGGGAGATCAGAAGGGTTCACGCCTTTCTCCTAAAACATTAGTATGGTGTGAAACGCTAACAACCTCGATCAGGGTTTGAACTCGTGTCTCCGATTCCATTTACGACGATAAACGTTACAATAAGTGCGCCCCCCACTTTTATTTGTTTATTTTTATTTATTCGTTTAAATTCGTATCGTATACAATTTAAATATTTTCATATAAGATTTAGAAAGATTTGTTTTTCGGACATCAGCGAATAGTCTAATATTGTGAAGGGAACTGTCATCATTAGCTCTAAATTTTTCAGACTAATTTCCTGATCTATAAAAAAAAACTGTGATTATTTTTTAGGTCTTTCTAGAGTATATCATGACTTTTTCAGTAATGTTTAATCATTTCTATATAGAAACGATGGTTCCTTAATTTGACTAGCAAAATTTTACTTGAGGAATTTTGACACTGTGAACTGTCTGTTGAAATAGAAGCTGTTGTCATTGAAATGGGAAAATGTTCTCGTAAATTGAAAAGGACAGCTTTTTGAGTATTTTTCATTCAAGTGCAAAGCAAAAGACATATGGAAGGATGTTTTCTCTTCTTGGATTTTGTCAGATAAATTATGGCTCTAGGGCAACATTGAGGATTTATGATTTGATTAGGTCTCTTTGTTAAATGACATATAAACCCACAATCTGGCCCAGTCGACTAGGTCTGCAGAATACATCGACTGCATCTCTGCTTAGAGGTAAGACTCCTCAAACGAGTGTCCTGATATGACATTAAACAATTTGATGGTGAGACTCTAAAAATGCCGGAGATTTGGGGAATGCAGAGTACCCCTTTATTGCCATCAGTCACAAGTCCTCTCTGGACCGGGGCGGTAGGACCATATAGGGTCCTATCTATGGGTCATATAGAACTACAAAAAGACATCGACACGCAGCCAAGAAAGACATGGACACCCCACGAAGCACCAGCTGTACGTCTACCTACCTTCCATCACGAAAACTCTCAAAGCTAGACGAACCAGGCGTACAGGACACTGCTGGAGAAGCAGGGACGAGCTCATAAGTGGTGTTCTCCTATGAACCCCCTCATATGGCCGAGCAAAAGCAGGACGACCAGCTCGAACCTACAACGAGCAGCTCAGTGAGGATACGAGATGTAGCCCTGAGGACCTGCAGAAGCGATGAACAATTAGGAGAAGGGGCGAGAGATCGTCAGGGATATCTGTGCTGGCGACACGTCATGTTGATATGTATAAAAATGCATTTAGTATTCAATAATCTACAATGGTTAATATTCCATAAAAAAAAACAACCTTCATTTGTTTTTTAATGTCAAATCCACCCTTTTAGGAAAAAAAAAACAGTGATATTATTTAACTCATAGCAAGGGGGATAAGAGTTTTTATGCCTTTTTCATCCGAAAAAGAACGTATTTGCGCTAATGGAGTTTAAACTAACTTTCAGGGATTTGGCATTCGAGTACGTCAACATAGACCCCACCGAATAATGACTGTAAACTAATAAACTGCTTAGCCAAGATAAGGTTACATTTTAGTCTCTAACAAGGCACAATAATTTGATCCTCAACTGAGAATTACCATACTACACTAGCAAATGGATTTGCATGACAAAGTTCAGTTGGAGATATGAAATGATTATATGGCATAATTCCTGAATGAGGATTAGTAATCCTGAAAAAAAAATGCCTTAAAAAGTTTAAAACGTCTATATATTCAGTTAACCCCGACACATTAACAGGATGTGACACGAGGTCAATTTTTACTCGGATTATTAGCACCAAGTTAAAAGAACAAATACCGCCTTATTATTTTCCCATAGTTGAGGCGAGAGAACGAGATGGATTCATGCCTTTCCGGATGGCATTAACATTAAATGAAATGCAAAGAGACTCGTCTAATATTTGAACCCGTGTCGTCGATTTCCTAATCTACAACGATAACCGTGACGATAAGCGCGTCTCTTTAACGTCTACGTAACATAAATCTAAAGAATATTTCTACATAAAAATTGTCGTCATTCCTCAAAGAATAATAGGAATGTATATGAGAGTACGAAAAATATGACTGATACTTTTCTTCTCAGTGACATGTATTTATCTTTTAAATTAAAAATTATCATTCGTCACCGTTCTGTGTTAATATTTAACAGAGAACAATGGTTATGAAATAAAGAACAAGGCACAGATTCTTAACATTTAACCCGACTGACACACACACACACACACACGCACTCTCTCTCTCTCTCTCTCTTCCTCTCTCTCTCTCTCTCTCTCTCTCTCTCGCACACACATACACACACAAACACACGCACATACATACTTATATATTAAAGGTTTGGTTTGGTTAGGTTTAATGGCACATCAACCATTGTTGGTTATTAAATGCCAAATTCATCTTATGCTTATAAACAGTTCTATTTCAAACAATTCAGTTTAGCATATGCACAGTTTTTGTTTGCTTGTTTGTTTATTTGTTGGGGTTTATGGCATATAAACCTGTGTATGTTATTTAGTCAGTGGTCTTTCGTTTTCCAGTACTTTCTGTTTCAATTTGAGTCGGGGAGACTTGATTTTCTGTATGCAGTTTTTGTTTGTTTGATTTTTTGGGTTTTATGGCATATCTGAGTTTGTAGGTTATTTAATACCAAATACATTTTTTACGAATAAACAGTTCTATTTCAAACGATTCAGTTTAGCATTGGTACAGTTTGTCTGAAACATTTCTTTTTCAAGCTATTCGTTTTAGTCAAACAGCTCTAATTCAAACAATTCAGTTTAGAATAAATATAAGTAGGTAAAGAAAAGTTGGTGACAGTCATCGAAGGCGACCCGAAGGCTTCCTTTTCAGTAGCTACTACGCAGAGGTGTAGATGAGGGCGCTACTCCTTTCCCTGGATTGCTCCACTTAACCCTCGATACGTACGTTATATTCCTGAGTTTTAAACATGGAGGTATCGAGTACCATTTTTAAAGTCCTTGGTATGACGCGACCTAGGGTTGAACCCAGGTCTCCCGGACCATTAGCGAACATTTTACCCACTAGGTCAATGAGCCCTTGAAACCTACCTTATATTACTGAGTGTTAGGTAAGGAGGTATCAAGTACCATTTTTAAGCCTTTGGTACGACTCGACCAGGGATTGAACTCCGGTCTCCCGGACCATTGGCGAACACTCTCCCCACTAGGCCAATGGCAAAACAGTTCTACTTCAAATAATTCAGCATAGCGGAGTACAGTTTCAATGTCAAAACACTTCTATTTCAAACAATTCAATTTAGCATAAATGCGCATTTTTGTTCTATTTGATCCTATCAGGTGAATCAGGTGCTATCACTCCGGGCCAGAGTGGATCTGGGAGTGTTGTCAATGAAGGTGTTCTCCGCATTCACCAAAGCTCCAACATCACTGGAACTCATCATCAGATTGTTTTATGTCATATCCAGGACACGTGTTGGGGCGGGGTGTTACCGCTCTCTACAGAGATGCTGTCGGTGTACTCGACGGCCCCAGGAAAATGGGCAAACAGTTTTTTCTTTACACACAGTTTCGTGGTGCCTTCAATAATTTTCCAAACATTTTTGTACAGGCATTTAAAATTGTCGTAGACTCTTGAACATTCAGTATGTTATTGCTATACAGATGACTGACCAATTTTTATGATTTCAGGTTTAAATGAACAGCTACAGCAGGAATTGGAATACATTCCACTAAAGCCTGATTGTCACAGCTGGTGAATTCAAAATTGCAATCTGGACGTGAGGACACTTTAGAAGAACAATATGCAATAAAATTCTGTTTTAAACTTGGAAAGAATATCACAGAAACGTATGGAATGCTTCAGACTGCTTTTGGAGGATCTTGCATGAATCGAGCATCAGTTTTTGAGTTGCATAAGAGATTCAAGTAAGGCAGGGAGTCTGTGAGGGATTATAAGAGGTGGGGGAGGAGTAAGGAAGTCAATACACCAGAGTTGATTGGCCAAAGGTTTAGGGTTACCATGTTGAGGTTTTCAGGAAATTCAGGAAGAGATTCCTAGGGAAGAGGCCAGCACTCTTCAAATCGGGTCAATGGCATTTCCACCAGGACAATGTACCAGTCCACAACTCCATCCTTGTCACAGACTATTTGACCAAGACGAGCATCATGACGGTTCCTCACTGTCCCTATAGTCCTGATCTTGCTCCCTGTGACTTTTGCCTATTACCTAAGCTCAGAGGCCGTCGTTATGAGACAATTGAGATGAAAGAGGCTGTGACGAAGGTCATTGACACGCTCACACAAGAGGACTTCCATGTGGCCTTCCAGAAGTTGTTGGAACGGTAGAACAAGTGCATTACAGTCGGAGGAGATTACTTCGAAGGGGACTAGAGTTTCACGTGTGTACTATCAATAAAAGTGCCCATACAAAAAACGTCTGGAAATTTATTTAATGAACCTCGTATATATATATATATATATAGAGAGAGAGACAGACAGACAGACAGACAGACAGTCAGAGAAAGAGAGGGAGATTGAGTAAAAGATAACCAGAAAAATTGGCAAATAGAAGGATTAAAATATATAGGTAATTTTTAGTTCGTTCATATGTTTGCAGAGTTTCTTTTTCTTTTCATTTTTTTTCCTTTAACTCGAAAATTATCCGGGTGAGGATTCCGACCGAAAAACTAAATTATTAGTTTTTGGCGAAGATGTCTTAATTTGTATTATTAAAGTAACCAACCCTTGAGCGGGAATATTGTTTTGTTATCAGACTCTGAACAGTGTGTCAAGCAATTGTTCACAGCTAAGTTATTTATATTTCCTTACTCTTCTTGTTACAAAAGTGTCTACGTTTTATGGATTTTTTTTCGTGTCATATTATAATTCGACACAATAATTGTTAAGCTGACTTAAGCATAAACAAGAGCCAACAAGGTTTGACATGTCAACAAAACCAACCAACCAACTAACTAACTTTCATTTATAATTCAGCCAAATAAAATGACACTTTTCATAATTTTCCCAGCTCTTGTAAGAAACTATCAAATAAAACGAAAAGCGAGTCAAAACTAGCAATTCTCATAGAAGGTGTTAAGTAAAGGTGCCTGTGGTATAATTGTTATCGTCGTATGAAATGGACACGGCGACACGAGTTCAAATCCTGGACGAGATTGATTGCATTTCACATAGCACTAATACCCTTGGGAAAGGTATGAATCCAATTAGTTTCCCTCCAGCTATGGGTAAATAGTAGGACAGACTGTGTTCTTCAGCCTTGTTGAGGCAACTAGTCTAGGAGAACGAAAACGGTGAATTCAAACCTGGAAACTCCACTTAAAAATTGACCTTGTGTCATATCCTGCCCGAGCGGAGGGGTTGGGTAAATATGGTTAAGTAAAAAAGATAAAAGACCTGATTGGTTCTTTCTTCTGAAAAGTCCAGAGAAGGAATATATAAATAAATTGATTGAATTATAGGCACATCTGAAATTTGTGTTTAAAAAAAAAGAGATTGTAATGAAAAGAATATTTTCAGTGAATATACTTTTTGTGTCTCCGTTGAAAGACATCTGGCATAGTGTAATATAATTGTCGAGGGATTTCGTTCCATGCCTTTGGGTTTAGTTAGGCTGAGAACCTTTCGACTCAGCACATGGGTTACTTAGGTGCAACATTAACACAGGTGTTCACGAGCGCACGCACAGAGCGGAAGTTTCACTCAGAGATGTCACAATAGCCCAAGATGGGAAACGGAGGCTAACGAGTGCGAATGACGTCACGCACCGGAAGCGCGCATAGGATTTGGGGAGATTTTGAAAAAGTGAGTTGAGATGTGACCTGCCTCGGGGGAAGACGGTTGGTTTTCGCTTGCTCGCGGAGACCTTTGTGGCGGGTGCCACACGTGTTGAGTGGGGGGGGGAGACGAAAAAGCCAGAATAGAAAGATTGTGCCTCTCTCTCCTTATGTCGAAGAACCTTTAAACTCAATGGTTATAAAAAGTTTCGTACCTGAACGAAGAAGTCGTTACGTGTTTTTAGAATTTCGAGATTCCTATGTTCGATGTTATATATATATATATATATATATATGAACATATGTAACAATAGCTCAGATGTCAAAAGGTGTAATGTCAGAGAATTTTCAATTAGAAAAGAAAATGAGCAGTTGATTTTTTTTTTTTTTTTGGTGGATGGAGACATTCCTTTCGCCTTCAAGTTAAAAAAAAGATTTGTCATTGAGATTAAGCCCACTCGGTTGTGGCAGCCGAATACACCGGCTGTACCACTTTCCCGCATATTACACAAAACTATCTGGAACTTTGGTCAATGTGGAATACCCCTTCATTATAATTACTCCCAGGTCCACGTTGACTCGGAGTGATACATTTTAGTTTGGTTTTATGGCATATCAACCTCTATTGGTTATTTACGCCAAATTGATTTTTATACAAATAATCAGTTCTATTTCTAACAATTCAGTTTAGTATGAGTCCAGTGTTTTAAAAACATTTCTATTTCAAGCAATTCAGTTTATTCAAACTGTTATCATTCTGCTAATTCAGTTTAGTATATGTATATTTTTTTGTTTACACGCAGGTAAATGCCAAAACAGTTCTATATTAAACAATTCAGTTTAGTTGATTGTTTGGTTGGTTTGGTTTTAGGTTCATGTCAAACTTTGTATGTTATTTAAGGCCAAATATATCCTAATTGTCTGTTCTATTTCAAACAATTCAGTTTAGCTTAAGTATGCAGTTTCGATGTCAAAACAGTTCTATTTCAAGCAGTTTATTTTAGCATAAGTACACTGTTAAATTGTCGAAAATATTTCTATTTCAAGCTCCTCAGTTTACTCAAACAAATCTAATTCCAACGAATCAGTTCAGCATAAGTGCGCAGTTTAGTTCTATTTAAATTCATTTTAATACAAATAATCAATTCTATCTAAAACGATTCTCTTTAGCATGAGTACACAGTTTAATTGTCAAAAACATTTCTATTTCAAGCAATTCAGTTTAGTACAATTATTGATTTTGTTTACACACAGTTAAATGTCAAAACAGTTCCATATTCAAAAATTCAGTTTAGGGTAAGTACAGGTTCAATGTCAAAAATAACTACACCTCAGACAATTCAGTTTAGCATAAGTACGCAGTTTAATGGTAAAAAAATTCTATTTCAAGCTATTCGATTCAGTCAAACAGTTCTAATTCAAACAATTCAATTTAGTATGAGTATGCAGTTTAGTTCTTTTTAACCCATAGATAGGGTCCTCTCAGGTGTTACCATTTAAGGCCAGAGTGGGCTTGGCAAGGGAGGGGTGCTCCGTATTCCCCAAAGCCCATGCATCACGGGAACCTAACCATCATATACTTTAGTGTCTTATCAGGACACTCATTGGGGTGGTGTCTTACCTCTCGGCGGAGGTGCAATCGGTGTATTCTCCCGCCCCAACTGGCTGGACAACACACAGTGTTAATGTCGAAACAGTTTTATTTCAGATAATTCAGTTTAGCATAAGTACACAATTTAGAGGTCAAATAGTTCTATTTCGAGGAATTCAGTTTAGCATATGTCCTCAGTTTAAATATCAAAACAGTTATATTTTAAACAATTCAGTTTAGCATAAATACGCAGATAAGCCAAAGACGGTAAACTCAAACGACTCTTTAGTTCTATCTAGCTCTAGATAGGACCCTTATTGGGTTCTACCATTCCGGGCCAGAGTGTACATGGGAGCAATAGCAATGAAGTGGTACTCCACATTCCCTAAAGCTTCAGCATTACTGGAACCTCACCAACAGATTGTTTTGTGTTATATCCAGGGCACTCTTTTGCTGGATTCTTATCCTTCTGCAGAAAAAGCAGTCGGTATACACTACAGCTGTAATATTCCGATGATACGGATATGTGTAATGTACATAGAATGTACATTACACAAAAAACACTTACGACTTCTCAGTTCAGGTACGAAAGTTTTTATTACCTTTGAGTTAAAGGTAATTCGACATTAGGAAACTGATACACATGCTGACTTTTTCATCTGTCCCCCACCACCATGCGCGGCACCCTACCACAAACCACTGGTCTGATCTTGGCTGGCTACGAAAGTCAACCGTCTTCTTCGGACGCTAAAATTCAACTCACTCACTTTTCTCAAATCCCCAAAATCCTCCGCGTACGCTTCCGGTGCATGACGTCATTCACCCCCCCCGGTCATATTTACTATCTGGAATTTTTATTTTGACATCTCTGAATGACACATCCTCTCCGCACGCACGTGAACACCTGCGTTAATGTTGCACCTAACTAACCCATGTGCTAAGCGAAAGGTTCTCAGCCAAACTAAACCGAAAAGCAAGATATTTAAAACGAAATCCCTCGGCCATTATATTACACAGCCCTATTCGACAGGGTAACCGGAGGCATAGAACCTGGTAGGGTTCTATCAATGGGAGAAATAGAACTGATTGACATTTAATCCGAGTGCAAATAAATGACCTTGTTAGTAGTCAATTAGAATACTTGGAATTATTTTATGGAGTATAAACTAATGACTGCAGACGAATGTTGAATATAATTATTAGTGTTGAATTAGAATACTTCAAACCGTTTAATTGTGCACAAAATTTGAATTATTAATACTACATAACAATAAGTAAAGTTAACGAAGTAGTCGAGGTCGATCCGAAAGCTCCCTTTTCAATAGCTACTACACCTAGGTCTAGGGGAGGGCGCTACTCCTTTCCTTGGATTGCTTCACTTAACCCTCGATACGTACCTTATATTGCTGAGTTTTAAACAAGGGGGTATCAAGTACCATTTTCAAAGTCCTTGGTATGACGCAACCTAGGATTGAATCCAGGTCTCCCGGACCATTAGCGAACATTTTACCCACTAGGGCAATGAGCCGTCATAACAATACTTGCAACAATATGACTGTGTACAAATGAAAAGATAGCGTTAGAATAATTTGTATTAAATAGCAATACTTGAGACCATTCAACTACGTACAAACAAAAGAGATCTGGCTTGTTAGAAATAAGTTTACCAACGTGCTATTCGCTTGTACATCCAGTAAATAATCTATATGTTTAAACTGGATTTGGCATTATATAACCTGCAAGGGTTGATATGTCTTAAAATCCAAACCAACAAACATAAAGATTAGTGGAACCCCCGCCCCAATGAAAGGGAGCAGATGAGAAATAGAATGAGTTGGAGAAACCGAGGCACTCAGAGATACTGCCCTGCCGATTATAGGTGAGAGGTATAGATTAGTGTGATTTGGTGTTAAGAGTGCTGTCCTGAGCCTCTTAACTTTAATAAAGGGGTTGATAAATCTCCAGGTATCAAATTTGTTGACTTTTGGAGAAAATGAAATTAGTATCATTGAAATACATTGTTAATCTTAAGTCAGGAAATTGATTAACCCAATACCTAATCGATCCATCCTCGATTAGAAGCTCTCCTCGATATAAGCTGGGGATTTTAGTGTCTAAGCGAGTCAGTTGTCTGCTGCCACTGGGCTCTGCATTACTTGAGATGCATTCCTGAAATCCACACCTTGTGCCAGAGTATCTAATTAACAACTCAAATTATTTAGACAGATTTACACGTCTATGTCGCTAAGGTTAACTGCATTTTAGAAGGGAAACAATATTTTAGTACTCTATAGCAGTACAATTTAAACCATAGTATTACCACGGTTACTTACTAATGTCCAGGTTATCTTTCTCTTTTCCTTTTTTTTTCCAGAAATTTCTAGAATTGTCAACCGAGACAGACATCGACACGCGACTTCTGATTGGCTATCGGTCATATGGAAGTCAGACCTAACCGATAAAATGAAACACAGTTTTTTCCAAGAAGCGGTCGTGTCGATGCAGCTATATGGATGCCTCTACAGGGACGCTAACTAAACGTATGGAGAAAAAGCTTGACGGCAACTACACAAAAATGCTGTGAGCAATATTAAACAAGTCCTTGAGGCAACACCCCACAAAGCAGCAGCTATACAGCCACCTACCACCCATCACGAAAACTATTAAAGTTAGACGAACCAGACATGTCGGAAACTGCTGGAGAAGCTCATAGGTGATATACTCCTGTGGATCCCCTCACATGGATGAGCAAAGGCAGGACGACCAGGTTTAACCTACATACAGCAGCTCTGTGCTGATACGGGATGTAGCCCTGAAGACCAGCCGGAAGTAATGGACGATTGGGAGAGGTGACCAGAGAGGGTCAGGGATATCCATGCCGATAGAGCGACATGATGATGGTGATGACAGCCTCCAGTCATCCGCCTGTGTGTCACCCAGTATTTCTAACTGCGACCTTCTCACATTTCTGTGATCAAAACACAACGCTTGAGAGAAGTTGGTGGTCGTGAATGCTACTGTGATTAACCCGACCTCCTCAACACTCAACAACACCACTGATCTATCTTTGAGTGACCGGAGGGTGAACGGAACTCGTCCGGGTGGAAAAGTCTGCTAATTCTGGTAAAGACACTGGGTTGAAGTGGGGTAGAGAAATAAACATCACTAATCATTTTCATTTTGATTGTGGTCACACATTCAATTCCGTGCTGAAGAAACGATTTCCGTGCTGGAGGAACGATTCCCGTTCTGGAGGAACGAACTACTTTTATTAAAATTCTCTCAGATCGGCTGAGCTCTTCCTTGTATTTCTAAAACTTCAATAATTCTTCGTCCATCTCTCACCTATGTGAGACTTTTTCAAATGTCTTTGAATAGTAATTCAAATTTTCTGACTCTATTTCAAGTAACCTTGTCGTTTGAGGCTATATAATATACCCATTGCTTCTATGCAGAGGAGTAAGACCCAATATTCAGCGTCCTGGATATGACACTTAACAATATTGAGGTGAGGCTCTAATAATGCTGGAGCTTTGAGGAATACAGAGTACCTCATCGTCGTCATAGCTCCAGATCCACTCGGACCTTGAGTGGTAGCATCTGATAGAGTCCTATCTATGAGTCAGATAGAACTGTCTGGAATCAAATGAACTGAGTTGAATTAAGCTGTCTGAAATAGAACTGTTTGATCATTTAACTGTGTGTATATAAATGACTAATATCTAATTGAATTGTTAGTGATGAATAGCAATGGGTTGAACTATTTCACTGTGAAAAAATAAATGATTAATAGTAAATAGAATTTCTTGTATAAAATAGAAATACTTGAAACCATTTAAATGTGTTTTAAAATTCTGTCCATGTGTTGTAATTTATTTTGTGTTTGTTAAAAAGAAAGAATGCAACGATTTGTAAAAAGCTGATATTAAATAGAAAGAAGAGGGGACACCCGGGTTTAAACCGGGGACTTCTCAATCTACGGCGAAAGGCTCTAAAACTGAACCACATCCCCAAGAAGCTGTTTAATCCTTACCATGTGTTGTAATTTATATTGAGTTTTTGAAAAAGGAAGAATTGAACGATTTGTACAACACTGATATTAAATAGTAAAAAAAAAAGAAGAGACACCCGGGTTTGAACCGGGGACCTCTCGATCTGCAGTTGAATTCTCAACCACTGAGCTACATCCCAAGGAAGCTGTTTAATTCTGCCCATGTGTGATAATTTAGTTCAGGCTCGTTTAAAAATACTATTTACAAAATGTGTTTGCAAATCATTCAGATGTCCATTTTCTTTTTCAAAAACAGGAATTATTTTGTGAATTGAATTACCCTAATCAGAAAATCCGGCGAACACTTGAGCGGGGCACACGGAACAATAGGACAGGTGTTTTGACCTTATTAGCAGTGTATACCGTGATCTCCACCACTGGAGATCGAACCAGCGTTCACAGAATGCAGAACCAAACTCTACCACTGAGCCGTCAGTCTACATCACCCACAAGTGACGCCAAATAGTAATTCAATTCACAAATCGTATATATATATATATATATATATATAAAGAGGATTTGTCATCCAATAAACTACTATGGTGGATGTTCCATAAAACCAAACCAAACCAAATCAAATCATATATATATATATATATATATATATATATAATAGATATGTATAAAGAGGATTTGACATTAAATAACCTACAATAGTTGATATGCCATAAAACCAAACCAAACATAAACTTCAAGATCCATAACTAAACACAGACCGAATAATATTTCTCCTGTTCCATCAGATATATCAAAAACACTAATCCATTCTATTTTCTTCAGACTTAACTAAATCTTCATCAAGTCGCACAGACAACGCAGGGTTCCATGTATTGTACCATCCGTCTCTAACATCTATTGCATCTAGTGTTCGGACAAATCTTGATGCATGTAAATTTTGGCTGATAGGCCGACATTCGTTCGTCAGTTAGTTGGAGTCCATAAGAAAACGTCACTTATGAGTTCGCCCTTTACTTCTCCAGCAGTGTCTCGAAGGTCTCGTTCGTCTTCGATGATCTGTGAGATGCGAAGTAAGTGGCCATAAAAGAGCTGTTTTTAAATTTTATTACCCCTAAACTACTGCAAATCATGGGAATTCCTACAAAGTATCTGTTTATCATAAGAATATTTCATGTATTACAAATGTGCAAAAAAACTGTTTTAAAATAAGGACAACTATAAACTAAATATAAGCCTGTTAAATGCGGTTCCTTGCCTCTAAGGATAAAATGACCTGTGACAGGTTGACATTATGTTAAAATAAACTAATCCATCAAGCAAGCAAATATTAGCAAGCAGATGTAAATCAAAGCAAGTTATTCACATTTTAACGACTTTAAGACATGCTGACTAAACTGAGTAAATGCACTTTAATCAAAATAAAAGATGAGACAAAATTGTGGTTCTCTGAAACTAGTAGACAAATTCACTCACCAGAAGTAACGTCTCATCTACGGAAAATGATATAAATACGCGACTAGCAAAGGCATGGACAACCATCGATAGATTATCGGTCATATGGAAGTCAAACATATCCGATGAAATAAAACGCATTTTTCCAATCAGCGGTCGTGTCAATACTAATAATTGGATGCACCACGTGGACGATGACTAAGTGTATAGAGAAAAAGCTTGACGGGGTATGCACGAGAATGCTAAGAGCTATATTGAACAAATCCTGGAAGCATCATCCCTCAAAAAAGCAGCCGCACGGCCACCTACCTTCCATCTCTAAAACCATCCAAATAAGATGGACAAGACTTGCAGAACACTACAAGAGAAGTAAAGAAGAACTCATAAGCGACGTTCTCCTATGGACCACTTTACAGGGTCGAGTCTGGAGGACCTGCCGGAAGCGATGAACGATAGAGACGAATGGCGAGAGAGAGTTGAGGAAATCCATGCTAGCGACACAAGATGATTGTGATGAAGATTTATCCAAGGGAAGTCCCCGTGATGTAATGGCTAATGTGCTGAACTGCAATGCTGTAAAAGTTGCATTCGTCGAAGGAAATGGACACGGCGACACAAGTTCAAATCCTGGACGAGGCTTATTGCATTTCACATAGCACTAATACCCTTGGGAAAGGTATGAATCCAATTATTCTCCCTCCAGCTATGGGTCAATAGTAGGACAGACTGGGTTCTTCAGCCGTGGTGAGGCAACTATTCTAGGAGAAGGAAAACTGTGAATTCAAACCTGTAAAACTCCGCTTAAAAATTGACCTTGTGTCATATCCTGTCCGAGCGGAGGGGTTGGGTAAATAGGATAATAGTTGCATTCGAAATCCATTTACGCTTGTATTATTGGGAATTATATCAACCCCCTTGTTCTCCAGCTAAAGGATCAATAGTTACACTACTGTTCTTCGGCAAGGGTGGCTTTGGTATTAAATAACCCATGAAAGTTGATATGCCATCAACCAAACCAAACTAAACTAATTGTTAGCAAAACACTTTCTCTCCTCAAGTTGTTCAGATATTCCTATTTATAAATGACATTTCTTCTACAGCAGAAGTGTATTATTTTTTCGTCTTTTTTTTTAAACCGGAGACAACGCTTTTAGGACAATCAACGATTTTTATCTCTGTTCAGCGTAATGTATAACTAATTAGCAAGCAAGCGATTGAGATGATAAAGCCTTGACACTTTATCGGCGCCATTTTCCATCCCGGCGTTCTCTAATGGTTATGTCTGCCTTGTCATCAAGTAAAAATGTATTTTTATTGGATTTTTAATCAATCTTATTTTGACTAAATTGTTCCTCTTATCAAAAGTCCTGTAGCAACAGGCTGCCAAGTCCGTTAAAATTAACATAAAGTCAACGTTAATTTGTTTTCGCCTCTAGATATGAAAAAAATGGTTAGTCGGCACAAAGTGAGCGATAAATATCATAAATAGATATTCTCCTCGACATGAAATTAATAAACATAATAGAAAAACTTATTGGTATTTCCGAAATCAAAAAACACATTATTGACAGGATGAGAATGTTTGAGCCGAGACATTATAGGAAAATTTAGTCAGCCCTGAATTCGGAAAAAAATATCTGTACTACATTCTGACACTAATTCAATCATTCCCTATTGATGCTTCGTATAATACGAAGACTGCACCCATTGCATAAAATTTAGTCCACCCCCGTAAAAAAGGGGGGTTATAATCCTGTGTATTGGGCCAATCTACTTCTGAAGTAATTTGCGAATCTTTTTGCTTAGATGTCGCACAAGCCCATATAGCTGGGGCACCCAATGAGACTCGAACTCACTTCTGTAGATTTACTTGTCTAGGTTACTAACCATTACACCACCAGAGGCACCCCTACCTCTGATTGTAAGTCTTTAAGTTTAAGCACTGGGAAGTGTAGATTACTCCGACATTAGCATTACTCATCCTTCTCCTCTGATACATCTATTGGTCGAATATTGAATTATTCAATGAGAAAACTTGATACTATTCAACAGTAAATTATTTCTGTCAAGAATAGTTGTACCTGTAGTTCGCCAATGGTCCAGAGTTCAATCCCAGGTCATGTCATACCAAAGGCTCAAAAAATGATACTTGATGCCACCTTGCTTAACAGTCAGCATTATAAGGTCAGGATCAAAGTTAAAGTGGAGCAATCCAGAGAAGAGAGTAGTGCCTTCTCCTATACCTCAGTGTAGTAGCTAATGAAAAGGGAGCCTTCGGATCACCCTCGACTAAGGTCGCCAACAGCTTATTTAGGATTATTATTTTTTTGGTTCCTTTGTTTAATGGCATATCAACCTTCGTGTGTTATTCAACGCCAAATCAATTCTTTTAGAAAAACACAAAAGCGACACTATTTAACATACACCTGGGAGGATAAGGTATTCATACCTTCCCTAAGGGTATTAGTCCGAAACAAGCGAATGGAGTTCGTGTTATATTTTGACCTTCGACCCGGCCCTAAATGCCATTCAAGGTGATGGACCGGAAGGAAGTAACACATTCCAATGGCAGTTAGGAGAGGAAATCGCGTGGGCGGAAATTGGTTAACAAAATGGGACAAGCTAAAAAATCCCACGATACTCTCATAGACTGACGCACCGGAAGAGAGTGACCTCTGAACTGCATGACTATTATTTCCGCTTGATGACGATTAAACATGCGATTTCAAAGATCGAGTGGGCGATCGAGTGGGCGTTGAACTATTATATAACGCAGTCAGGGCAGTTACAGTCGAGTTCGAGTGACAGTTGGGAGCGTCTTGTCTAATCAAGGAACCTTCATAGAAATTCAAACCGAAACTTTTATTTAATCCAAGGAGTAGATTGTTCTAATTCCGTTAAACATGACCGAGTAGAGGTTTTTAAGTTGTGTTATATATCATTTCTTATTAGGACTGAATCAGCAACCTCCAGAATATTTTTCTTAGAACTGTTTAAAAAATCCCACGTGTATATCTGGTACACCACGAATTCTGCAGCAAACTGTATACTAGTTTTTGGTCCCTATAAACCTGATGGTATTATGTCAACTTTGTAGAACTACTGATTGCTATTTTTTTTTCTTTACCTCATATTGCAGTTCATTGTATCTTTTTAATGCAAGGTTTAATTACAAGATAAGCAATTGCGGCCAAATTAACAAAAAATGAAAAATAAGGAACAAGAATAAGCACGACTGGGTGAGAAAGGTGATTTATGCAAGAGATTAAAATATGACAAAACTACCGCCTCCATATCAATGCACCAAAAACTGAATATATGTGCTTTAATCAGGCAGGCCACATTTCCACACTAGATGGAACCTCTCTGAAACTGGTTGATAAATTCACATACCTAGGAAGCAGTGACTCATCAACCGAAAAAGACATCGACACGCGGCTAACGAAGGCATGGACAGCTATCGATAAACTATCGGTCATATGCAAATCAGACCTGACCGATAAAATGAAACGCAGTTTCTTCCAAGCAGCGGTCGTGTCGATACTGCTGTATGGATGCACCACTTGGACGCTAACAAAACGGCTGGAGAAGAAGTTAGACGGCAATTACACAAGAATGTTGCGAGCAATATTAAATAAGTCCTGGCGGCAACACCCCCCCAAAAAAAACAACTATACGGCCACCTGCCTCCCATCACGAAAACTATCCAAGTTAGACGAACCAGGCACGCAGGACACTACTGGAGAAGCAGGGACGAGCTCATAAGTGATGCACTCCTATGGACCCCCACATATGGCTGAGCTAAAGCAGGACGACCAGCTAGAACATACATACAGCAGTTATGTGAGGATACGGGATGTAACCCAGAAGACCTGCCAGAGGCGATGAACGATAAGGAAACGTGGTGAGAGAGGGTGAGGGATATCCGTGCTGGCGGCACGACATGATGATGATGACTAAATGGTATATAAACAAAGCAGAATTCTGCCAAGAAAATGAGACCCAAATAATTATGTAGAATTTGAGTAACAGCAATTCAATCCCGCCAAGACCAAGAGTTAATTAACTAGAAAAAAGAACTTGCCAACTTTTGACGACTGACGACTGACAACTACTGACGACTGAGTAAAAATAAAGGAAAGCGAAAAGATAGGCGAATATTTATATCTTGACATAAAACTAAAAAAATCTGTAAAACTTGAGCATGGCGTAGGGACCAATTATTGTTAGTCTGATTGGAACTGTTCCCAAAGGCTTGGGAAGATGTTGAAGGAATTTGAAATCAGAGGAAGAATCGAGACTCTTCGGACCACTGCATAGTTAAGACCAACAGGAATACTTAGAACATATTTGGAGACCGAAGAAAACATCCCGTCACCTAGAAAAAGACCGCTAGCAAATTCTGATGTGAAAAACTCGAAATAAGTTACTTAGAAACGTCCTGGGAATGAGTAGACTTGCCGTCACCCAGACTCACGAGAAGTAATATAATGATAATAGTCGAATAAAGCAAATTAGCGCAAAAAAGTACAAGATAAGAGTGGGTGGGATGATTATCCACAGAGAATTGTGCAAGAAAGTGAAATTTGATCTCAAGAACAAATGGTATATGCACAACCAAGAATCCATCCCGGAGAATGAAACGCCTGAAATTCTCTTAGATTTTGATTTAAAAAAAAATCATCTAATCCCGCCCAGAAGACTCGAGCAAGTGATAGACAACAACGAAAAAAAAATATTTCCAGGAAAGGGACTTTGCCATCCTGGCAAACCAAAAAAATGCGATTAGTACTTAAACTTTACCAATGAAACAAAAAAAAAAGCTATGAAACATGAAGGTGGCGGTGATACGAATTGTAATTGATTCTCATAGAGCAAGGTTTGGTAAAGACAAGCGAAAACAATCCAGAGTACAACATAAGATCGGCCAGAATAATGAATAGAGTTCTGGAGACTAGAGGAGACTTGCTGTCACTCAAGCTTCGGTAAAAAATTATCATCAGCTAACACTACTGTGAAAAACTCTCACTGAATGAAATGATAATAATAGTAATAATAATGCGTTTGGAACAGTAACTAAAGGATTGCTAAAGTGACTAGAGGACTTGGAAGTTGGCAGACGAGTGGAGACCATCCAAACGATAGCATTGTTGAGAACGACCAGAATACTAAGGAGAGTCCTGGAGACTTGAGAAGACTTGCTATCACTCAGACTCCAGTGAAAAACCATCGGCTAACGCTGATGTGAAAATCTCTCATGAGTGAATAATAATAATGATAATAATTATAATGGTAATAATAGTTGGTGACCTTAGTTGAGGGTGACCCGAAAGCTCCCTTTTCAAAAGCTACTAAACCGATGTGTAAGCGAGGACACTACTCCATCTCCTGGATTGCTCCACTTTACCCTTGATCCGTACCTTATATTGCTGAGTGTTAAGGAAGGCGGCCTCAAGTACCATTTTTTTAAGTCTTAGGTAAGAATCCACCAGGGATTGAACCCCGCTCTACCCGGCCATTGGTATATCAGGCCATTCACACTAAAATATTATCGAGATCAGCCAGATTACAGAGAAGTATCCTGGAGACCAGGACTAACTTAGACGTAAGTGAAATACCATCAGCTAACGCTGGTGTGAAAAATTCGAATAAGCCCAGTCAGCTAAGGCTGTAGAGTACACCGGCTGTATTTCTTCAGAAGGGCAATACTCCTCTAATGATTGTCCTGATATGACATTAAACCATCTTATGGTGATGCTTAAATCAGTGGACGTCTAGAGTACCCCTTCATTGCCATTCTTCCAAGGTTTACTTTGACCCGCAGTGGTAGCACCTGATATGGGTCAAATAGAACCGTTTGACTTTTAAACTGAATGCTATCAAATGATTTATGTTTGATCGAATTGTAAGAAATATAACTATTTGATCATTTATCTGTGTGTAAACGAAGGACAGATGTCTAATTGAATTGTCAGTAATACATAGCAATACTTGGAACTATTTAACTGCGTGCAAACAAATGATTAATATAAATTGAATTACCATGACCAGAAAATTCGGCAAGGACCCTGTGCGATATATGGAACCACTGGACTGCTGTTTCGACCTTATTAGGTATAACATGATCTCTGCTTTGGAGATCGAACCAGCGACGGCACAATGCACGGTCGAAACTCTACCACTGAGATATCGGTCCACACCGTAGACAACCGATGCCGAATTAAGAAGTCATGATTAATAATTAATAGTAAAAAGAAATATTCGTGTTAGAAATATTTTAAATTATTCAACTGTGTACAAAAAAATGAGCTCAGCTTTGTTAAAAATGTTTCTATAAAATAAGTTGACAAATCATTAGTTATGTCGAAACAGGATTTAGCGTTAAATAACCAACAATGGTTGATATGTCATCATCATCTTGTCGTGCCACCAGCACGGATATTCCTGATCCTCTCTTGCCACTCCTTCCTATTGATCGTCGCTTCTGGCAGGTCCACAGGGTTACATACCGTATCCTCACAGAGATGCTGTATGTAGGTTCGAGCTGCTTTTGCTTGGCCATGTCAGGGGGTCCATGGGAGAACATCACTTATGAGCTCGTCCCTGCTTCTCCAGCAGTGTCCTGCATATCTGGTTCATCTAACTTTGATAGTTTTCGTGATGGGAGGTAAGTGGCCGTACAGCTGTTTTTTTGTAGGTTGTTGCCTCCAGGACTTGTTCAAAATTGGTCGCAGCATCCTTGTGTAGTTACCGTCAAGCTTTTTCTCCATCCGTTAAGTTAGCGTCCATGTGGTGCATCCATATTGCAGTATCGACACCACCGATGCTCGGAAGGAACCAAACCAAACCTAAAAAAATCTAGTAGAGAGAAACTGTATCACTTCTAATAGCTGCACAATAACACCCTAAAGTCAAACATTTTTAAAGCAAAAACAGACAAGACACGGCAAAATGGTAAATATACGTTATGTGGTGATGGAGATGAAACGATCAATCATATGATAAGTAAATGCAGTAAATTAGTGGAAAAAGATTATAAGAATAGACAGGATTGGGTGTGGAAGGTAATCAACTGGCAGTTGTGCAAAAAATAATTTAATTTGACCATATGAATAAATGATATATACATAAGCCAGAATCCATCCAGAAGAAAAAGACACATGCTGAAAGAAAAAACGGGTCAAATAATACGTCTTGAAAAACGGGTCAAATAATACGTCTGGAAAAAAAAGAAACATACTAAAAAAAACGGGTCAAATGATACGTCTTGAAAAACAGGTGAAATAATACGTCTTAAAAAAATAGAAACACGCTGAAAAAAAACGGGTCAAATGATACGTCTTGAAAAACGAGACAAATAATACGTCTTGAAAAAAAAGAAACATGCTAAAAAACGGATCAAATCATACGTCTTTAAAAACGGGTCAAATGATACGCCTTGAAAATGGTCAAATAATACGTTTTGAAAAAAAAGAAACATGCTAAAAAAATACGGGTCAAAGGATACGTCTTGAAAAACGGGTCAAATAAAACGTCTTGAAAAAAAGAAACATGCTGAAAGAAAAAACGGGTCAAAAGATACGTCTTGAAAAGAGGGTCAAATAATACGTCTGGAAAAAAAAGAAACATACTAAAAAAAACGGGTCAAAGGATACGTCTTGAAAAACGGGTCAAATAATACGTCTAAAAAAAAGAAACACGCTGAAAAAAAACGGGTCAAATGATACGTCTTGAAAAACGGGACAAGTAATACGTCTTGAAAAAAAAGAAACATGCTAAAGAAAAATGGGTCAAATGATACGTGTTGAAAAACGGGTCAAATAATACGTCTTGAAAAAAAAGAAACATGCTAAAAAAACGGGTCTAATAATACATCTTGAAAAACTGGTCAAATAATACGTCTTAAAAAAAAAGAAACATGCAAAAAAAAACGGGTCAAATAATACGTCTTGAAAAACGGGTTAAATAATACGCCTTGAAAAATGGTCAAATAATACGTTTTGAAAAAAAAGAAACATGCAAAAAAAATACGGGTCAAATGATACGTCTTGAAAAACGGGTCAAATGATACGTCTTGAATAACGGTTCAAATAATACGTCTTGAAAAAAAAGAAACGTGCTTAAAAAAAATGGGTTAAATGATACGTTTTGAAAAACGGGTCAAATAATACGTCTTGAAAAAAAAGAAACATGCTAAAAAAAAACGGGTCAAAATATACGTCCTAAAAAAGGGGTCAAATAATACGTCTGGAAAAAAAAGAAACATGCTTAAAAAAAACGGGTCAAATGATACGTCTTGAAAAACGGGTGAAATAATACGTCTTGAAAAAAAGGAAACATGCTAAAAAAAAACGGGTCAAATGAAACGTCTTTAAAAACGGGTCAAATAATACGTCTTGAAAAAAAAGAAACATGCTAAAAAAACGGTTCAAATAATACGTCTTTAAATACAGGTCAAATAATACGTCTTTAAAAACAGGTCAAATAATACGTCTTGAAAAACGGGTCAAATGATACGCCTTGAAAAATGGTCAAATAATACGTTTTGAAAAAAAAGAAACATGCTAAAAAAATACGGGTCAAATGATACGTCTTGAAAAACGGGTCAAATGATACGTCTTGAAAAACGGGTCAAATAATACGTCTTGAAAAAAAAGAAACATGCTAAAAAAAAACGGGTCAAATGATACGTCTTGAAAAACGGGGAAAAATAATACGTCTTGAAAAAAAAAGAAACATGCTGAAAAAAAACGGGTCAAAAGATATGTCTTGGAAAGAGGGTCAAATAATACGTCTGGAAAAAAAAAGAAACATACTAAAAAAAACGGGTCAAATAATACGTCTAAAAAAACAAGAAACACGCTGAAAAAAAAACGGGTTAAATGATACGTCTTGAAAAACTGGTCAAATAAAACGTCTTGAAAAAAAATAAACACGCTGAAAAAAACGGGTCAAATGATACGTCTTGAAAAACGGGTCAAATAATACGTCTTGAAAAAAAAAAAAACATGCTGAAAAAAAAACGGGTCAAA
>OY757926.1:19066050-19076050 GCA_963585895.1 Sepioteuthis lessoniana
TCACTTTCAAGAACTCAGCAAAAGAATCCAAAATTGTCGATCTGTGTCTGATATTACCAAAATATTGCAATTTTTTTCCTCATGCTAGAATTTGATGTAATTAAACAAAAGGTTACTGAATGAGAAATAACCAAACCAGAGGCTGTAAATCAAATAGAAAGCTTTATCACATTAAGAAAATACGAGGTGTATTCAATATGTTTCCAGACTTTTTTGTACAGGCATTAAAAATTGGCATAGATTCTTGCAAATTCAGTATGTCATTGCGATATATCTTATGAGATGACTGACCAATTTTTGTGATTTCAAGTTCAAAGGAACAGCTACAGAAGCAACTGGAATACACCTTACTAAAGCCGGATTGTCACAGCTGGTGAATTTCAAAAATGCAAACTGGACGTGAGGACACATTACAAGAACGATATGCAATAAAATTCTGTTTTAAACTTGGAAAAAATGCCACAGAAACGTATGGAATGATTCAGACTGCTTTTGGAGGATCTTGCATGCATCGTCCATCAGTTTTTGAGTGGCATAAGATATTTAAGGAAGCCAGGGAGTCTGTGAGGGATGATGAGAGCTGTGGGAGGAGTAAGGAAGTCAATATACTAGAGTTGATTGGCCATTGGGTTATGGTTAGGGTTACTATGTTGAGGTTTTAAGGGAGTTCAGGAAGAGATTCCGTCGGAAGAGGCGAGTACTCTTGAAATCGGGTCAGTGGCATTTCCAGCAGGACAATGCACAAGTCCACAACTCCATCCTTGTCACAGACTATTTGATCAAGATGGGCATCAGGACAGTTCCTCAGCATCCCTATTGTCCAGACCTTGCTCCCTGTGACTTTAGGTTATTCCCTAAGTTCAGAAGATGTCGTTATGAGAGAATTGAGGAGATGAAAGAGGCTGTGACGAAGATCACTGACACTTTCACAGAAGAGGACTTCCATGGGGCATTGCAGAAGTTTTTGGAACGTTACAAGTGCATTGCAGCCGGAGGAGATTACTTCGAAGGGGACTAGAGTTTCATGTGTGTACTATCAATAAAAGTCCCCACACGAAAAAAGTCTGGAAACGTATTTCATGATCCTCGTAGAAAACTCGCCCGTGGCGTAAAGAAAGTAACCACTGCTCGTGGTGTAGGACTTAATCAGCTTATTCAGCCACCTTACACTAGTGTCCAACGTATTCATGAGGAAAGGGACTATTCATTAATGTTCATTGGTAGGATACTCTCTCTCTCTCACACACACACACACACACATATATATATATGTGTGTGTGAGAGAGAGAGAGAGAGAGGGGAATTGATTATATATAATAGAGGAATTGATATAATATTAATTAATGTTTGTGACCCCGCCTTGTGCCACACTATGTCTAGAGGTTAAGGCGTGTTCCTTATAACATGTTAGTATTGTGTTAGATTATCATTTATTAGAGTTTTTGGTACAAGCTTGTTTTTTTCTCAAGGACAGAACGTCATCTACACTGACGTTCTCGAACAAGTCACTCAAACTATTCACCCAGAAAAATCTCTTTCTGATGAGAGCGACAGCTCTAGATTCTATGAGAATGTGTTTAAAGGAGCAAGGCCTTTATCAAGTCAAACACAGTTGTTGTTCTTGTTAGAGCATAGAAGAGTGATCAAGCCTTGTTTAGCCAACGGGTAATCGGTATATAGTGATTTGTTCTCTTCTTCATTTTCTCAAAGCTGGTCCCTATTCTTCCAAATTTGGCTTGATGTGGAAGAGTTTATTGTGGATGTTATTATCCCAGAATTGTTTCAATTTGGAGTGAAGGAACTTATTGATTTGGGGTTTCAAGTCAGTATCTGGAATCTTGAATCTGTCGGGGCTCAGATCTAAGGCTCATTTGGCTGCCGAGTCATTTCTTTCATTTCCTCTTACTCCAATGTACCCTGGGATCTATAATATAGGGGTTTCTGTAAAGTTTGATATTGAGTCTAGTATATTCAATACTTTAAGGATTAGAAGGTTCTCAAGTTTCTTATTATTTGATGATAGTAAGATACAGAGCGAGTCAGAATATGGTGAATTTCTTTTGCTCTTCGATTTGATGATATTTTGCTCTTCGATTTGAGATATTTTTCTCGTGCTTCTTCTGTAAAGACAGAGTTTTCCATTGGAAGAGATTTCTTGAGAATAGTTTTATTTAGAACAGCTAGGCAAGCAGCTTTGCCATTGACCAAGGAGCTTGGTGGTATTCGAGGATATTGCAGAGTTTTTCCAAATCAGTGTTTGGATGGGTTTTTGTTTTGTTCTTTAAAACTATAATCTTAGCTATCTGCAACCATTGCATTTTTTCACGCGCTTTTCTTTACATCTTCTCTTTTATGGGTCGTTCAGTTATGAGCACTGAGGAATTGTAACATATTGACCCTCGACCAAGCCGTCAATCAAGAAATGCACCTGTGTAAATAAGCGGAAGAACGTTAAACAATTATATAACCAGGTGCCCGAGGCAGGTCGAGTCAGTCGGAGACAAGACGTCGAATTGAGAACCAGCGGCAGATAGAGGGCTTTGGGCCCTCAGTGACCCACGGTTGAGCAACCAAGATGAAGAGGAAGTGCTGCTATGATCAGAAAAACTTGGGACAATATGTAGCAGTCTGTCCCCGTCTCTAACTCACCTCTCACACACAACCAACATCAACCCTTTCGAGAATAAAGTGTGAGAGATATATCTTTATAAAGAAGTGTGTTCGTTCGTTCATTGAAGTTCGTCATTATTGTTGACAATGTTTCCGCTTATATTTGTTTATGTATATGTATATGGCTATACAACAGAATGAATGATGAACCTGAAATTTTAGGTCCAGTTGAGGAAAACTCTTTCAGAAGCAATTGAAATCATTTAGTTTAAGGATCCCTTTTCGTGGTGTTTGAGGTAAGCAGTTTTCTTATATATTTTACATTTTCGAAGAGTAGACTTAATTCGAAGCCCAAAAGGTTTTATTGATTTTTCTTTCTTTTTTTTATGGATATTACTTGTAGTTAGGGTTGAAGGTGCAATCATAATCTGGGTTTGATGAGCAAGATTTGAGTTCTGTGTAGTATTGGAGAGCAAGTTTTTCATAACTAAGTTGTAAGGATGCTTCATGGGACTCGGCGTATAGGCTATCAACTGGAGAACGTCTGAAGGCTCCAAAGACCTGCCATAGGGTTGAGGTACGTGGGGTAACGTAAATATGCAGTTGTCACGTGAGGTCCCAGTCAGTTGGATTCAGTGAGGGCCTGAATCAAAGCAAGCTAACTGTCACTTAGAGCACACGCTGAGACAGCGGCCCACAGATCCTCCAGTTGAGTACACCCCCAGGCCAAGTACAAGAAGAAAAAGTGTTACATGGGATCTTGAAAATTTCACCGCGTGGTATGGTCAAGAGAAGAGGTTGCGGGTCAGTATAGTAATCTGTCTTTGTCTCTCTCCTTCTGAGTCGAATATAGGGTTGAGGTACGTGGGGTAAGACCCCTGGAAGATCTGTAGATAAAAATGGCATAGTCCAGTTTTAACGATTCTGACAGACATCAGATTTCCATATGATCGATAACTTGTCCATGTCTATCATAATCCAATTATTCTCCCTCCAGCTAAGGGTAAAATAATAGGGCAGACTAGGTTCTTCATCCTTGGTGAGGCAACTAGTCTAGGAGAAGGAAAACTCTGAATTAAAACCTGTTAAACTCTGCTTAAAGATTGACCTTGTGTCATATCCTGCCCGAGCGGAGAGGGTGGTAAATATGATAACACGCACAATTATAAACAATTGCCCAGTCGGTTGAGGCTGTAAAATACACTCACTGCACCTCTGCAGAGGGGTAAGACCCCCCTCCAAATGAGTGTCCTGGTTATGGCACTAAACAATCTGATGGTGAGGTTCCAGTAATGCTGGGGCTTTAGGAAATGCAGAGCACCTCTTCATTGCCATGGTCCCCAGGTCCACTCAGGCCCGGCACCCTATATATTGGTTAAATAGAATTAACGGAATACTTATGCTAAATTGAATTGTTTGTCTAAACTGAATAGCTTGAAATAAACTGTTTTTGACAACTAAACCGTACTTACATTTAAACTGCGTGCTTATGCTAAACTTAATTATTTGAAAAAGAATTGTTTTTTGACATTGAAAATTTATTTACACTAAACTGAATAGTTTGATATATAACTGTTTTGAAATTTAACAGTAGAACTGCTCGACTAAACTGAATAGCTTGAAATAGAAATATTTTTCACATTTAAACTACGTACTTATGATATACTGAATTGTTTGAAATAGAACTATTTTCATAAAAATCCAACCTACCAACCAATCAACCAACAATAAACAAAAACCAAAAAATTACTTATGCAGGAACGCACACATATACACAACCAATGGCATATGTATACGCATACACATACTCTCAAATACAATCATATTCTGGTGTACACAAGTACACCTACTTCGAGATATGGACACAGTAATACACTGATTCACCATGGTGCCTACCTAGCCTCAATCTGACACAGATACATTCATTGCTTCATGTAAATGTATTTTGCCACAAGACTACAAGATCGTGACAATCAGTGAAAATCGAACTCAAAATTTCCATGTTCAAGCAGATAATGTATCAGTACTGATTAATATCGATACATTCGAATCTGTCTGTGGCAATTCAGGTTTATTCTAATTTGAATATTGACATTCTGGATTTGTTTAAGTCATCGATTTTGATTTCTTGCGAAGCGTACATAACTTCGTTTTGTTGCATCTCTATAAATACGTTTTATGCACGTATTATATATATGTATGTTGAGTACTCTGTTGAAGGAATTTACGGCCACCATTTGCATAATGCAAAGCTCTTCGAACGAATTGAGCACTCTGGCATCCGGTAAGGTATAAATGTAAACAAACGAAAGCTACTACTTAATGCCTTACAATTCCCGAACTGACGTGGTTCGCTTGCTGGTTGAGCGGTATGATACTAAATCTAACGTAAAGTTGGGCGGGTTTCGATCCCAGCTTCAAGCGTCCTTCATGTCTAGCCACACTGAAGAGTTGTGATACAACGAAACAGTCTGCGTGTGGATGACAATATATATATATATATTAACGGTAAAGTTTGTACTTTAATCCAAGACCAGTGATAATTCATTTATATATATAAGTTTTAATCGGATGATCGGTTAGATAAGGAACTGACAGTCACCAAACTCCATTATGTCTGTGTTTACAGTATTCAAACTTACGCATACTCTTATCACCAATTATTAGGAGTCTTCATTTATAAATAGAACAAATGAATTATATATGTATGTGACACTAAACAATCTGATGGTGTGGTTCTGGAGCTTTGGGGAATGTACCCCATCACTGCCATCACTCCCAGGTCCACTCTGGCCCGAAGTGGTAGCACCTGATAGGGTCCTATCTATGGGTCGAATAGAACTAAACCACGTACTTATGCTAAACTGAATTGTTGAAATAGATCTGTTTTGAAATTTAACTGTGTGTGGACAAAGACTATCTTGATACTAAACAGATATGTTTGAATTAGACCTGTCAGACAAAAACTGAATAGCTTGAAATAGAAATGTTTTTTTACAATTAAAGTGTGTACCCATGTTAAACTGAATTGTTTTAAATAGAACTGACTATTTTGTATAAAAATGGATTTGGCATTGAATATCCTACAAAGGTTTATATGCCATAAAGCCCAACCAACCACGAAAAATCATATATATATATATATATATATATATATATATATATATATGTATATATATATATTAAACATCCATCGTTGACTTAACATTGCTAATATCTCCTTCATGGTCCTGATGGTGGTTCAGTAGAACCGAAACGCTATGGTGTCGACTTCTTAATAAATCTCTCCTTCCACTTGGATTACCTTGCTATCAATTTTTCTACATATATTAATATGATCCTTCATGGGACATCAATTTTTAAAAACAACTGCAAAAATATTCAAGCCAAATATTTCTCTCTCTTTCTCTATCTATCTATCTATCTATCTATCTAATGCCTGTGTGTCTATATTGTGTAAGTATTTGTGTGAATAATATGAATCTTATCAGCTATTATTGTTTAGGAAAGACACATTAAATAAAAAGGAATGATGAATCATTTCATGGGTTTTTTTTGGCCCGTCTGTAATTTAAATCTAACATTTTTTATAAATCGAGTTCATTTTAGGCGTTTTTTTTTTTTTTTTTTTTTTTTGTTTTTTTTTTTTTTTTTATCACAATTACTGCCGTGTGCACTCCGTGATCTGAACAGACAAAAACATTATTCCTACAATCTGTTCACTCAAATAATTCTCGCAAATCTCTCATTATTTGAGACCAAAGTCTCAATCGCGACATTCTTTAATTTTTTTCGGCATCTTTTCTTGCCCTCAGGTGATTATATTTAGCAGGCATCAGACGTGAAAGATAGCAAACTGAATTCAGGTGACTGATCATCTTCTTTTTTTTTCACCTCAAAAGAAATGAAAAAGCAATGAATTACATATCTATACATTACAACCCAGCCATTGGGCTAATGAGTAAAGTGTTCGCCAATGGGCCGGGAGATTGGAGTTCAGTCCCAGGTCGAGTTATACCAAAGACTCAAAAATGGTACTTGATTCCGTCTTGCTTAACACTCAGCATTATAAAGTAAGGATCAAGGGTAAAGTGGAGCAATCCAGGAAATAGAGTAGCGCCCTCCTCTACACCTCGGTGTAGTAGCTATTAAAAAAGGAGCCTCTGCGTCACCCACGACAAAGCTCGTCAACTTTACTTACGTCAAAACAACTCCAGATTTCGTGTTAAACTGGAAAAGCGAAATGCTTGTGTTTCTAAAACTAAAATAAATCTTATCGTTTGTCTATATTTCATTTCTTCAAATATATATTAAAACTGTATTTGCCTCAGAATATCAATTCAACTTCCTACTATCTACCTGGAATATAGATAAATCCGCAAATATACTGTAGGCTACTGGTTAGTGTTTAAAATCAATGCATCACCTGTTGGAAACGGCGTTGTATATAATTTTAATACAATACTTTATTCCTATTCCTGTTTAATTATTTTATATTAATTTCAGCATTAATTTAAATTTGTTCACTAAACTGTAGTTTAAAATAGGAATGTCTGTAGCACTGACCTATAATTATAGTAAGTAGTGTATATCGATCATCAGTATTATTGATCCGCTAGTTAACGTCTCTCCGGTAAAGATTTGATTGCCCACTCGGCTGGGGTTGTAGAATACACCGACTACACGTCTGCAGAGGGGTTAGACCCCCCCAACGAGTGTCCTGGATATGACACAAAACAATCTGATGGTGAGGTTCCAGCAATGCTGGAGCTTTGGGGAATGCAGAGTACCCCTTCATTGCCATTGCTCCCAGGTCCACTCTGACCCGGAGTGGTAGCACCTGATAGGGTCTTATCTATGGGTTTAATCAAACTAACAGCATACTTATGCTAAACTGAATTGTTTGATTAATCCGAATGGCTTTAAATAGAAAGGTTTTCGACAATTAAACCGTACTTACATTCATACTGCGTGCTTATGCTAAACTGAAACCGTACTTACATTTAAACTGCGAGCTTATGTTAAACTGAATTATTTAAAATAGGACTGTTTTTTGACATTGGAACTGTATTTACACTAAACTGAATTGTTTAACATCGAACTTTTTCCACATTTAACTGTGTGTAAACAAAATCTGTACTTATACTAAACTGAATTAACTGAATTAGAACAGCTTGACTTAACTGAATAGCAAGAAATAGAATTGTTTTTACAATGAAACTCTACTTACATTTAAACTGCGTGCTAATGCTAAAGGGAATTGTTTGAATTGAACTGTTTTTGATATTGAAACTGTACTAACACTAAACTGAATTGTTATATATAACTGTTTTGAAAAGCTGTATGATTTGAAATAGAAATGTTTTGGACTATTAAACTGTGTACTCATGCTAAACTGAATGGTTTTAAATAGAACAGATTATTTACATAAAAATGGATTTGGCGTTAAATAACCCACAAAGGGTGATATGCCATAAAAACCAACCAACCAACCAACCAACCGAAGATTTGAATGAGTCGTGTAATTGAACTCCAGTTTCGCAGAGATTTTTTCCAAGCTTCAAAACGTTGATTTATACACCACAATTAACGGTAGTTCCCGTAAACCATATAACTGTGTGCAAACAATTGATTCATAATAGATGGAAAAATAACTTCCAACCCGTATAATTATCAATATTAGATAGGATTACTTGAACCCATATAATTGGTAGTATTAGATCGGAATACTTGCACCCACATACATATCAGTATAGAAATGACGACCTAATAGAATTATCAGTTTTAGATAGGAATAGGTGAACCTATATAATTATCAGTATTTGATAGGAATACTTTTACCCATATAGTAAGTAAAGTTGGCGACCGTAGTCGACAGTGACCCGAAGGCTCCCTTTTTGATAGGTGTAGGAGGGGGCACTACTCCTTTTCCTGGATTGCAGCACTTTACCTTTGATCCTAACCTTATAATGATGAGTGTTAAGCAAGGCAGCATCAGGTACCATTTTTTGAGTTTTTGGAATTACTCGACAAGGGATTGAACCCCGGTCTCTCGGAGCATTGGCAAACACTCTACCCACTTGGCCAAGGCATACAGCCTGATAGGGTTCTATCTATGGGAGAAACAGAATTGATTACCATTTAATCCGAGTGCAAATAAATGACCTTGGTAGTAGTCAATTAGAATACTTGGAATCATTTTATTGAGTAGAAACTAATGACTGCAGACGAATGTTGAATAGAATTATTAGTGTTGAATTAGAATACTTTAAACCGTTTAAATGTGAGCAAAATTTGAATAATTCGTACTACATAACAATAAGTAAAGTTGACGACCGTAGTCGAGGTCGATCCGAAGGCTCCCTTTTCAATAGCTACTACACCTAGGTCAAGGAGAGGGCGCTACTCCTTTCCTTTGATTGCTTCACTTAACCCCCGATACGTACTTTATATTGCTGAGTTTTAAACAATGGGGTATCAAGTAACATTTTTAAAGTCCTTGATATGACGCGACCTAGGATTGAACTCAGGTCTCCCGGACCATTAGTGAACATTTTACCCACTAGGCCAATGAGCCGACATAACAATACTTGCAACAATATGACTGTGTACAAATGAAAAGATAGCGTTAATAGAATAATTTGTATTAAATAGCAATACTTGAGACTGTTCAACTATCTACAAAAAAACTCATTAGGCCAATAGCCCGGTATATCATCAGAATAAGATAGGAATATTGGTGTGGTATAGCAGAAAGAAAGTGACAACATCACTTGCTTATGAAAATATAAACTCTCTTTTATTTATGAAATGTCGAAATACTTGTCTGAGAGAAAGAGAGAGAGAGAGAGAGAGAGAGAGAGAGAGAAAGAGAGAAAAAAAGAGAGAGAAAGAGAAGGGGGGATAAATAAGGACCCGTTTCGATTTGTTCTGTGTTTTCAGGTTGAGGTACATCTTCAGATTTACACTACATTGACATAAATCTCCAGAGATCCTTGCTTGTAAGTACTTCTTCCACGGTATACTGATACAGAGCAGGTTCTCAACTGACGTCACCTCCCCCAGGCTTACGTCTAGATGACGTGACTATGCTGATTGATTTCCGACTCCAAATGACCAACCATGTCGGAGTTGAAAACTTCCGTTGTTATAAATTTTATGCTGGCCCACACATGTTTCTTCCGGCACCTTACCAACGCAATTAACGCGTCATTTTCGCTGTCTCTTTCTTACCTCAAGACATAGCTGCACACCCTGTTTTTAGAATTCACACTAACTGCCACGTCAAAGTTCAATAGTCAATACTTGAACCTATATAACTGTGCGAAAATTATTTATGTTTGATGAGAGTAATTACACATAAATGACTCTAAAGGAATAAGGACAAAAA